>CM017559.1:640694-703194 GCA_007844125.1 Sinonovacula constricta
GCCAAAGCCAAACACGTGAAAAGTCGATTACACATTATTAGAAAGACCCACGCCAAGACGAGGGCACCGGTGGCCAAACAGTTAGAGTGGCTTACTTGTTAAGCCTTAGCCTCTCTTCGCGTGGGTTCGAGTCTCGGTCGAGGCGAGAACTTGTATATGGGGAGGTTTTCAAGCTAACATATTTTGCACCGGTGGAATCTACACGGGCATAAGTCTGCGGTCTTCCTCCACCAATAATTAGCTGAACATCACTACTATGACTATATCTGTGTCGGTGCAATGTAACGGGAAACACACACACACAAAACACACACACACAAACAACAACAAAAAGAAACAACAAACAAACAAATAAAGCCTAACCAGAAAGATTTTTTCAATAAAATGCAATTGTAAATGCATAAACACAGTAATAAGCTCTTTTTCTACTTCTCTGGGATGATGGGTTTTAGAAGGTAGCAAGTGGAGCATATCTCCAGATCGAAAATAAACGACATATTAGATTTAATATTTCATCTCCATTTTCACATCGTTTTTGTTTTAATCTACCATATTCCGCTCTACGTTACAATTATCCATTTCAGGCTGTCGTTGTCGAGGTCCATATATACTATTTGTATTAGTGAAGGAAACCCCAGAAAAATGTAATGGTAGAACTTCGGCCCCAGACAAATGTCATGGTAGAACCTCGGCCCCAGACAAATGTAATGGTAGAACCTCGGCCCCAGACAAATGTAATGGTAGAACCTCGGCCCCAGACAAATGTCATGATAGAACCTCGGCCCCAGAAAAATGTTATGGTAGAACCTCGGCCCCAGACAAATGTCAAGGTAGAACCTCGGCCCCAGACAAATGTCATGGTAGAACCTCGGTCCCAGACAAATGTCATGGTAGAACCTCGGCCATAGACAAATGTCATGATAGAACCTCGGCCATAGACAAATGTCATGGTAGAACCTCGGACCAAGACAAATGTCATTGTAGAACCTCGGCCCAAGACAAATGTCATAATAGAGCCTCGGCCAAAACAAATGCCATGGTAGAGCCTCGGCCCCAGACAAATGTCATGGTAGAACCTAGGCCATAGACAAATATCGTGGTAGAACCTCGGGCCCAGACAAATGTCATGGTAGAACCCCGGCTACGGACAAATATCGTGGCAGAACCTCGGGCCAAGACAAATGTCATGGTAAAACCTCGGCCCCAGAAAAATGTTATGGTAGAACCTCGGCCCAAGACAAATGTAATGGTAGAACCTCGGCCCAAGACAAATGTAATGGTAGAACCTCGACCCAAGACAAATGTAATGGTAGAACCTCGGCCCAAGACAAATGTAATGGTAGAACCTCGACCCAAGACAAATGTAATGGTAGAACCTCGACCCCAGAAAAATGTTATGGTAGAACCTCGACCCAAGACAAATGTAATGGTAGAACCTCGACCCAAGACAAATGTAATGGTAGAACCTCGACCCAAGAAACATGTTATGGTAGAACCTCGACCCCAGAAAAATGTTATGGTAGAACCTCGGCCCAAGACAAATGTAATGGTAGAACCTCGACCCAAGACAAATGTAATGGTAGAACCTCGACCCAAGACAAATGTAGTGGTAGAACCTCGGCCCAAAACAAATGTAATGGTAGAACCTCGACCCAAGACAAATGTAATGGTAGAACCTCGGCCCAAGACAAATGTAATGGTAGAACCTCGACCCAAGACAAATGTAATGGTAGAACCTCGACCCAAGACAAATGTAATGGTAGAACCTCGGCCCAAGACAAATGTAATGGTAGAACCTCGACCCAAGACAAATGTAATGGTAGAACCTCGACCCCAGAAAAATGTTATGGTAGAACCTCGACCCAAGACAAATGTAATGGTAGAACCTCGACCCAAGACAAATGTAATGGTAGAACCTCGACCCAAGAAACATGTTATGGTAGAACCTCGACCCCAGAAAAATGTTATGGTAGAACCTCGGCCCAAGACAAATGTAATGGTAGAACCTCGACCCAAGACAAATGTAATGGTAGAACCTCGACCCAAGACAAATGTAGTGGTAGAACCTCGGCCCAAAACAAATGTAATGGTAGAACCTCGACCCAAGACAAATGTAATGGTAGAACCTCGACCCAAGACAAATGTAATGGTAGAACCTCGACCCAAGACAAATGTAATGGTAGAACCTCGACCCAAGACAAATGTAATGGTAGAACCTCGGCCCAAGACAAATGTAATGGTAGAACCTCGACCCAAGACAAATGTCATGGTAGAACCCCGGCTACGGACAAATATCGTGGCAGAACCTCGGGCCAAGACAAATGTCATGGTAAAACCTCGGCCCCAGAAAAATGTTATGGTAGAACCTCGGCCCAAGACAAATGTAATGGTAGAACCTCGGCCCAAGACAAATGTAATTGTAGAACCTCGACCCAAGACAAATGTAATGGTAGAACCTCGGCCCAAGACAAATGTAATGGTAGAACCTCGACCCAAGACAAATGTAATGGTAAAATCTCGGCCCCAGAAAAATGTTATGGTAGAACCTCGGCCCAAGACAAATGTAATGGTAGAACCTCGGCCCAAGACAAATGTAATGGTAGAACCTCGACCCAAGACAAATGTAATGGTAGAACCTCGACCCAAGACAAATGTAATGGTAGAACCTCGGCCCAAGACAAATGTAATGGTAGAACCTCGACCCAAGACAAATGTCATGGTAGAACCTCGGCCCAAGACAAATGTAATGGTAGAACCTCGGCCCAAGACAAATGTAATGGTAGAACCTCGGCCCCAGAAAAATTTTATGGTAGAACCTGGGTCCCAGACAAATGTCATGGTAGAACCTCGGTCCCAGACAAATGTCATGGTAGAACCTCGGCCATAGACAAATGTCATGGTAGAACCTCGACCATAGACAAATGTCATGGTAGAACCTTGGCCATAGACAGATGTCTTGGAAGAACCTCGGCCCCAGACAAATGTCATGGTAGAAATCTCGGCCATACACAAATATCTTGGTAGAACCCCGGCCCCATACAATTGTCATGGTAGAACCTCGGCCCCAGACAGATGTCATTGTAAAACCTCGGCCCAAGACAAATGTCATAATAGAGCCTCGGCCAAGACAAATGCCATGGTAGAGCCTCGGCCCCAGACAAATGTCATGGTAGAACCTCGTCCATAGACAAATATCGTGTTAGAACCTCGGGCCCAGACAAATGTCATGGTAGAACCTCGGGCCCAGACAAATGTCATGGTAGAACCTCGGCCATAGACAAATGTCATGATAGAACCTCGGCCATAGACAAATGTCATGGTAGAACCTCGGACCAAGACAATTGTCATAATAGAGCCTCGGCCAAAACAAATGCCATGGTAGAGCCTCGGCCCCAGACAAATGTCATGGTAGAACCTAGGCCATAGACAAATATCGTGGTAGAACCTCGGGCCCAGACAAATGTCATGGTAGAACCCCGGCTACGGACAAATATCGTGGCAGAACCTCGGGCCAAGACAAATGTCATGGTAAAACCTCGGCCCCAGAAAAATGTAATGGTAGAACCTCGGCCCCAGACAAATGTCATGGTAGAACCTCGGCCCAAGACAAATGTAATGGTAGAACCTCGGCCCCAGAAAAATGTTACGGTAGAACCTGGGTCCCAGACAAATGTCATGGTAGAACCTCGTCCATAGACAAATATCGTGGTAGAACCTCGGGCCAAGACAAATGTCATGGTAGAACCTCGGCCCCAGACAAATGTCATGGTAGAGCCTCAGCCCCTAGACAAATGTCATGGTAGAACCTCGGCCACAGACAATTGTTGTGGTAGAACCTCGGGCCAAGACAAATGTCATGGTAGAACCTCGGCCCCAGACAAATGTCATGGTAGAACCTCGGTCATAGACAGATCTCATGGTAGGACCTCGGTCCCAGATAAATGTCACTGTAGAACCTCGGCACCACACAAATGTCATGGTAGAACCTCGGCCCCAGACAAATGTCATTGTAGAACCTCGGCCCCCAGACTAATGTCATGGTAAAACCTCGGCCACAGACAAATGTCTTGGTAGAACCTCGGCCCCAGACAAATGTCATGGTAGAACCTTGGCCACAGACAAATATCGTGGTAGAACCTCGACCACAGACAAATGTCGTGGTAGAGCCTCGGCCACAGACAAATGTCATGGTAGAGCCTCGGTCCAGACAAATGTCATGGTAGAGCCTCGGCCCAGACAAATGTCATGGTAGAGCCTCGGCCCCAGACTAATGTCATGGTAGAACCTCGGCCACAGACAAATGTCTTGGTAGAACCTCGGCCCCAGACAAATGTAATGGTAGAACCTCGGCCCCAGAAAAATGTTATGGTAGAACCTGGGTCCCAGACAAATGTCATGGTAGAACCTCGTCCATAGACAAATATCGTGGTAGAACCTCGGGCCAAGACAAATGTCATGGTAGAACCTCGGCCCCAGACAAATGTCATGGTAGAGCCTCAGCCCCTAGACAAATGTCATGGTAGAACCTCGACCACAGACAATTGTTGTGGTAGAACCTCGGGCCAAGACAAATGTCATGGTAGAACCTCGGCACCAGAAAAATGTCATGGTAGAACCTCGGTCATAGACAGATCTCATGGTAGGACCTCGGTCCCAGATAAATGTCACTGTAGAACCTCGGCACCACACAAATGTCATGGTAGAACCTCGGCCCCAGACAAATGTCATTGTAGAACCTCGGCCCCAGACTAATGTCATGGTAGAACCTCGGCCACAGACAAATATCTTGGTAGAACCTCGGCCCCAGACAAATGTTATGGTAGAACCTTGGCCACAGACAAATATCGTGGTAGAACCTCGGCCACAGACAAATGTCGTGGTAGAACCTCGGCCACAGACAAATGTCATGGTAGAGCCTCGGTCCAGACAAATGTCATGATAGAGCCTCGGCCCAGACAAATGTCATGGTAGAGCCTCGGCCCCAGACTAATGTCATGGTAGAACCTCGGCCACAGACAAATGTCTTGGTAGAACCTCGGCCCCAGACAAATGTCATGGTAGAACCTTGGCCACAGACAAATATCGTGGTAGAACCTCGGCCACAGACAAATGTCATGGTAGAGCCTCGGCCCCAGACAAATGTCATGGTAGAGCCTCGGCCCAGACAAATGTCATGGTAGAGCGTCGGCCCCAGACAAATGTCATGGTAGAACCTCAGCCATAGACAAATATCTTGGTAGAACCTCGGCCCCAGACATATGCCATGGTAGAGCCTCGGCCCCAGACAAATGTCATGTTAGAGCCTCGGCCCCAGACAATTGTCATGGTAGAACCTCGGCCATAGACAAATAAAATGGTAGAACCTCGGCCCCAGACAAATGTCATGGTAGAACCTCGGCCACCTGGGAAGTTAAGAACAAAAACACCTTAGTCAAGTGCGACACTTAATGCTAAATATTGCCACGCTTTCAGTGAGACATTTCAAATTCTAAGTATAGTGCTAAAAGCACAAGTCTTCGGTTATTTGTGAATGGCTTGAGTTTTAAGATAATAACAGTTTTGCCTGAAAAGTACAACGACCTCTGTCTTTACCACAGGCGCTCGGCACATAAAATAATAGTAATTTTCGGTACACAGCATAAAAATGTTATCATTTATAAACTAGCGCTAAGTAACTGCATGACTCTCTCTATATATAAATATAAACATATATAGAGAGAGACGCAGTAAGTCATTTCCAGTTCATGAAATATAACAGTTTTGTGTTGTGAACTAAAAATTACCACCTTTCATATGTCTAAGTATATGTCATTTGGTTATAATATCAAAATGATGTCAATTCTTCTTTTCAAAGACAACACAGCGACAAGAAAAAGACCTAAACACGGAATGACGACGTCTAAAGTCATACTTTATTGTCTTGACGCTAGCGGCAAGTCGAAATAGCGCGCGCGTGCGTAGATGCGTGCGTGTTTGCTTGCGTGCTTGCATGCCAACACGAGAGTGTGTTGTCGTTTCTACATTTTAACAATGAATATCATTTTGCTGACATTCGTGCTTTATAAACGATAGTCGCATGGGTGTAAATCAGCGAAGCACAAAGAAGAGTTTAAAAAATAACCGCAAACACGCAGGTAATTTCAATTTGAATTCAACAGCCGTGCCCCTTCGCAGGACACGCCCATTTGCGTGATCCTTCAGAAGAACGACTGAAAAAATCATGGAATAATACACTTTTTATGAAATAAATCAAAACTTAAATTTTAAATACAATATCCGAAAAAACCCATATAAAACTGAATATTTTTGTAATACAAAGTCTATGTAACAGCATACATTACACGACGTATATGACTGTTTATTAAAGTAGATGGCAGGATTTATTCAAGCGTACTTCAGTCAATGCTCGCGTGGGCTATGCTAGCTATGAAAATGAACGGCATTTTCTTCTTCGAGAAGATTTATTGAAATATTTCTATTTTGAGTTGTCGTTAGAACCCATCCCCGTACTTGGGAGACTAGACTGGGATATATCTCGACTGAAGATTCCCGATCCAAGGTCTTATAGGTATGTCATACGGCTTCTGTTAATTATGATTAAGCGCACATCTCAACAAGAATGAAACTGTGAGGCTTCCTCATTAAACATACGACGTAATTAGATCGCTAAGAGCCAAGTACCGGTGGTAATTTAAACGTTATTATATTCCGAGGAGTTAAGAAAATCTTAAGTTAACCGGAATACACTTGAAATGAAGGTGGTGGTAGTGGGAGTGGGGCGGGTGGTATCGTTACACCTGTTACTTGACTGATAAGTCACGCCATAAGAAAATAAAACAGAAGTTAAAATAGCAGGATTTTTTTTAATGTTTGGTGTACTTAAGAAATGTACTATTTATACATATAATGCTTATCTATATATAATATATATATATGTGTAATGGCATAATAATTACTTTTGATATTTAATAATTACTTTCGCTAGACAATTGACTGAAAGCAGATCGAGGCTTTATAGACTCACCCAGGGAAATCTTCTCGCCGGCATCCGGCGGCAACAAAAACAGTAGAAGGGACATGGACGAAATTAGAAGGCATGGAATGATGATGTTGAAGCCGTAATACAGGGTCCGCCGGCGGATATGGATGGTGTAGAGTAGGTCGATATAGAATTCCGGGCAACACTGGTACGACTTCACGTTTCGACGGCCTTTCACGTCTGGATACAATGCAGACGAGATTTATTCGGACATAATATAACATAATTTTAGTTCGAAAGAATAAAACAGAGTTGTTTTGGAGAGCAGAACTTTGTGTACAAAACTGAAAAACAACAACAAGCAAACACAACAGCAAAAAACAAGAAAAACAAACAAAAAACACACACACACAAAAACGCACAAAAACACATTTTTTTGACAAGCTAGTTTTTTTTTTTTGACAGAATAGACATTTTTGAATCAGATCAAAATGTTATATATACAGAGCACAACAGAGACAAAAACAAATAAATATACATTTATAATTTTATATATATTTTCTCTAGTTGACAGCCCTTGTTTTGATAGAACAGAACAGAATGCACTAATTGGTCACAAAAACACAAGACGAATAGGAATGAATCTATTTACTTTTAAGATTTTCTCTCTCATGATTTACATCAGAACATAAATTTAGGTTTTAGAAACATTTTAAGACAAAAAAATGATGCGGGATTCCCAAAGGAAGATGAAGTCGTGGTTATTGAACGAAATATTAAAGTAAGAGTTTCTGTATTGCATATTGTTTGTTTGCTGGGTTTATCACCAACAGTATTTCAAAACTAAAACAAACTAAAAAACACAAAACAAACAAAACAACAACAACAACAAAACGACATCATAAATAATAAACTGTTCAAAAAGTCAAGTATTCAATTTATTGCCTTATGTATGATTCCGACTTGTACATTTTATTCAATGGAGAATTCATTAAATAACAGAAATGAATGCTATCTGACCAAATATTAGGATGAGGGCTAAAGTATTTTAAAATTGTGCCGCTTTGAACTTTCACTATATTGTGACAACAGTTGTTTTTGATTGAATATGCTGAAATTATAATCATTTTAATCTTAATTGTTGTTATGTACACAAAAGCTTGCTTCATATTATTGCTCCCATGGGCAAATACATGTTTCTTATCGACCTAAATATATTCTCTATAAGAGTTTCACAGTACACCGAATTTTAATTAATTATGCTATAACTGGTTTGTTCATACTCGTGTAGGAAACACTATTTTTTAACTGAAAACAATCCTTCCCCTCTGTCCATTTCCTTATAGAACCAGTGCTCAGGTAGCATCCAACTGCAACGATATGAAGAAAACAATTTCCGGCAAATGATTTGAATCTAGTCTTAGGTCTGTGGTTCCAACCCGGGACGCTCCGATCCACATTCGAACGCATTTACCGCTCAACAGTGATTTGCTTTGTTAAAATGATGGTCATTATAGCGACGTGAAGTTAATACTGGTGGGGTAAGTGAAAACAAATGTCTGAGTTGAACCGACGTCACACCGCAGGTGAGCTGGAATGCCGTCCTACAAATATGGTTTTCACCAAGACAGGGACTCGATCCCGTGACTACACATAAGCTTTAGGGCGCCCCTCTGCCATGATTAAGAAGGATCAATGATGGAAGGACATCTTCACATCGTATTCAAGTTCTAAACTACAAATCCTGTCCCAGTTCTGAACAAGACTGTAGCCCATGAAGAAGTCATTATTTGTTGAAATGGATTCTATTCCATTACAGCCTTTATCCCATGAACTAACCGCTCTACAATGGACTAGCCTCTATCCTCTGAACTAGCCTCTATGCCAAGAACTAGCTCCTATCCCCTGAACTAGCCTCTATCCCCTGAACTAGCCTCTATCCCATGAACAAGCCTACATCCCGTGAACTAACCGCTTTCCACAAAACTTGCATCTGTCACACGAACAAGCCTTGGTCCCCTGATCTAACCGTCTACCATAGAATAGCTTTTATTCCCAGAACTAGCCTCTATCCCCTGAACTAGCCTCTATTGCCGGAAATAGCCTCTATCCCTGGAGCTAGCGTCTATACCCTGAGCTAGCCTCTGTCCCCAGAACTAAACTCTATCCCCTGATCAAGCCTCTATCCCCTGTACAAGCTCTATCCCCTGTACAAGCTCTATATCCCCTGTACTAACCTCTATCCCTGAACTAGCCTCTATCCCTGAACTAGCGTCAATCCCACGAACTAGCCTCGATCCCTGAACTAGCGTCAATCCCATGAACTAGCCTCTATCACATGAACTAGCCTTTATCCCATGACCTAGCCTCTATTCCCTGAACTAGCCTCTATTCCCTGTAACAGTAACTATCCCCTGAACTAACCTCTATCACTGAACTAGCCTCTATCCCTGAACTAGCCTCTATCCCTGAACTAGTCGCTATCCCTGAATTAGTCTCGGAATTAGCCTCTATCCCTGAACTAGCCTATATCCCTGAACTAGCCTCTATCCCTGAACTAGCATCTGAACTAGTCTCTATCCCTGAACTAGCCTGTATCCCTGAACTAGCCTCTATTCCCGGTAACAGCCCCTATCCTCTGAACTAACCTATATCCCTGAACTAGCATCAATCCCCTGAACTAGCCTCTATTCCCTGTAACAGCCCATATCCTCTTGACTAACCGCTATCCCTGAACTAGCCTCTATCCCTGAACTAGCCTCTATTCCCTGTAACAGCCTCTATCCCTGAACTAACCCCTATCCCTGAACTAGCCTCTATCCCTGAACTAGCCTCTATCCCTGAACTAGCCTCTATCCCTGAACGAGCCTCTATCCCTGAACTAGCCCCCGAACTAGCCTCTATCCCTGAACTAGCCTCTATCCCTGAACTAGACTCTCTCCCTGAACTAGCCTCTATTCCTGAACTAGCCTCTATCCCTGAACTAACCTCTATCTCTGAACTAGCCTCTATCCCTGAACTAACCACTATCCCTGAACTAGCCTATATCCCTGAACTAGCCACTATCCCTTAACTAGCCTCTAACCCTGAACTAACCTCTATCCCTGAACTAGCCTCTGTTCCTGAACTAGCCTCTATCCCTGAACTAACCTCTATCCCTGAACTAGTCTCTATCCCTGAACTAGCCTCTGAACTAGCCTCTATCCCTAAACTAGCATCTATCCCTGAACTAGCATCTGAACTAGCATCTATCCCTGAACTAACCACTATCCCTGACTAGCCTCTATCCCTAAGCTAGCCTCTATCCCATGAACTAGCTCTATCCCCTGAACTTGCCTCTATTCCCTGTAACAGCCCCTATCACCTGAACTAACCTCTATCCCTGAACTAGCTCCTATCCCATGACCTAGCCTCTATGTCCTGAACTAGACTCTATCTCACGAACAAGCCTCTATCCCCTGAACTAGCTTTCATCCCCTGAACTAGCTTCTATCCCCTGAACTAGCCTTTATCCCCTGAACTAGCCTCTATCCCCATCATCAACTAGACCGTTAGCGAACCTAACCTTATTACTAGAGGAATCAGCCTGGTTGAAGAGTTTGATTTGCTACATAATTCCAACATCGTTTATATCAACTTATCAATGCTAATTGGAATATCAATATCACCATACAGTCAGTATAGACATCGTACATCGCTAAAAGTATATGGTTTGTACGATCTATTCAAAAGAGAATTGAATTATCCAACAAAATCCATTCCTAATAATCGTATATAATTACTCCCCACGTATCCAATTTAACATTTTCTTCGGAAGAGAATTGAATCAATGACAATTCATTCCGATTAATCGTACATAATTATCTCAAGTCTTCAATTTAACATTTCCAATAATTCGGACATTTAAATACCTTATTCATGTTAATAGATAACTTATGACGAGGAAAGTTCAGTCTAGCAAGTTAATTTAACGTGCAGTTTAACAGACATACTTTTGGCAGTCGATGAGTACCATTCTAATGATGCAAACAAATGTTTGAGATGGTATCCGACTGTTTAGACCAAATCTTCTCTTCTAAAGCTAAATAAAGTATTGTTGCATATAATGACCCCGCTGTTTATTGGTGCCCTACTCTATGTGAAAAGCGAAGCATAACACTTCACTTTTCATTACAAAATGGTATTTCCTATCCGAGCCACACTGCATAGTTGGCTATTTCTAAACTAAGAAAAACCACGTGACAATTTATTTTTGAGATAAAGTTTCATGATAATCCAGGTAATCAGTTCGATATTTATTTTTGGCTAAAATCCCTATCGTGCTTCTTTATAGATTTGGAAATCATGACCATTTAATGTTATATGTTTCATGATTTGTACTGTCGAACAATTGAGTCAATATTATAAACAGCTTTTAAAGTACTAAAGTATAAGTTACTGTTAATTAAGGAATTATTCACGCATTTCACAAAACAGTGGTAAGACGTTGACATGAATTAGATATAAGTAAACTGTTGGATACCACCTTTAAAGTGTCCTGACATATATTCACGGATAACTATCACAGACCCGGCAGATATAATGCGGTATTGTTCGGTATTGTGCTCTGTAATAATTCGATGATTACAAGTTTCACACGAACTGGATTTTCAATATGTTATTCAACGCCCCTGTTTCATTACGTATAAAATCCTACCCCCAGGTCACTGACCTATGAGATCCCATTTATCTGTTACTTATCAACCCAGCTCCATTTCTTCATGCCTATGAGATTCAACTTACCAGTAAGATGTAAAGACACAACTCCGTCCTTACATTTCCTATGTGATCCCACTCACGATTACATTACCTAGCCTCAACCACTGAACTAGCCCTCATCCCTTAAACTGGCCTCTATCCAATGGACTGGCCTCTATTTATGAGATCCCACTCCCCTGTCACATTACCTACGAGACCCACTCCCCTGTCACATTACCTACGAGACCCACTCCCCTGTCATATAACCTATGATATTCCACTACCCTGTGGCATTACCCATAAGATGCTACTCCCTTGCTACATTACCTATGATATCCAACTCCCTTGTCACATTACCTATGAGATCCCACTCTCATGTCACATTACCTATGAGATCCCACTCCCCTATCACATTACCTATGAGATCCCACTCCCCTGTCACATTACATATGAGATCCCACTCCTCTGTTACATTACCTATGAGATCCCACTACCCTATCACATTACCTATAAGTCCCACTCTCACGTCACATTACCTATGAGATCCCACTCCCCTATCACATTACCTATAAGATCCCACTCCCCTATCACATTACCTTTGAGATCCCACTCCCCTGTCACATTACCTATGAGATCCCACTCCCCTATCACATTAGCTATGAGATCCCACACCCCAATCACATTACCTATGATATCCCTCTCCCTTGTCACATAACCTGTGAGTCCCACTCTCTTGTCACATTACCTATGAGTCCCACTCTCTTGTCACATTACCTATGAGAACTCACTCCCCTGTCACATTACCTTTGAGATCCCGCTCCCCTGTCACAATACCTATGAGTTCCACTTTCATGTCACATTACCTTTGAGATCCCACTCTCATGTCACATTACCTATGAGATCCCACTCCTCTGTCACATTGCCTATGAGCCTCACTCTCATGTCACATTACCTATGAGATCCCACTCCCCTGTAACTTTACCTATGAGATCCCACTCCCCTGTAACATTACCTATGAGATCCCACTCCCCTATCACATTACCTATGAAACCCCACTCCCCTATCACATTACATATGAGATCCCACTCCTCTGTCACATTACCTTTGAGATCCCACTCCCCTGTTACATTACCTATGAGATCCCACTCCTCTGTTACATTACCTATGAGATCCCACTCCCCTGTAACATTACCTATGAGATCCCACTCCCCTATCACATTACCTATGAAACCCCACTCCCCTATCACATTACCTATGAGATCCCACTCCTCTGTCACATTACCTATGAGATCCCACTCCCCTGTTACATTACCTATGAGATCCCACTCCTCTGTTACATTACCTATGAGATCCCACTCCTCTGTCACATTACCTTTGAGATCCCACTCCCCTGTTACATTACCTATGAGATCCCACTCCTCTGTTACATTACCTATGAGATCCCACTCCCCTGTAACATTACCTATGAGATCCCACTCCCCTATCACTTTACCTATGAAACCCCACTCCCCTATCACATTACCTATGAGATCCCACTCCCCGTTGCGTATAAATGTAGACGTATCTCCTGACCCGTCCTCGTTTTCCATGTACAGATCGATCCAGCGACCGTCATACGTCCAGGAGCCGAACCGCAGGTCGCACTTTTGGTCGTCAAACGGGAACCAGGTAATGTCTGAGGGCAAAAACAAGATCGAGCTGGCGATTAATGAATATGCTGTTTTTACATGTGTTTACATGTGTACTGGTATTTGCCTTTACAACATATTTTAGTTTATAATACGTGAGCTATTTTTTCGTGATGGGCACTACCATTTTGAGGTTTGTTTTATTTTTCTGCTTTTAATTGAAAAAAAAAATCTGTTAATTTCAACAGATGCGCAAACGATGTAATTGTATCATTTCCGTTTGAATATAAATGATCCACACAAAGTGTTATATTTGATAAAATATTGAGTTTTTACTCTGAATATCAAAGAAGCGCCATTTGAAACTTGTTGAAGTCGTAACAAAGAACTAAGTACAAAATTGGTAAAGTCTTGTTAGTAGGAAGAACACACATTGTATATTCAAGTGGATTTACAAGTCTTTTTATTTTTAAGGGAAAAAATATTTGAATTTTCAGAAATATAACTCATGGTGGCGTCACATACCTATAGCGCACGTGCTTTTGAACATACCAGGAGGTACCCAGTTACAACGGCCATCTGACGTCACGATTACGTTTGTGTGGAAAGAACCGTCAAATTTCTCGTCTGCACTGAAACATGTGTTACAACATTTGACAAACGGCGTCAAATAGCACGTGATACAACACGTGACGACAACACTTGACAAAGCACGCGACGTTAAATAATCCGGCAACTAAACGTGTTGCACCACGACCGACACACTGTATGTGAAATACCACCGTACACAACACAGGAAACATCACGAGACATACCACCTTACACAACACGGGAAACATCACGAGACATACCACCTTACACAACACGGGAAACGGCAAGCGTCATACCACCATATACAACACAGAAAACATCACACAAAATACCATCTACACAACACGGGAAACATCACGCGAAATACCACCTTACACACTTGTGAAACAGCACGCGACATACCTCCTTACACAACATGGAAACATCACGAGACATACCACCTTACACACTTGTGAAACAGCACGCGACATACCTCCTTACACAACATGGAAACATCACGAGACATACCATCTTACACAGCACGTGAAACACCACGCGACAAACCACCTTACACAACACGTGAAACACCACGTGACATAGTACCTTACACAACATGTGAACATTGGTTTGTGGGAGACAAAATCAATATTTTACACCTTTGATTTAGACTGTAAACATGTTGTGAAGTCGATCGAATCTATTTGTTATCTATTTTAATTGCATTTTACCTTATAGGTGGTATCTCACACTTTGAACAACAATAAAGCAATTGGCTCATGATGACCCTATAACGCTCATCTGAGTGCCGTAGACATTGAGCCCTTGTGACTTTGCTTTTTGAAAGATTAAAATTAATTGAACAATCTTGATACAAGGCCACCAAAGGACTACATAAGCCAAATATCAAGGCTCTAGCGCTTCTGGTTTCTGACAAGAAGATCATCAAAGTTTCCATGTATATATATATATATATTGTATATATGAATATTTTCTACCTTTTCCTGTATAGCCTTATATGGAAAATTGCCACGCCACTGACGGCCATGTGCTTGATGGATCAACATTATTTGGACAACTTTTCCTTCCCTCTGTCTACTTAAGCTTCTGAGAAAGTTTGGCTAAATTTAGCTTAGCGGTTTCAAAGGACATGTTGTTTGAAAATGTCGACGGACGAGGGATGTAGGACGACTGACTCCAGACGAGGGACGCCAGACGAGGGACGCCGGACGGTGGGTGATCACAATAGCTCACCCTGAGTATAAATTCAGATGAGCTAAGACACCGTAGAAAATACAAACCAGACATTGCTTACTTAAAAGAATAGATGCTTTATGATGGCAAGTTTTGTTAAGTTTTACCACGAACACACCGACAGTGAGAAGTGTTATTTTTAGAACTAAACCGTAGAAGTTTGGCACCGCTTAGAAACAAATATAAACAATTTGTTGATTCTGTTACGAGAGTAAAACTGTGCGACTCCGTCTTTTATTTTAGATCCTATCATGGGACTATTTGTCTATCTACTTTTTCTCGCGCTAGGAATCGTTGGACTTTGTTATGTCATCTGCAATAACGTGAAGCAGTAACACGGTAGTCTTTGCTAACACAGTGAATACAAAAACCAACAGCACATAGCTAGAGAAACATTTAATTTTTCTGAATAAGAAAGTCTTATTTTTTAACAACTCAGTTGCAAAATTATGTCGTCGATCTGCTATGTAAGATTCAAGTCTATAATTATTTGGCTGAAATCCCCCTTGTGCATATCAATAGAACGAAATGACGAAGATTATTTGATAGCAGGATATTCCGTGACATACAATCTCGAAGTATTGAAGATGATATACAATCATTATGGCTTAAAAGGAGACTGTATCCATGCCTTGTATATTTCAAAATCGCCCAGAGAAAATGTGTAAGAATTTATTGATACAACAGAAACATTGGAAACAACCTTTAAAGGTGTTTATGACAGTTTGCTTTCATCAAATACATGTAACAATATATGATGCCTCTTAGAGAGAATTTAGTTTGGATTTCTACAAAAATCCACAAAACTCATCCTTTATTTTAAGCAAATGCTATTTTGAACACTTTCTCAAGTTCCAACGAATTACGCAACTTTCGCTGTAAATGCCCCTTCTCTCCAAATCTATAAATAAACACCCTTAGTTTAAAAGTAGCTAAATGTGCAACGTGATGCAGATAGGAAATACATGTTTGCAATGAGAAATGAAGTGTTATGTTGCACATTTCTCTTAGATGTAGGACATTAATAAACAGTATTTTCCAGAATGTTGCGTGTAACAATAATTAATTTGGATGTTTGAGAAAAAATGGGTCCACACAATGGTATACTACCTTTAAATGCCAAACAATTGAGTTATGTTTACATTGTAATAGAATTAGGTAAGGACCTCAAAGGGAAGGCCACAATGCACACGTGTAAATGTCCATTGTATTTTTAATTGAAATATAATTGGAATGGAATTGTTGTGTTTTTGGAATATGCAAGTTTGATCCAAATTTACTAAGGTGCAACTTTCAAGTAAATTTACATATGTGCATACACACGATACTTTTAAATGTTTTATCGGTACATGTGTCTGTGACTGTGATCTTTTACAAGTTTTAATTTACACGAAAATACAAACTATAGGTGGCTATATTTCTCAAGCATAAATCAATTGCCTCGTACAAATGACACACGTATGATCCTTTACTAGTGTTGATTTACAGCAAAAAAAAACAACAAGCGCCCATATTTCACATTAATAAATTGCCTCACATAAATAACACACGCGTTTTTGTCAATGCGATCCGTATGGACTTTGTAACGCCAATCCACATTTCAGATATTGTATTTATAGATATTTATTCTTCGCACAAATCAAAGCAACTCCTAATGAGGCGTGCAGTCAGAAGTGCCATATTTCTTTCTCCTGACAGGATGATCTGTTGCTGATTCTAGCGTTACAGTTCCTTAGAGTCAATATGTGCCTAGCAACGACTGCGCGCGCATCATTCACCAGTATAACAACGTTTCTCCACAAACGAGGAATATTTTTATCGCATTAATTAAATGAAGCAGAATTTGAGAAGTCTCCGGAACTGACAAGAGACGAGCAGGATTATACCCGTCAATATACATTACGTCATCTGTACTTGCTCAGCTGACAAATTATTCTGGCATTTTGACTTTAAAATAAGTTCAGGCTTTTGTACAAAAATGTAATATTTTGCACAGAATAGACAATTGTAAAGGTCCTTGAAACTAATCCTCGGACAATGTTCATCGAAATAGAGACACTTTTCCATGAGGTACGTGTATCGTACCAAAAATATAGTAAATAAAAACAGAAATAAACTTGAATAATAAATAAATGACTACACTAAATAATTCATTGACGAATGCAACAATGCAATGCAAGAATAAGTAAATGAAAGAATGAATGACTGAGAGAGCAAACGAAATAAAAATGAGATAAATATTAATTTGGATTAAATCACTTAATAAAATCGACAAAATATGTTTACATTTAAAACCAACACACCACAGTTGATGACGGAATTCACCGAGGAGATCCGGTATTTGTTGTACCTGTTATAGAGCAAGATGTCCGGTTTCCAGACCTGTTTGGCCGGCACGATGATGAGATAGACCCCGCCGAACTCCAGGGGATCCCACATCAAGTTAACGTCGTGCCATTTCTGGAAGGAAACACTATATAGTTAGTGCCACACTTTATGCAATGTTTAACTCTTTACAATGCTATATTTTTAAGAAGTACCAAACCTTGAAGTTATTTCCTGTGTTGTCCATGCAAGGATGGAAAATCACGATATGATGATGATGATGATGATGATGATGATGATGATGATGATGATGATGATGGATGTTGATGATGATGATGATGATGATGATGATGATGATGGATGTTGATGATGATGATGATGATGATGATGATGATGATGATGATGATGATGATGGATGTTGATGATGATGATGATGATGATGATGATGTTGATGATGATGATGATGGATGTTGATGATGATGATGATGATGATGATGATGTTGATGAAATGACAAAGCTGCTGCTGCTGCTGCAGATGATGATGGTGATGAAGTCAGCCAACAATTGGAATGAGCGATTGTAGAATTAAAGACATTTGTAGTCACGTGTCTAAAACATATAGTAAGCTTCTGCACTGCTTTAGGTAACAATCAGCTGAAATTGGCAAACATACACTTTGTTGAAAGCGGTTTGCAAACGAAACAAATGAGTCGCAAATAGTTTATTGCGTTAATCACCAGAGCATAAGACACAAGTTGATATTCATCACGCTTTTCGTGTCTTCGTTTCCGTGAAAATATTACTGAATATATTTGTTAGGAGCGTCCGACAATGCTAAAAGGAAAAGTTTTAAATGAGGTACAGCTTAATCAATGCAGCCGCTTGCAAGCGATTTAAACACATTTAAATACTGTAATTGCAGGATGTTCTTCGTCTGTACCAAGACAGAGACTTCCTCCAGCCCAATCATCCGACGTTTCTCCGGCTTCGGTGTTTGAAAAGCTGATGTATGTAAGAATATGTAATGAATTGCTCTGGTAGTGCTAAAGACAGAGCGACAAACGGATTAAAAAGCACCGCCCCCGCTCATCCATGTTGCATAGTCATTAAGAAATATATGATTATTAAATAATGTACCCTGGCAAGGTGAACATGCCTCAACATTCTACGGTGTCTCAGCCTCCCTATTGGTGGCGTCACAATGGCTCCATGAGTGGCGTGACAAGGGTTCCGTGGGTGGTGTGACAAGTACTCCACGTGTGGTGTGACACGAACTCCATGAGTGGTGTGACAAGGGTTCCGTGGGTGATGTGACACGTACTCTGTGTGTGGTGTGACACGTACTCCATGTGTGGTATGACACGTACTCCATGTGTGGTGTGACAAGAATTCCATGGGTGGTGTGACACGTACTCCATGTGTGGTGTGACACGTGCTCCATGTGTGGTGTGACACGTACTCCATGTGTGGTGTGACACGTACTCCATGTGTGGTGTGACAAGAATTCCATGGGTGGTGTGACACGTACTCCATGTGTGGTGTGACAAGAATTCCATGTGTGGTGTGACACGTACTCCATGTGTGGTGTGACAAGGGTTCCGTGGGTGATGTGACACGTACTCCATGTGTGGTGTGACACGTACTTTGTGTGTGGAGTGAATAGGACAATGCTGCTTGCGTAACAAGGACTTCGTATGTGGTTTGTCAATGAGTGTATGGGTAGTGTGACCAGGACTCCGTGGGTGGTGTGACCCGGACTCCGTGGGTGGCTTGATAAGAATTCCCTGGGCGGTGTGACAATGACTCTGTGAGTGGCATGACCAGATTTTCGTGGGTGGTGCGACAAGGATTCAGTGGGTGGCGTGACAATGATTCCGTAGATGGCATGACAATAATTCCTTGAGTGTTTTGACAGGGACTCCTTAGATAGCATGAAAATAATTCCATGTCTGGTCTCACAATGACTCCGTGTCGGGTGTGACAAGTAATCATTGTGTGGGGTGAACATGCCGATGCTGCTGGTGTGACAAGGATTCCGTGAGTGGCGGGACAAGGAGTCCGTGAGATTCCTGACAAGGACTCCGTGTGTGGTGTGACAAGGACAGCGTGTGTGGTGTGACAAGTATTCCTTGTGTGGGGTGAAAAGGCCGATGCTGCTGGTGTGACAAGGATTCCGTAAGTGGCGTGACAAGGAGGCCGTGAGATTCATGACCAGGACTCCGTGTGTGGTGTAACAAGGACCCCGTGGGTACTGTGACAAGGACTCCGTGTGTGGTGTAACAATGACTCTCTGTGTGGTGTGACAAGGACTCTGTGTCTAGTGTGACAAGGACTTTTATCTAGTATGATAAGAACCGTGACAAGGGCTATGCGGTCAATGCGAAAATGGCTATGCTAAATATGTGACAAGACAAATGTGACAAGAGTTACGCAGCAGGTGTGACCAGAGCTATGCCGTAGATGTAACAAGGTCTTGGACCCTGATGTGGCAAGGGCTATGTGGCTGATGTGACAATTGCTATAAGGTAAGTATGACAAGGGCTATGTGGCTGATGTGACAATTGCTATAAGGTTAGTATGACAAGGGCTATGTGGCTGATGTGACAATTGCTATAAGATAAGTATGACAAGGGCTATGTGGCTGATGTGACAATTGCTATAAGGTTAGTATGACAAGGGCTATGTGGCTGATGTGACAATTGCTATAAGGTTAGTATGACAAGGGCTATGTGGCTGATGTGACAATTGCTATAAGATAAGTATGACAAGGGCTATGTGGCTGATGTGACAATTGCTATAAGGTTAGTGTGACAAGGGCTATGTGGCTGATGTGACAATTGCTATAAGGTTAGTATGACAAGGGCTGTGTGGCTGATGTGACAATTGCTATAAGGTTAGTGTGACAAGGGCTATGTGGCTGATGTGACAATTGCTATAAGGTAAGTATGACAAGGGCTATGTGGCTGATGTGACAATTGCTATAAGGTTAGTATGACAAGGGCTATGTGGCTGATGTGACAGTTGCTATAAGGTTAGTGTGACAAGGGCTATGTGGCTGATATGACAATTGCTATAAGGTTAGTATGACAAGGGCTATGTGGCTGATGTGACAATTGCTATAAGGTTAGTATGACAAGGGCTATGTGGCTGATGTGACAGTTGCTATAAGGTTAGTGTGACAAGGGCTATGTGGCTGATATGACAATTGCTATAAGGTTAGTATGACAAGGGCTATGTGGCTGATGTGACAATTGCTATAAGGTAAGTATGACAAGGGCTATGTGGCTGATATGACAATTGCTATAAGGTTAGTATGACAAGGGCTATGTGGCTGATGTGACAATTGCTATAAGGTTAGTATGGCAAGGGCTATGTGGCTGATGTGACAATTGCTATAAGGTAAGTATGACAATGGCTATGTGGCTGATGTGACAATTGCTATAAGGTTAGTATGACAAGGGCTATGTGGCTGATATGACAATTGCTATAAGGTTAGTATGACAAGGGCTATGTGGCTGATGACAATTGCTATAAGGTTAGTATGGCAAGGGCTATGTGGCTGATGTGACAATTGCTATAAGGTAAGTATGACAAGGGCTATGTGGCTGATGTGACAATTGCTATAAGGTTAGTATGACAAGGGCTATGTGGCTGATGTGACAATTGCTATAAGGTTAGTATGACAAGGGCTATGTGGCTGATATGACAATTGCTATAAGGTTAGTATGACAAGGGCTATGTGGCTGATGTGACAATTGCTATAAGGTTAAGTGTGACAAGGGCTATGTGGCTGATGACAATTGCTATAAGGTAGTGTGACAAGGGCTATGTGGCTGATGCAATTGCTATAAGGTTAGTATGGCAAGGGCTATGTGGCTGATGTGACAATTGCTATAAGGTTAGTATGACAAGGGCTATGTGGCTGATGTGACAATTGCTATAAGGTAAGTATGACAAGGGCTATGTGGCTGATGTGACAATTGCTATAAGGTTAGTATGACAAGGGCTATGTGGCTGATGTGACAATTGCTATAAGGTTAGTATGACAAGGGCTATGTGGCTGATGTGACAATTGCTATAAGGTGAGTATGACAAGGGCTATGTGGCTGATGTGACAATTGCTATAAGGTTAGTATGACAAGGGCTATGTGGCTGATGTGACAATTGCTATAAGGTTAGTATGACAAGGGCTATGTGGCTGATGTGACAATTGCTATAAGGTTAGTATGGCAAGGGCTATATGGCTGATGTGACAATTGCTATAAGGTTAGTATGGCAAGGGCTATGTGGCTGATGTGACAATTGCTATAAGGTTAGTATGACAAGGGCTATGTGGCTGATGTGACAATTGCTATAAGGTTAGTATGACAAGGGCTATGTGGCTGATGTGACAATTGCTATAAGGTTAGTATGACAAGGGCTATGTGGCTGATGTGACAATTGCTATAAGGTGAGTATGACAAGGGCTATGTGGTTGATGTGACAATTGCTATAAGGTTAGTATGGCAAGGGCTATGTGGCTGATGTGACAATTGCTATAATGTTAGTATGGCAAGGGCTATGTGGTTGATGTGACAATTGCTATAAGGTGAGTATGACAAGGGCTATGTGGCTGATGTGACAATTGCTATAAGGTGAGTATGACAAGGGCTATGTGGCTGATGTGACAATTGCTATAAGGTTAGTATGACAAGGGCTATGTGGTTGATGTGACAATTGCTATAAGGTTAGTATGGCAATGGCTATGTGGTTGATGTGACAATTGCTATAAGGTTAGTATGACAAGGGCTATGTGGTTGATGTGACAATTGCTATAAGGTGAGTATGACAAGGGCTATGTGGTTGATGTGACAATTGCTATAAGATAAGTATGACAAGGGCTATGTGGCTGATGTGACAATTGCTATAAGGTTAGTATGGCAAGGGCTATGTGGCTGATGTGACAATTGCTATAAGGTTAGTATGACAAGGGCTATGTGGCTGATGTGACAATTGCTATAAGGTTAGTATGACAAGGGCCATGTGGCTGATGTGACAATTGCTATAAGGTAAATGTGACAAGGGCTATGTGGCTGATGTGACAATTGCTATAAGGTGAGTATGACAAGGGTTACACGTTTGGAATGACAATGGCTGTATAGTATATTAAATGAACTTACCATTTGCAGCCAGATGTTGGTCGAGATGATCTGATTCTTTTCGTCCTAGAACATAACACAGAGATAATTGCTAATTAATGAGATAAACTAGAACATAACACATATATATTCCTGATTTATGGGATAAACTAGAACATAACACATAGATATTCCTGATTTATGGGATAAACTAGAACATAACACATAGATATTCCTTATTTATGGGATAAACTAGAACATAACACAGAGATCGTCTCTGTTTTATGGGATAAACTAGAACATAACACAGAGATCATTGCTGATTTATGGGATAAACTAGAACATAAAACAGAGATCATCGCTGATTTATGGGATAAACTAGAACATTACAGATATCATCGCTGATTTATGGGATAAACTTGAACATAACACATAGATATTCCTGATTAATGGGATAAACTAGAACATAACACATAGATATTCCTGATTTATGAGATAAACTAGAACATAACACATAGATATTCCTAATTTATAGGATAAACTAGAACATAACACAGAGATCATCGTTGATTTATGGGAACAACTAGAACGTAAAAACAGAGATCATCGCTGATTTATGGGATAAACTAGAACATAACACAGAGATCATCGCAGATTTATGGGATAAACTAGAACATAACACAGAGATCATCGCAGATTTATGGGATAAACTAGTTTGACTTAACAAATGAAAACCTGTTCCCGCTTTATAAATAACTATAAGAATAAAATTGGTCTAATATGAATGACATCAGGGTGCAAGGCCTGAATGGCTTGATTAAAATAAATAAATAAAATTTTGAACAAAAACATGCTTCAAGATGCTTCGGGCTCCAGTTCAAAGTTTTATAACCTCGGCGTAATTAGGATTCAGAGACTTCTATAAAATTATTATTTCTATAGCAATACAACCGAGGCAGAAACCATCGATATACAGACATGAAACAAATATTAACTTATGTCAGAATGCAAAATTTGCCATGAAGTTTCCATAAAATTTCTTAAGCTATTAGATATAATACGTACAGCAATTTAGAAATATAATGCATGATATTATAATTATGATATTAAACACAAATAGATTCACAAAGGAAAATTTATATACAAAATGTTTTTAAATTTGTATTGCAATGTGGCTAACTAATAGAACTTCAAAGCTCCGAAATCTAAGTGCGTTACATTTTCACCTTATTGTATTTTAAAATACAGCCAGACAACGTATTATATTGGGTCTACTGCTGATCCCAATGTGCGTTACGCTACTAAGTGCCTGATTCGAAATGCGCTGGACCCCAAAGTGAGTCAAGCACTCAGGGATCTGATTCCAGAACACCTCTGA
Organism: Sinonovacula constricta; assembly: GCA_007844125.1. NCBI lineage: Eukaryota > Metazoa > Mollusca > Bivalvia > Cardiida > Solecurtidae > Sinonovacula > Sinonovacula constricta. Next base: position 664,680 of record CM017559.1, read on the forward strand.
CACCAAAGTGCTTTGCCCGTTTGAAGTATTGCATTTAACGCTCTAGGAAGAAAACTGCAACTTCAAATCGAGCTAAATCGTTAGTGACGGCTTATCTTTCGGAGCGTTTGAGCCTTTTTCTCGTATTGAACATGATCTTGAACTTTTTTTATTGAACCAAAGAGTTTTGTGACAAAATAAACACAGATTTAAGTGTTAAAGCAAGATATACATTGAACAACAGGAATACAACGTCAGAATCCCATCGATTATCATTCACATTTTCTATAAGAGCTACCCATATAAAACGAACAATAACACACGCTTGATTATCCATCCCTGTTAAAAGACATGAGATTGAACACAAAATTGCGAAGAGTATCAAGAGACTGACATCGATAGGTTTGTGTATACATACATATTATAACACAGGCCACGTTATTTTATTGGATACACGGATACGTGGGATGATGGGAAAACAATGCCTTATGCTGGAACAGAATTGCTACGAATATAAAAAACAAGTCAAAACAAGAAAAAAAAGCAAAACGAAACTAGAAAAATCATGTCAATAACCGAAAATTATTATTTTATTGTAAATCTGTTAGCTATATTCTCTAATGTCTTGGGCAGAGACAGGATTTTTTTAGCGAGGTGGGGGTCCCAATTGAGCGATCGCCAGAGGTGCTAGCCGTGCTGGGCGGGGGCGGAATGGCGTGGGTGCGGGTACCGGGTGTCTATGGGCAAGCTTCGCCATCAAACTTTTCAACTGTAGCAGCTTAACAGGGCCATTTCCCGCATAAATTTCAGAAGCGACTAGATTTTTTATTATACTCCTACTGTCATTAAGATGTAACACACCCTGAAATGTAAAAAAACTACCTTTATGTAAGGTATTTTTGACAATTCCAGACAATTACACCCCTCCCATCGCTAGATCTGCCTATGAGGGTCAATTAAAAATATAAAACACATTAACCCCCTTTAGAAAAAAAACACATACTTTGCATTAAGCTAAAATAACATAACAAGTTTAAAAATAATCATTTTATTGTTATAAAAGTGTATATATGTGAAATTTAACACAGCATCTAGGCCAGCATCTTCAAAAAATATCGCCGGATGTTTCTCAGCGAATTCTGTAAAGAACACCATAATTAGATAATTTCATTTCCATGGAGATTTAGAGGAGTCTTTCATATCTTACACATCATTCCGAGACCTAGATCCATGTTTTGTACAGAAAACAACAACACGGAACTCGATCAAGTGAGCGTCTCTGGTGAAGAAGGAAAGACGTTGGGCTCCGGGTGCGAGGGTAATGGGTTCGAACCCTAAACCACTTAGGGAGATGTTAGTCCTTGGGCAAGATGTTCCGCAACCTACCGCCGCAGAGAGTTATGATCATAAAGGTGCTATTTGCCAATCTGGACCAGTTTTTCTCCTCTTTAACAGCCAAATAAAATATTTTTAGCAGCAAAAAATACCACGAAAGTAAAGCAAAACACCAAAGTCGTCAATACAAGCGTATATTTCCTATCTGAACTGTGCTGCACATTTAGCTTTATTTAATTGGGAAAAGAAATCATTTAACCACTTACGTTTGATATCACGTTATATATCATCATCCAGGTAATCCGCCCTGATTTCGGTATATATTAAAGCAGCAATCCCTATGGTACTTTATTTAAAGATAAAGAAAGAATGGACATTTAGAAGGTTTTATTTCACGACTTGAGCTTAAGCTGAAAGTAAGCCAAATTTCTCTGAAAACAGTTTAGACATTATTACATATATTTGATGTTGGCAAACTGTCGGATACTCCCTTAACGTTGCTATCCGACAGTTTGCCTACATCTTATATATGTAACAATATCAGTAAATAAGAAGGATTGGGAATCCTGCTAAAAGTAGACATCGACGTCACAGCGGATGGCAGCGGATAGCGTGAATGAACTAAAAAACATTGGTGATCACGTGGTTTTGTTAGTTTAAAAAAAGTTAACTGTGCAGCGTGGCTCAGATAGGACATACATGTTTGTATTGACGATTGTGACTTTGTCGTTCACTTTACCGGCAGGTGTAGGACATTATTAAACAGCATTTTACGAAATCTGTTCAGGTAATAATGGTTTACTAAGATCTATAATTAAAATATTTTTGTCCAAACTGTCGGATACCATCTTTAATACTCGTTCAGGAAGCTGTTCTACACGGGGTGTGGACAGTCGGGCGAGAATGATGCAAGCATGTTGTTGATCGATAGAAGTTGAAATACGTACAACCGGAATATGACTGGGGCAATAACAACTGTCAGAATACGGACCCTAGAGTTACTGAAATTGTAGTGTCTCAAGAAGAAGCGTGTTACGACCGGTGTCGCTATATAAGTTTATTTATAAAATGACACGTTTACTAAAGGACGAAACAGAAAGAACAAGCCAGCAACAAACTTATACAATAATTTTTTGTATTTAAATAAACAATTAAAAGTATGGCGTCATAAAACAATAACAAATAAATGAAACAAAATTTTAGAAGGCAAAGTAAATGTTAGCTAACAGTTTGTCCCTTTAGGAGGTGTCCCTTTAATAATACAACAAATAATCCAACGTCGAATAATCCTGAAGAGTAATTTATATTTATATCAAGTTCACATAAGTTCCAACACAGAAAGATTTAAGATAGAAGCTGCAACTATTTCCAAACTATATGTCCAATCTCTAAAGCAAACTTTTTTTCCAAACTTCCAAACCTTCCAAACTTACTTTATATCGAGAACTTTCTAGCATGATCCTTTTCTTCTAGCAGTTACGCGAATGCTACGTCTTCAAAACCGCAACCGCAACGGTAAACAACCCTTAACCTGACTAGCGTAACCTTAAACGCTGGTGTACTACTGTATATAACAAGCGTCAGAATATAAACATACCAGGGTTATATGTAGTAACAGTTACACTTAAAAGCATTGTTAAAGTATTTTGTTTGTTTGTGAGTTTATCGTCCCACCAATGGTATACCGGTTATCTGGAAACGGTGTATACTTGAAGCAGAAATAGTGCTGCCTTCACTATGTATAATATGCCGTGAACTCCTGCATGATACAACACCCAGTCACATTATCCTGACACTATGCCAACCGGTCGTGGAACAACCCTTATGTTTGCTTGAGCCTTAGCAATAAATCTATACGCTACCATTTTTAACTTTGGTATGTCGTGACCCTGGATCGAACCCAGGGCCTTCCGTATCTGGAGCCGACGCTCTACCAATTGCGCAACCAGGTCCTGTTAAAGTATTTTGAGCAGATCAAGCAAACTCGCTTTACGTAGGTTCTTATAAGAAACATAAAAAAAGTTTCTTTTTAGTTACAAACTGTTTTCGTCTTGGTCAAGTTGGCGACTTCAAGCTTATTGTTGTTGGAGGAAGACCTTTTGTCTGGGTAGAACCACCGGCATGCCGGTTAGCTTAAACCCAGTCTCTCCGAAACAAAAGTTCTCGCCCCGCAGTGAGGGGCTGAGATCAGAGGCTCTAAACCCTCGGCCTCTCTCAGGGGTGCCTTATAAACAATATTATGAATAAAAAACCTGTCTATGTAAAAGTAATAAATATTGCACGCATCTATGTCTATATCCTTCCGGATGGCAGTTAAAAACCTAACTTCAGTCAGAACAACATTCTTTCGTTTAAATATTTTTGAAGATTTTAAACGTCGAAATTACAGACAAAAACATCTCTAAAATATATTTTATTTACTCAGTGTGCTGTTTCAATTCTCAGTTTAAAAATATGCATCGCAAGTCTGTAAAATCCACTGAGAATGTAATTGGAATCTAAATAAAATATGTCATTTCATCTGACCTAGGTCGGATCCAGCGATCGGTCAAACAAGATGATGTGTTATTTTTTTCTAGTTACGTAGTTTAATATTGACATACAGCTATAAATCTATCATATCTTAAATCTGTAAAGTTTGCAAACCAAGCGACGAATTATGGAAATCTTGACTGGAAATACGATTATTGTAAATACTTTACAACATTTTCCCCAGATTACTACAAAACACACACGCACGTAAACGCACGCACGCACACACACACAAACGGTAATAAAACCAGATAATGTTTCGTTCTACACTCTTTGAATGTGCATAATATTATTTACATGTATACTTAGAATAACGTTTTTTACATCGTAACCATTGTTAGAACTTACCACTTGTTTTCGTCGATGTTAACTGTAATTTCTAACCTAAAAGGCTAAATACATTTTTTTCAGATCAGGTGCGGATCCAGAAAATATTGTCGAGGTGGTGAGGTGGTGGTTGGTATGAATCAAGATCCATTCAAGTTTATCATAGTAAAAACTTTATGTTTTTTTTCCTTATGTATATATATACATATACAGTTATAAGTATAGTTATAGTTATTGTGTCTCTAAAAGAAGCGTCAGAATATAAACCTACAAAGGTTACATGCAGTAAATATATACTAAGATTTTTAAGTATTTTTTTCTGTTGACTGCTTTAGGTCGAGGTTACTGTTATATACTGTGTATAAATATCTAGTACATACTGCGACAAAGTTGAATGGATCTTGATTCAAACCTTCTCCCCCCCCCCTCCCCCCCCCCCCCCACACACACCCACTACAACATTTTCTGGATCCGTCCCTGCTAGTTTCAAATGCATTAAGCTGTCACCGAAACATTACGAATCATGCATTGTTTTTTCTGTAACGCGATAAAGGTTAAATCTGTAGGACTCTGTAGAAACATTTCCCTGATACAGAGAAGAAAAGGTAGCAGCATGTTTCGCAACAGAAATCACAAGAGCTGGTTAGCCTTGATCCAATACACCGTTAGACGCCCTTAGATACTGTCGCTCTCTGCTTACACAAGATATCATTCGTCACTCGTCGGCGGTATCCGGACAAGGTCCGAGGGGTTCCGAGTGACGATATAATTCAACGGAGATGCTACAAGTTACACGTCACGTCACGTAACAATTGTTCATTATTTTGTAGCAAACAGCGAAACTTTAAAAAAAAACAATTTGCACAATGACCCAATTATGATTGACCCACAGATATATATGTAGAAAGAGCCTTTATTTCTCTATCAGAAAAAAAAACAACCTTAAAAATTAAAGCTTTTTAACGTGTTAGAAGGTTATGCTCCATTTGAAAACACATATCGTCCTTTCGCCAGTCTGTAACACCCTCAAACTTCAATGAAACATTTACGTCTTTTAAAAGTGGATTAGTAAATTATATATTTTTATATTCTGCATAGTTGTTCAGGATGTTTGCCCTATTAATATTTTACATTGTCTAAGCCTTCTTTGGCAAAACCAAAGAGATTCGAATAACTTCTATATTGAAAATTTTATCCTAAACTATAGCAAAACCATAATAGATGGAAAGGTCAGGTCCAGGTCAGAGTTTCTACTTCCGGCGGGTATAAGAGTAACTTCCCTTTAATTTCAAATTACAGCTTTATACTCCACGGTCCGACACAGTGTGCAAAGCTTTCTTCTATCCAACTATATATAATTTTATACAGAAAGTAAACCTAAATTTTCCAGCATAGCATTTATATATTGTTACATGTTTGTAACATGGTCGGGTACCACATTTATATAACTGAGTTTCAAAACACCATTTTTAAATACAAAACCACAAAAGACATAATAGTACATGTATTAAGATTTGTAGTAAAAAAATATGGTAGAGTCGCCGATTGTAAGCGTGGTTTGGAGCGTGGGTTCGAGTCCCGTTCGGGGCGCAGGACTTAATATGAGAAGGTCTTAAAGCTGACTAGCGATGCGCCAATGGTTCTACACAGACATATGTCTGGGGTTTTCCTCAACCAAAAAGCTAGACGTTGCTATAATGATTATAAATGGTCGCTGCAATGTATGTCAAAAACAAAAACAGCCGAATGAAATAAATGCACAAATAGTATATCAAAACAATCACAGATACAGTTTTTCGGGGTGGAGTGGGGTTGGGTGGGTCGGAGTGGGGTGGGTGGTGGGTGGTGGGTGGTGGGTGGGGCGGGTGTTGGGTGGTGGGGTGGGTGTTGAGTTGGGTGGAGTGGGGTGCTGGGTTGGGGTGGGTGTTGAGTTGGGTGGAGTGGGTGGTAGGGTGGGGTTGAGTGTTATAATAATTAATCTTGTTCTGTGTCAAGACTCAAATAACAAATATGAAAAAAAAAAAACAATTCCCAGAAAGGGGAAATAATGAAGTTCAAATTATTAATCGAAAACAAGAAGCGTTATTAATGTTTTTCTCACTCCGGGCATGTTATCTTCTTCAAATAATTAGTTTAAACAGAAGTTGATTAAAAATGTGTTTTACAGAATATCATAAATATTTTCTTCAATATGCACATGTATTTGTCAAAGATTGCTTTCATTGAAAATGTTAAAATTAAATATTTGTGTCATTTTAACGAATGTGTGAAAGGTGTATGACGAAAAAACTTCAGTATACTTCGGTATATTATTAGTGAATTGTTCGTGTATTGCGTTTTTTCATAACACATAATCAACATCTTAATCTTTGTCCAACATCTGTACGCAATGCGTGTACTGTTTTTTCTTGAAATTTTTAAAAATACTCTGGAACTGCCATTTACGGCTTTATTCGGTTCCAATGAAAAAAATACAAGTTAATTCATCATGTTCATGTAGTATATATGTAACATCTGTCCAAAATGTAGACACCATTGTATCAGATATATCGACTATGACGTTTATATAGGTTATAATGGATCAGCAGACTGGAGTTTTGTGAAATTAACTGCCAAATATAATCAACAATGATTTTCCATCAGCATTAAATTGAAGAGGAAGCTGAATTGTCCAGACTGTCATTGTTATGCATCACAATACACGTGGGCGGGTTGTTGTTGTTATGACATGATATAGAGAGTATTGTTAATGGATAAACAATAATAATTTAATTGTTAAAACATTCCATTTTAATATTAATACATTGTATAACTATAATTTATTAAAACGGACATATTTATATTACAAACATACATATTAAGCTATATATTTATATAATTTAACGTGTAATACTACAAAAGTTTTACATGTATTTAATCTATAAAAATTGAAATAATGAATGTGCTTGTTTGAATACATATCACAGTTATACAATGTCTTGTTGTGACTTAAGTTTTAGTCTGTTTTTTTATTAAACTTTCCAAATAAATTATTATATAGCATTACAATAGTTTATATTAAAATCGGCACAATTATATTATATTAAATACACATGAAACGCAAAATTTATATCACAAAGCACGTTCTTCGGTGAATGTCCCTTGACCAAGCACTATACTTGTTGACAGCCATCATTGCGCGGATGTTGTTTTCATCCGGACAAATATTTATGTTGTCAAAGATGGCATTCGACAGTTTGCCTATATTAAAATCATGTAAAAACATTTTAACACTGTTTTGTTTTTGTTTTTGTTATACCTTGCAGGAATCATTTATGATCATTATAGCAGCGTCCAGCGTTTTCGTAGAGAAAGACCCAAGCCAAATGTCTTGGTAGAACCACCGGCGCACCGCAAGTCAGCTGGAAGACCTTCCCACAATAAGTCCCTAGCTCCGAATAGAACCCTCGCGGTTAGAGGTTAAGGAGTCAGAAGAGTTACAAATCGGCGACTCAACCACTACACCACGGCTGTCCCCTATGTTTGTAACACTACCTTAATCGTCAGTACAAAACGCGAAATGCATTGCTTTAAATGTCCATTATTTCCAAATTGACAATTGAGCACGATGGGTATTTCAGCCAATAAAAAATAGATACGACGCCATCGCTGACTACCCGGATGTTCATGTAATGTGGTCTCGAAATTAAGTGATCACGTCTTTTTTCTTAGTTTGAAGTTGCTAACAGTGCAGCGTTACTCGGATAGAAAATATACTTTTGTAATGACATAAAGGTGTTATGCTTTTATTTTCTCATGCACACCTCCCCTCACCCCAAAACAACAACAACACAAACAAAACAACAACAACAACAAAACATTTCGCGGGAATTTTTTTTCAGGCAACACTAATTTATTTCGTTGCATGAGTGCAAATAAAATGGTCCAAACTGTCGGATATCATCTTTACTTCATCATATCAATATTGTCACGTATGCTTAGTTTGTTGACATTGGACTTTAGTTCCGAAATTCCGCAAACACGAGAACATGATGTTACACCCCTGTTCTCTTCTACTTTAGCTAGTTTTGTCCTTGGTTCAAATATTGCTTTCTCCCCATAATACTTCTTCTTTCCCCGAAATACGGTGTGGACATTAATACATGCAGTTTTAATTGCGTCACAACCTTTGTATTTCATGACGTTTTTACTGAGTAGTAAGTGTACGTCATCATTTCTAGGGCCGTTTTGCTGCAAATAGATAAGTTTTCTTTCCAGAGTTTGTATTAAAAACAACCCTAAGTAAGTGAGTTGTTAGAGCCCTGTAAACTGACTTAATCACGCTAGCCCGCCCTCTTGCCAACTGACTGTTCCAAAGCGGTAACTTTAACATTTTTACTTAATGTTTCGTCTCAGTGTTGTGTTATTGTTTTTTGTGGGTTTTTTGTTTGTGTGCACCGCTCCGGAGAGCAATGCCTTTTATAGAATGCATTTTATAGGGACGAAAGTGCAGCAGACAATAAGAGAAATCGCAGCTGTTGTGTGAAACCTTGTTTAAAGAGAAGAACCGTATCGCTTTTAACGGTGCAGCTTTCAACAACAAAGTGTAGTTAAGAAAGAAAGGAAGAGATAGTCTCCTTTCCATCAGAGTAACGGTTAGTTATTCTCAAATTTACGTAATGAATAGAGTTAAATAGAGTGTTTAGTTCCAAGGATAGTCATCTTCTTGTTTAAAGCGCGGGCTCTCTGCGGCGCCCATGACTTCTCGAATCCATGCTGTTTCTTGTTTGTAATTTAGACATCTGACTGTCAGGTGAATATTCATAAAATTTTGCCAATTTCTCGTATTCAATTCGCTTATAGTAAAAGTTGTCCTGCGGTGGATATATCGGGACGTTTATGTCCGATATTTCCCCGACCTACAATATCCAGATATCGCTACAATAGCTAGATATCGCTACAATAGCTAGATATCCCTACTATTACTACTAAATCTATATTAATTTCATTGCGCAAAATGACTTGGCCTTAAGGTAGTAAATATTGAGTTAGCAAACAGGCGTTTCGCGAAATTAACTGCCAAAAGTAATCAACTATGATCGTCTGGTGGTATCAAATTGAAGAAATTATACTGTTTTGCCTTCTCTTGTTATAAATCAAAATACACGCGGGCTGGTGCGCTGTTGTGAAATATCTGTTGTGCGTTATCTGTAAGTACTATCAAGCTTCTTAAACAGGATTTCTATGCCCGTATTCAACAACCATTCTTAAAGATGGCATTGTTATCCGACAGTTTGCCTGTATAAAACACATCTGACAGTATCTAACTTTTTGAAAATGTTCGTATTATTTCTGCATAAACTTAAGTTAACACGACTTTGAGCACTGCTTCAATTGTTAGTTAAGTACAAATCTGGAAAAGGTCACTATTAATAGTTATTTTTCAAAATCTATAAAAAAGAGTTCTGCTAAAACTATATATCGATGTTAGATTACCCGGATATTGATAAGAGATGATATAAAATGGGATTACTCACGTGGTTTCTAAGTTTAAAAATATATAACTGTGCAGCGTGGCTCGGATATGAAATGCATGTTTGTAGTGACAAGCAGTGCATTGTGCTTCACATTTTATGTAGACGAAAGGCATTAATAAAAGCATTTTGCGGTATCTTTTCAAATATCAGTAGTTGTTTGAGATACCTAATTGTTCATCCAAACTGACGGATACGACTTCTAAGACTGTTAGTCATGGCTTTAACCAAATTCCTACCTAAGAATGAATTGTGAATGCGGTTCATTACCAGTCATGCAAACATTAACCTATACTGGTTTGTTTTTTCCGTGTCAGATACAATATCAAGTGACAGGTAATGTTATATCAACATTTTAAACTACAATATTATTTAATTCCGATATTCACCAAAGTTAAATAGTAACCGAAATTCAATGCAATAATGTGCCGCACTTCACTTGTTTATAGAACAACATGGTGCTATCCATAAGACTTTTCTAGGAACGATTACATAAAGACACCGCGCTCTTGTGTGGCGATCCTTTCAACTTTACACACACTGTAAGGGGCCCTAACTTCGACCTAAGCAGTCAACAGACAAAATTTACTTTTAAAGCTAAGTATATTTTAAACTTACATGTGTGTGTTTTCACAACTCTATTCTTTTATCTGGTTGGTGGGGGATGCATACCCCCCGCCCCACCTGGATCCATCCTTGCCTTCATGGGTGGAAGTTGAAAGCTTTTTATCATACGATATTTTCTTATAAATAATGGTATTTAGTTATGAAAATATTACCGCATATGCATCCAGCTAAGTACTATTTAATGATAAAATGCAGTCTTAGTCCGTTCCCAGACGCCTGCTGCATATTAAATAGTGTTCTTTTTGTTATTGTTAGATACATGGAAGCAACACAATTATGCTCATCATATCCACGTCAAATTATTTTGTTGGATGAGGGCCCCAGACTTTGGCTGGGACTACCGGCGCACTGGTGCTGGATTAGGGTCCCAGACTCTGGCTGGGACTACCGGAGCACTTGTGCTGGATTAGGGTCCCAGACTGTGGCTGGGACTACCGGGGGACTAGTGCTGGATTATGGCCCCAGACTCTAGCTGGGACTACCGGAGCACTGATGCTGGATTAGGATCCCAGACTCTGGCTAGGAATACCGGAGCACTGGTGCTGGATTAGGGCCCCAGACTCTGGCTGGGACTGCCGAAGCACTGGTGCTGGATAAGGGCCCCAGACTCTGGCTGGGACTGCCGGAGCACTGGTGCTGAATTAGGGCCCCAGACTCTGGTCGGGACTACCGGAGCACTGGTGGTGGATTACGGCCCCAGACTCTTGCTGGGACTACCGGCGCACTGGTGCTGGATTAGGGCCCCAGACTCTGGCTGGGACTGCCGGAGCACTGGTGCTGAATTAGGGCCCCAGACTCTGGTCGGGACTACCGGAGCACTGGTGCTGGATTAGGGCCCCAGACTCTTGCTGGAACTACCGGAGCACTGGTGCTGGATTAGGGCCCCACACTCTGGCTGGGACTACCGGAGCACTGGTGCTGGATTAGGGCCCCAGACTTTGGCTGGGACTACCGAAGCATTGGTGCTGGATTAGGGCCCAAGACTCTGGCTGGGTCTACCGACGCACTGGTGCTAGATTAGGGCCCCACACTCTGGCTGGGACTACCGGCGCACTGGTGCTGGATAAGGGACCAAGACTCTGGCTGGGATTACCGGAGCACTGGTGCTGGATTAGGGCCCAAGACTCTGGTCGGGACTACCGGAGCACTGGTGGTGGATTACGGCCCCAGACTCTTGCTGGGACTACCGGCGCACTGGTGCTGGATAAGGGCCCCAGACTCTGGCTGGGACTGCCGGAGCACTGGTGCTGAATTAGGGCCCCAGACTCTGGTCGGGACTACCGGAGCACTGGTGCTGGATTAGGGCCCCAGACTCTTGCTGGAACTACCGGAGCACTGGTGCTGGATTAGGGCCCCACACTCTGGCTGGGACTACCGGAGCACTGGTGCTGGATTAGGGCCCCAGACTTTGGCTGGGACTACCGAAGCATTGGTGCTGGATTAGGGCCCAAGACTCTGGCTGGGTCTACCGACGCACTGGTGCTAGATTAGGGCCCCACACTCTGGCTGGGACTACCGGCGCACTGGTGCTGGATAAGGGACCAAGACTCTGGCTGGGATTACCGGAGCACTGGTGCTGGATTAGGGCCCAAGACTCTGGCTGGGACTACCGGAGCACTGGTGCTGGATTAGGGCCCCAGACTTTGGCTGGGACTACCGGCGCAGTGGTGCTGGATTAGGGCCCAAGACTCTGGCTGGGACTACCGGAGCACTGGTGCTGGATTAGGGCTCCAGACTCTGGCTGAGACTACCGGCGCACTGGTGCTGGATTAGGGCCCTAGACTCTGGCTGGGACCACTGGCGCACTGGTGCTTTATTAAGGCCCCCAGACTGTGGCTGGGACTACCGGCGCACTGGAAAACTTTACAGGTGGTATCCAACAGTTTTCCTATATTTAATACATGTTACAACATCTTACCTCTGCTTTGTTGAATTGGTAAAGATTGCTACATACATTGACTCGAACCATCGCGCCAAGCATCCAGTGGAGTTACAAGTTGGCGCCTCTAACAATAGATCACGGGCACGCACGTACTAGACATTAGAATAATGTGTAATATGGCTACGCCCTTGTCGTTTATTCTACAACGGCAACTACTAGAGTGCCTTCATCAAATATTCAATATACACTTAGTTGATCCCGCAGGAAGAGCGCTATTGATGTGACTTGAATATCAGAAAAGAAACAGTGTGCTTTGCTTTAAACCTAGCAAATTATTATAAAAAATTCTAACAACGTAAACTAAGGGATGTAAAAAAGTCGCCTAACACCACGCCATGGTTTGATTTAAGTGCCGTTTTGCTCCGTACATAATAGATCAGTTTTATTTGCTTTAAATCTCGATTTAATAATACATTGTTTAAGAATGAACAACTTAACTATCATAAACAATGTCATGTGGTTAAAGGTAAGAATAATTAAATACATTGTATACTGTAAATTTATATTATATTGTTTAAGAGCTCATGAAAGCTCAATCAAGAAGTCAGCAATGGTCCGGTGGGGGTGGGGTGGGGGTTCGGGGTCCTGCCAGGAAAAGAGTAGAGTTATGAAAACACATACATGTAACCTTAAATAATACTAGGCTTGTAAAGTAAATTGTGTCTGTTGACTGCTTAGGACGAAGTTAGGGTCCCTAAATGTGTATGTTTATCCAGTATTTGCTGCGATAAAGGTTCAATGGATCTTGATTGACATCCCCTCACCCACCAAAATCTTCTGTCAGAAATCTCTGGAAATGACAACAGGCTTGAAAGGTCTTATAACTTTAATGTCGTACATAGTTATGAATATAATCTACTTGTGTATTTTCACAGTGGACATGAACTGTTTACAAAGAAATGATATCGCAAGTTAACCAAAGTTAAGCTGGATTGTGACCTAGACAATTCCGGAGAAAATCTTATGTTGTTCAGATATGCTGCTAATGTCAATTTCTTGAGCAGATACTTAGACAGATATTCTTGATATTTGACCTTTTTTCAGAGTCTATACATAAATACATATTTGTAACAAACCTTCTAGCTAATCATATTGCTCGAAAAGCTGTATTTTATTGGTATAATATAAAACTATGTTACGGATGCATGGAAAGGAAAACAACATGAATCACATTCAAGTTTTGTCTTAAATAAGACACAGAATGTACTTGTAGCATATTGTCCCCCAACTCTCATGCCCGACGAGGGAGAGTGAGACATTCAAATGCTTCTACATCCACAAACCACGATCTATATGAGCCAGGTGCCACAAATAGCTATCTGACCAGAATCCGCACCTTTTGCTGCTGCGTCTAAGCCAATACATCTTGTAACTTTTATATCTAAACGAGCATCTAATTGTCAATACGCCAGAGCACGATGCCTATTAACTGAAATTCACCCTCAGGGAAAGCGGAGCCTGAGACAATGGATCCAAATTCGGAAAACCTGGATCTCCGTAAAAACGCATAAAATTTCCGAAATTAATCATCATTATTGGGTATAGATAATTTCTTTCGTTGTTAAAGGTAATTACATATCAAAGACTTAAACACACAAACAAAGTAATTCTCAAAAAATGTATTTAATTGCTTATATTACCGACGACATATAGCATAATATAGATACTTATTAACGGAACGTCGGCTTTACAAGGTAACATATGAAACTTGATGCAAGATTTTGTTAGATTTTATGTGCTTATAACAAATGCATTATGATAAGAGTTAAATGGTGCCAATGCATAACGTCCCTTGTTTCACCAGGATAGTGTGACTTGGTGTGGAATAGTATCAAATATCACCCTGAACACGTTCCTATATTGCTTTAAGGATACACTGTCTTCATATTATAGTAACTGATTTTTTTTCTGTGTTCTTAAATTCATGAAAACAAACGAGAAATCAAAATGACAAAACAAGCAACATCAGTTGATCATTCCTGTTTACGGACTGCAACTGTTCCGCATTACTTATAAGATATTACGGGGATGTGTTTGGACATGAAGGATGCTGTAGGGTCACACGTGGCGTAATCAAACCATCCGTCAAGTTAGACAGCAGTTAACAGCATGCAGCTAAATCCATTGATGTACATTCAACTTGACAGAATTCTGGATGGACAAAATTTAATTTATTCTTGCTTGCCCTCTATCGTCCAATCAAAACAAATCGTAGCAAAGATTGTGTGAACTTTTAGTTACTTTTTTTAATTTAAAAGAGCCTTGTTGAAAATTTTTAAACCATATATAAAAACAATGATTAAAAGATATGTCTAATTTTGTTCCGGTGAATTATAAATCCATATGTATCAGAAAAAAATGGGTTTATGAGGGTATGGTTTTCAGATGTCCTGACTGTGTTTGTTTGAGGGGGAGGGGGGTGTGTTTTTTTCTTCAATCGCACAAACACATTTATGTATGTTAGTTTTCCTGGGTGCTAAATGTAACTTGCTTAAGCTTGAAATTAACACTGACGTAAAAAATCTACAGCACAGGTCAGGTCAATCAATTTTTGCCTTTTCCGCTTGTCCACCGCTGACAAATCTCAAACATGAATAGTCCGCTTCTATTCGCGACCCTGCTGTCATGAACTCGTGTGGGTTACAACACTAAGTGTGGTCGTCTGGGTTTCAGAACTGAGTGTGAGTTACAGAACTTAGTGTGGTCGTGTGGGTTACAGAATTGAGTGTGGTCGTGTGGGTTACAGAATTGAGTGTGGTCGTGTGGGTTACAGAACTGAGTGTGGTCGTGTGGGTTACAGAACTGAGTGTGGTCGTGTGGGTTACAGAATTGAGTGTGGTCCTGTGGGTTACAGAATTGAGTGTGGTCGTGTGGGTTACAGAACTGAGTGTGGTCGAGTGGATTACAGAATTGAGTGTGGTCGTGTGGGTTACAGAACTGAGTGTGGTCGTGTGGGTTACAGAATTGAGTGTGGTCGTGTGGGTTACAGAATTGAGTGTGGTCGTGTGGGTTACAGAACTGAGTGTGGTCGTGTGGGTTACAGAACTGAGTGTGGTCGTGTGGGTTACAGAATTGAGTGTGGTCGTGTGGGTTACAGAACTGAGTGTGGTCGTGTGGGTTACAGAATTGAGTGTGGTCGTGTGGGTTACAGCACAGAGTGTAGTCGTGATGGTTACAGAACTGAGTTCGGTCGTGTGGGTTACAGAACTGAGTGTGGTCGTGTGGGTTACAGAACTGAGTGTGGTCGTGTGGGTTACAGAACTGAGTGTGGTCGTGTGGGTTACAGAATTGAGTGTGGTCGTGTGGGTTACAGAACTGAGTGTAGTCGTGTGGGTTACAGCACTGAGTGTGGTCGTATGGGTTACAGAACTGAGTTTGGTCGTGTTGGTTACAGAACTGAGTGTGGTCATGTTGGTTACAGAACTGAGTGTGGTCGTGTGGGTTACAGAACTGAGTGTGGTCGTGTGGGTTACAGAATTGAGTGTGGTCGTGTGGGTTACAGCACAGAGTGTAGTCGTGATGGTTACAGAACTGAGTGTGGTCGTGTGGGTTACAGAACTGAGTGTGGTCGTGTGGGTTACAGAATTGAGTGTGGTCGTGTGGGTTACAGAACTGAGTGTAGTCGTGTGGGTTACAGCACTGAGTGTGGTCGTATGGGTTACAGAACTGAGTGTCGTCGTGTTGGTTACAGAACTGAGTGTCGTCGTGTTGGTTACAGAACTGAGTGTCGTCGTGTGGGTTACAGAACTGAGTGTGGTCGTGTTGGTTACAGAACTGAGTGTGGTCATGTGTTTGTGAATTACGGGTGGGGTGGATATAAATAAATAAATTAAATAAATAATAATATAATATTACCGATACTCGGCAAAACGGGTTAAAATCTATGATGATAAATATCCGTTTTATTGTCTAAAAACTGTGTTAGTTTCTTTTATTCAAAATACTGTATTGCTCGAAAATGCATGTAGAAAGTCAAAAGAAGTAGGCGAGAAATATATGCCCTAAATTGTCTTTAATAGAGTGCATGAAGAGAGGCAATAATTAATAGTTTCCCCGGAGTAGTCCATAAATGACGGTAGGACCTTTCATTTGTTGTACTCTGTTTTATGCTTGTGCACAATGGAATGTATGTTGACTTTTCTGCCTTTTCTGCCTTTCTTGTGATACCAAGGTAACCCTCATCAATCAACACTTCCATTTGCGTTTTTTTTTAATAGCATATCTCTATATGTTTTAATGATTTTTAAGCTTATATATATGCTAAAGTAGTTGCAATATACATAAGAATAGGCGATGAAGTCCAAGATTGCAATTGAAAGGGCATACCTACTGTTTGGAATACCTCTGATATTAACTAACAAGGGAGACAATTTCCATTTCACCAATGTATCACACTGTGGCATTATTCAGAAGTTAAATACTGCATATATGCAAATATGAAAAAGGTCCTTTGTGAATATGTATATGAGTTAAATGCCTTAGCAATGGGAGTGGGGTTGGGGATGGGTATGGGGTGGGGTCGGATGTCTGGGGCGGGGGCATACATTTACACTTAAAAGCGTTGAGGTTGTTTCTGCTTGAGGTGTCTTTTGGAGAGGTTACTACTGTATGTGATACAGAAGCTCATCAAAGTCGAAATGGCAACGGAAGACTTTTCTAATTAGGTTTTCAAGATTTTGCGGGAGAAGGTAAACAAAGTCTAAGTACTATATCAGTAGTGAACTAAAGGAATATACATAGGACCTTTTATTATAACAAAACGATCTCTTCTTGCTATTTTATCTATAAAATTATTTAATTGTTCTTTCCAAAATGTTATTCGTATTGCAAGTGCTTGTTGATAAAATAGCTTTTGCTCTGATTTAAGGAAGAATAATCTTCCGCTGAAAATCGATGTATTGCACTGCCTTTAAAAGAAATGAGTTGACAGAAATGACAGAATTCACGCAATCTTTTAGCTTTCTGAAATGTTTAAATGTACAGACACCACAACTTCCAGAAAGAATCTGAATTCTGACTATTTCAATAATGTCGCAAGTGCTTTCTTGATGAATTGTCAGATTATGGCACATGTGACCCTACAGTATCCGTCAAGACCAAAAGCATGCCTGTCATATCTTGTGGAGATATGGGAACTGGTGTCCGACAGACCGGAAACAGGATAAAAATTGACGCTGGTTGGTTTGTCAATTTGATGTTCTGTATGTTTGCATGGAATTGAGAACAGGCACAACAGTAAAGGCCCAATAAGAGTTGCCACAAATAAATCTAATTTCAATCTAAACTACCCCCAGACAAAGGCTAACAGGGTAAATGTAAAAGTGACATAAACACAGTCACGAGACATAACACACAAAAAGAAAAACCCGCAGTTACCGCCTTGTAACGGTCAGTCGGACAGCCGACTGGGGTGCTGGTTTGTGGAAAGCTCCAACCTAGCACTTCCTGAAGGTTTTTCTATCAAACAAAGCAAATAAAAATTTACCAGTCAAAGTGAGACAACTAACAGTAAACATCTGCATCGGGAGTTAAACCTGATAAAATGAAGCCAATCGACAAGAAATACATTTATTACTTATATATGAAGATCTCTTCTACCTCTTACGACAGTACATTACGGTGGTAATGGCGTTTCTGTGACATTCGATATAAAGGTGTCAGTCGACAGATTGCACTCCGAATTTTATTTTCTCAAACATTCAAATAAATTATTTTTACCCGAAAAGATCATGAATATCTTGCTTATGGATGTCCCACATCTATGTGAACAGTTTAAGCATAGTATCTCATTCGCCCTAACAAGCTTGCATTTCTGACTGAGAGACGCTGAACAATTTGTCCGTATTAAACGTAGAAAACAATTCAGTGTGTTTTTGTTAGTCATAAATTAATAACTGATACATAAAAGCGCACATTGAAACTTGTTTAAATCTGTACATAGCCTATGTTGATACTTAAATAAACACTCTTAACTAGTCGTAATATATATTGTTCTATAAAATTATTAAAACTTCTTCATAAAATAGACATGTAGCAAGACTCAGAAGTGCAGTTATAGTAATTCTGTGCCGTCAGTACATGTACAAGAGGTCTCGGGTGAGGATCCGGCAAAAAAACAAAACATTTTTTTTTTAAATTTAGATTTAATTACTTTTTTGTCATTTTCTTCCTGTATGTACATAAAGCTGCTGAATTTTCAAGACATATATGTCTTTAGCATAACCGCCAACCGCATACCATTTTAAACTATTGATGAATACGTTTTAACAATTTAACCTCATAGAAAGGTTATGGTTTTAAGAAAACGCCTTTGGCAAATATTGGCAACATTTTTATTTAACACTATGTTGATTTATAAGTGTTAGTGTTAAATTACATCGCGCCGACGCAATAATGATAAGAAGAGTGACGTCCAGCCATTATTAACGTCGGGACCGGACCTGGTAGCGCAATCGGTAGAGCGTCGGCTCCAGGTACGGGAGGCCCCGGGTTCGATCCCGGGCCGCGACATACCAAAGTCGTTAAAAATGGTAGTGGTATAGCTCCCTTGCTAACGCTCAAGCAAATATATGGGAAGTTCCACGACTGGTTGTCAAGATAATGTGACTGGGTGTGGTATCATGCCAGGTGTTCACGGCATGCTATACACAGTGAAGGCAGCACTATATCTGCTTCAAGTGGACACCGTCTCCAGATAACTGAAATACTGTTGGTGGGACGATAAACCCAACAAACAAACAAACAATTAACGTCGGAATCAACGGTACATTGTCCGCTATCATCGACACAAGAGCTTCAATCTGCATGATCTTTCTTTCGTTAAATTTTTATTATTCTCAATCCATGAAATAAACATTTCATTTTGAAACATTCTGGATAATTGGTAAACTTAAATATACCATTCTACTTAACGTTGATCGAAAATGTAATTCATCAAACAAGATAGTGTTCAAACTCTAGTATGGCCCCGTTTAAGGTCGGCTAAATCAATGCACTCATAATTACGCTGGCGAAATAAGAAAGTAATTTGCAGTAAACAGATCAAGCGAAATAAATTCATGTAGGCTAAACTAATTTAAATAACTACAATAAGCGATGTTTCTTGCAAACATTTTGAATTCCTTGACCGCAGATAGCGGCGAAGTCTGGGAAAAGATGACGGAACCAACGGTAACAATTCCGTTACCACTACATACATATACCGTTGGTTACTCGGCTAGCAAAAACTTTGTCCTCATGGAAAAAGTGCATGAATCATTTGATTAGCCTCCTTGTCTAAAACGGCACAGAAATTGGGCCAATGAAATGATACAACTTGTACACAGCAGGCGTCGTTAGTTAGTTTGGCCCTCTTGACATTGACAAATATTTCCTTAAACTTCAATAAAAGAGTAGCGTCAATGTAACGCGCATTTTCATTGGTCCACTGACTGCTATGAATATTCATGAAAAATATCATTTACCAGCCTAATATCGCACGGCCAACCTAAAGCAGAGGGGAAATGAGCCATTATATAAGGAGCAAGATTCAGCATCCTGCGCAGAGTTATCGGTCGTTACTCTCACATGTACGCTTTCAACAGGCTCGCAGCCATTTATATACAAGATTCTAAACATGAAAGAATTAAGAGGTTTGTAATAATTGTGTAGGCTCCTTGTCGATTGTACAAATGGCGTTCAAAATAAATTTATCCTACTTTGGTGAGATGACTTCAGATTGCTTTATAATTTAGCAATAATTTGTATAATTTAGCAATAAATATGGAATTATTTTCTGTACTTTTTACACAGTGCAGGTACATGCAAGTAAGCAAGTGTAAACAACAAGCGCAGTATAAAGCATACATGTCGGCGTAAAAACAACAATTTTAAATAAGAAATTTCAAATACTTCTTGCCGTACGTGGAAACCTGCTTCAGGGTGTGTGTTTTGTCTGAAAAGGGGCTGGGGACTGGAGACTTTAAGTAGGGGTCAACTTTCGAAGGCGTTTTATTAAAACGGGGGGATGTGCGTATTTCACCTTCTTATTTACTATCGCTACATCTTGTATGTGTATTACAAGGTAATCGTCGGACACCCACGACCGATCCATTCTGATCCATTCCGTTACTCTCCATTCATCGTCCGTGTGATATTAGGTTCACTATTCGCCGTTTCTGGTAATGATGTTTCATCATTCCTTCATAATCCGATGAAGATTTCAGTCCAATGATAAAGCTTGTTCTTTCATTGTTTCGACAGACTTGTCAAAATGGCGACGTCCATTGTTATACTTCTAGTCTCCACACTGATTTCTGGATTTTGTAAGCAGTTTTATGATTGGCCAATTCTTGTTCTATTTAGTTCGATAAGACTGACAAAAAAGCCCTCGGTCGGGGGATTTAGTAAAACGGAATAGTCGAACGTGGGTATCCGACGATGTTACAAGGTCAACTCTTTTCTATTTAACTTGATCTTTAACTAAAGTGCCAGCAACAGCATTGTAAGATGATAGCCAGATAGTCAGAGAGAATGCTGAAACAGCCAAAATCATAATTGAATCCAACTTTTTAACTGACAATGGATGATAAATGAATTCATAGACAGAGGAATCTGAGAACTCATCTTACAACACACAGTTAGTCCAAAACTCTCATTTAAACGGAGATGTCCAAAGAAGGTGCAAGCCATTTTTCACTGTGAAGAGAAATTTAGGAAGTTACTAATTGTACTGTAAACAAGTAATTTATCGCATAAACTACTGCCCGAACGTGAGGTAACACTCATGCGCTATTTTTGGTAAAACACTAGTTAGTTATCGTAGTGTGACGTCATCAAGTATGTGTTGTGTATATGTGATTTCCTGGTCTCTTTGTTGTCGCAGTTTTATGCACTTTGTTTGACAATAGCCATGTTATAAACTAATCTGTTCCCTTTTAATGGAAAAAGGTCGAGTAAAGAGTGGAACTATTTTTGTGCGGATTCTCCCAAACCGAATTACACATGTCAAGGCCGACTGAAACGAAAACAACACAAAAAAAACCCGACAACAAACAAAACAACAACGGACAAAACAAAAACAAAACAAACAAAAAAGCTGATGTGTTGGTTATGTGATAAATAGAATCTAATATTCGTGCTCATTAGGTGCTGAAAATATTAAACTCGTCTTAAATGATACGAAGCTCGACAGAGCCTCTTTACGTTTTATTTCATCCAACTCTTTTAATACGTTCAGTATCTAATGAACAAGAGTATCAGATCCTCTATATTCAATTAGCATGTTGTTTTTTGTCCTTTTCCGTTGCCTTCTGGCTTTTTAAGTACTCTTCAAATCTTTAAACAGAAAATGCAGAACGCGTCATCAATGTTACAATGTTCATTCACCTCATTATGTAAAATAAAATACGACATAAATCAAGCACATTTAAAATACTGCTCAGTTTTACAAATGCGTGAGATCAATAGTTCGTGCTTATAAATAACAAAACCCCGACCAGGTACACGGAAACATGTGCTGTTCTCTTTCTGTGAAAGCATTAAACTGACGTTAAGAGTATTTCTAGATGTGCGTGGGACCAAATTCCTAATGAACGACATCTTTCTTTTCTAAACAGCAATCTAACTATAAAGTACAAGATCCGCCACTTTAGTAACCGATGCCGACGCATTACGGGTTATCTTGTAACCTTTGCATTCAGCCAATCAGAGCATTGCTTACTAAAGTCTGAAAGTCCTTGCTACAATCGGAACTCCTCGGGTAATTCCGTCCTCGGGACAATAATCCCTCGGATGTATCTGGTGCAACAATACTAACAGAAATGACGATCGTTTTGTTCGCCGGAAGTCGGAAGAATATCCCTAAAATGTAGTTTGCACAAAACATAAACAATTGACTCGTTTAACAGCTGTTTTGTTTGCTGCGCTGGGTAAAATAAACGTGGATAATTTAAATTTGAAACAGCCACAAAGTTTTACAGGCATCGTACAATAGTGAGCTGTCATCTAAGCTGCCATCTTAGTTTAAGCGTCCGTCACAAAAGAAGTACCATTTAAGGAAATGGCTGAGGTGATCCGACTACCTACATACATCCGAGAGATGATTCGTGAATTATCCGAGGTGTTCCAATTGTCCTAGACAAACACCGGGAACACAGTTGCGATTGTCACATGAGGTAAATAACTGTCATACGTCTGAGCAGTAATCCTCATACTGCAACCCTGTGGAAATTGTACAGACTTTGGCAGTTTGCCATCTTAATGGTGGCACCCAGGAAATTTTGGCTGGGGTAAGGGGTATGAATCAATATCAATTCAACTTTATCGCAGAAAATACTAGATATATACACACAGCGTAATATTTCTAACCTTACATGTATGTGTTTTCACAACTGTTTTACCTGGTTGGTGGAGGATGCATCGCCCCCACCCCCCCTCCACCATCCCCCCGAATCCATCCCTTGTGGTGTCCAACACTGTGTACCATTTTTTTTCTCTCTCAAACATCCAAATAAATTAGTTTTACATGAACATAACTCGCAAAAGGCTGTTTTTATAATATATGATAAATGACTCATAACAATCTACTCGTCATTACAACTTGTATTTTCTATCTGAGCCATGCTACACAGTTGGCTATTTTTATACTAAGGAAACCTCGTGACCCCACTTACTTTGAGATTACGTTAAATCATCATTGGGTAATTCTCTGTGACGTCGATTTTTTAGCAGAAATCCATTCCTGTTTCAAACCAATGAACATTTAGGGCGGTTCTTTGGGGATTTGCACTGTCTAACAATTAACAATTGACTATGTGTTCAAAATTGTTTTTGCTTAGACTGCAATACTGGTTTATGTTGGAATTATGCCCGAAATTTCCTCAAAATGGCAAATTTATGTGTGTTTAATATAACCTTACTGTCAGATAAACGGCATGAAAAGAAATGTACGTAATATCATTTAAGGGCAAGAAGTATGCGTCCATTATCCGTAAATACCCATATCAGTTGTATCTCAAGAATATGCTAGAGTAATAAGCCACCGTATATGGAGCAGTTTGCGTGGGGATGAAAATGGACTACACATAAATTCCCGAATTCTATAATTAAAAGTCACTTAGACGGCTGTATAAGCAGCACAATTTTCCATTACTCAATACTCGTTGTTAGGAAAACAGTTTTTATATTAACAATACACGCCATTGAATTGCCATACAAGAAAGTACTTAACATGTATATTACATGTATTTTACTTTTTTAAAAGCCAATATCGTAATGGTAGAGTCGCAGAAAAACTCCACTGACCGCTTGGCCTTAGACAACGTGGGTTCAAGTCCCGTTCGGCGAGAAGGCCATGACATGTGAGAAGGTTTTGTAGCTGATCCGCGGCATGCAGGAGGTTCTAACCAGATATTTAGAGTCATCCTTCGCCAAAATTGCTGGACGTCGTTATAGTGACATTTTTGTTCGCAGCGATGTATTTAAAAAATATAAGAAATACATGTACAATAAAACAAACAAACAAAAACAGCAGACAAACAAACAAAACATAAAAAAGCCGTTACTACAAAATGAGAGGAATACGTGTCGGATACTTTTTTTTATTTTGCTTGTTATTTTAGCACAAGTAGAAGCAGTAACGATTCGGTATTGATATACTTGTCTTAATTACACATACTGTCTATATAAGTTGTGATATACTTGTCTTAATTACACATAATGTCTATATAGGTTGTGATATACTTGTCTTAATTACACATAATGTCTATATAAGTTGTGATATACTTGTCTTAATTACACATAATGTCTATATAGGTTGTGATATACTTGTCTTAATTACACATAATGTCTATATAGGTTGTAATATACTTGTCTTAATTACACATAATGTCTATATAGGTTGTGATATACTTGTCTTAAATACACATAATGTCTATATAGGTTGTGATATACTTGTCTTAATTACACATAATGTCTATATAGGTTGTGATATACTTGTCTTAATTACACATAATGTCTATATAAGTTGTGATATACTTGTCTTAATTACACATAATGTCTATATAGGTTGTGATATACTTGTCTTAATTACACATAATGTCTATATAGGTTGTAATATACTTGTCTTAATTACACATAATGTCTATATAAGTTGTAATATACTTGTCTTAATTACACATAATGTCTATATAGATTGTGATATACTTGTCTTAATTACACATAATGTCTATATAGATTGTGATATACTTGTCTTAATTACACATAATGTCTATATAGGTTGTAATATACTTGTCTTAATTACACATAATGTCTATATAGATTGTGATATACTTGTCTTAATTACACATAATGTCTATATAGGTTGTAATATACTTGTCCTTATTACACATAATGTCTTTATAGGTTGTGATATACTTGTCTTAATTACACATAATGTCTATATAGGTTATAATATACTTGTCTTAATTACACATAATGTCTATATAAGTTGTGATATACTTGTCTTAATTACACATAATGTCTATATAGGTTGTGATATACTTGTCTTAATTACACATAATGTCTATATAAGCTGTGATATACTTGTCTTAATTACACATAATGTCTATATAGGTTGTGATATACTTGTCTTAATTACACATAATGTCTATATAGGTTATAATATACTTGTCTTAATTACACATAATGTCTATATAAGTTGTGATATACTTGTCTTAATTACACATAATGTCTATATAGGTTGTGATATACTTGTCTTAATTACACATAATGTCTATATAAGTTGTGATATACTTGTCTTAATTACACATAATGTCTATATAAGTTGTGATATACTTGTCTTAATTACACATAATGTCTATATAGGTTGTGATATACTTGTTTTAATTACACATAATGTCTATATAAGTTGTGATATACTTGTCTTAATTACACATAATGTCTATATAGGTTGTGATATACTTGTCTTAATTACACATAATGTCTATATAGGTTGTGATATACTTGTCTTAATTACACATAATGTCTATATAGGTTATGATATACTTGTCTTAATTACACATAATGTCTATATAGGTTGTGATATACTTGTCCTAATTACACATAATGTCTATATAGGTTGTGATATACTTGTCTTAATTACACATAATATCTATATAAGTTGTGATATACTTGTCTTAATTACACATAATGTCTATATAGGTTGTGATATATTTGTCTTAATTACACATAATGTCTATATAGGTTATAATATACTTGTCTTAATTACACATAATGTCTATATAGGTTGTGATATACTTGTCTTAATTACACATAATGTCTATATAGGTTGTGATATACTTGTCTTAATTACACATAATGTCTATATAAGTTGTGATATACTTGTCTTAATTACACATAATGTCTATATAAGTTGTGATATACTTGTCTTAATTACACATAATGTCTATATAGGTTGTGATATACTTGTCTTAATTACACATAATGTCTATATATGTTGTGATATACTTGTCTTAATTACACATAATGTCTATATAGGTTGTAATATACTTGTCTTAATTACACATAATGTCTATATAGGTTGTAATATACTTGTCTTAATTACACATAATGTCTATATAGGTTGTAATATACTTGTCTTAATTACACATAATGTCTATATAAGTTGTAATATACTTGTCTTAATTACACATAATGTCTATATAGGTTGTAATATACTTGTCTTAATTACACATAATGTCTATATAAGTTGTGATATACTTGTCTTAAATACACATAATGTCTATATAGGTTATAATATACTTGTCTTAATTACACATAATGTCTATATAAGTTGTGATATACTTGTCTTAATTACACATAATGTCTATATAAGTTGTGATATACTTGTCTTAATTACACATAATGTCTATATAAGTTGTAATATACTTGTCTTAATTACACATAATGTCTATATAAGTTGTGATATACTTGTCTTAATTACACATAATGTCTATAAAGGTTATAATATACTTGTCTTAATTACACATAATGTCTATATAGGTTGTAATATACTTGTCTTAATTACACATAATGTCTATATAGGTTGTGATATACTTGTCTTAATTACACATAATGTCTATATAAGTTGTAATATACTTGTCTTAATGACACATAATGTCTATATAAGTTGTGATATACTTGTCTTAAATACACATAATGCCTATATAGGTTGTAATATACTTGTCTTAATTACACATAATGTCAATATAGGTTGTAATATACTTGTCTTAATTACACATAATGTCTTTATAGGTTGTAATATACTTGTCTTAATTACACATAATGTCTATATAGGTTGTGATATACTTGTCTTAATTACACATAATGTCTATATAAGTTGTGATATACTTGTCTTAATTACACATAATGTCTATATATGTTGTGATATACTTGTCTTAATTACACATAATGTCTATATAGGTTGTAATATACTTGTCTTAATTACACATAATGTCTATATAGGTTGTGATATACTTGTCTTAATTACACATAATGTCTATATAAGTTGTAATATACTTGTCTTAATTACACATAATGTCTATATAGGTTGTGATATACTTGTCTTAATTACACATTATGTCTATATAGGTTATAATATACTTGTCTTAATTACACATAATGTCTATATAGGTTGTGATATACTTGTCTTAATTACACATAATGTCTATATATGTTGTGATATACTTGTCTTAATTACACATAATGTCTATATAGGTTGTAATATACTTGTCTTAATTACACATAATGTCTATATAGGTTGTGATATACTTGTCTTAATTACACATAATGTCTATATAAGGTTGTAATATACTTGTCTTAATTACACATAATGTCTATATAGGTTGTGATATACTTGTCTTAATTACACATTAATGTCTATATAGGTTGTGATATACTTGTCTTAATTACACATAATGTCTATATAGGTTGTGATATACTTGTCTTAATTACACATAATGTC
The DNA here is from genome assembly GCA_007844125.1 of Sinonovacula constricta. Classification (NCBI taxonomy): domain Eukaryota; kingdom Metazoa; phylum Mollusca; class Bivalvia; order Cardiida; family Solecurtidae; genus Sinonovacula; species Sinonovacula constricta. The sequence goes on from CM017559.1 coordinate 691,915, forward strand.
TATATAAGTTGTGATATACTTGTCTTAATTACACATAATGTCTATATAGGTTGTAATATACTTGTCTTAATTACACATAATGTCTATATAGGTTGTGATATACTTGTCTTAATTACACATAATGTCTATATAGGTTGTGATATACTTGTCTTAATTACACATAATGTCTATATAGGTTGTGATATACTTGTCTTAATTACACATAATGTCTATATAGGTTGTGATATACTTGTCCTAATTACACATAATGTCTCTATAGGTTGTGATATACTTGTCTTAATTACACATAATGTCTATATAGTTGTGATATACTTGTCTTAATTACACATAATGTCTATATAAGTTGTGATATACTTGTCTTAATTACACATAATGTCTATATAGGTTGTGATATACTTGTCCTAATTAACATAATGTCTATATAAGTTGTGATATTCTTGTCTTAATTACACATAATGTCTATATAAGTTGTGATATACTTGTCCTAATTACACATAATGTCTATATAAGTTGTGATATACTTGTCTTAATTACACATAATGTCTATATAGGTTGTGATATACTTGTCTTAATTACACATAATGTCTATATATGTTGTGATATACTTGTCTTAATTACACATAATGTCTATATAAGTTGTAATATACTTGTCTTAATTACACATAATGTCTATATAAGTTGTGATATACTTGTCCTAATTACACATAATGTCTATATAAGTTGTGATATACTTGTCTTAATTACACATAATGTCTATATAGGTTGTGATATACTTGTCTTAATTACACATAATGTCTATATAGGTTGTGATATACTTGTCTTAATTACACATAATGTCTTTATAAGTTGTGATTGTGAGTTTGGTTGAGACTGAAATGGACAGATTGTTGTCTGTATAATCAGACACTTCTATGGTCATCGTCTGCTAGCAGTTACAAGCGATGAATAATTGGTACATGTTTAAGTCGGCACTGGAAATGAAGCCTGCTAAAGCCATCTTGCTATGATGTTCATATATATATATCTGTCAGAAAATAATAAGAATATATGACAAAGTCCTATGAGCATTGCAACATATACCAAACTTTGACAAGGCACAGGACAAAGGTTTTCACACGTAAGCCAAATGTAAAAGTAAGAAAGAATCTGTGATGAGTCACTAAACAAATGGAGCAAACCCAACTGTTTCCGCCATGGAACGGTCAGTCGGCAAAGGGGACGACTGCATATAAAACTTGCAAATAAAAACGAATAAAGTATTTCATATCCAAGCATGTTTGCCAAATGTTCTCTAAAATAGACCAAGTAAAAATCATATAATGGTTGTATAATTCGTACAGCCCAAGATGACACCAACTGTTCGTATTTCAAGTTATATATGGTTCGGAAAATCATCATCACATCTGGTGCAAATAACGTTTCAGATACATTATATAACATATATAATAGCTGTTTGTCCAAAGTTGTTATTATTATTTTAAATGAGTCAACAAAAACACAACATCTTTTAGCGCTGGAGACTCACAAAAGATTTTAGATTAATTCGGTCGAATCCCGAAATGTTCCGAGCAGTTACGGGAGCGTTCGTACTGTCGCGTGATCCCCATTTACTTTACTTTAGTTCGTGACCCTCAATTCATAAATATCAATGGCTGAGGACGTTGGCGCGACTCGAAAGAGAGAAGGTCAGCTTGGTCATATTCGGAAAAAAAAGATTATTAAGTTAACTCATATGGAACAGAAATTTTTTATCTAGAATTTACCTCGAGTAGGAAAAACACGGACGACACATGTTTACTTTTCGCGTGTTTAAAGGCCCTCCACGGGCATATCGCGGCCGAATCACGGCCAAAACTTTCTGCCCGTGAAGCAGACGCTGTTAGACGCTTTGAGGTCGCGATAAAGACACGATACAGCCGTACTTTACTCGTCGTTACACGCGGTAAGAAATTCACACGCGGTTGGCCGCGCGAAAAAGTTTTGGGCTGCCCAAAAATTTAGACCGCGGGTAATCGCGGGCGGTACACGTGGTACACAAGCGGTAAAGACGCGGTACAGACGCGGAACGAACGTGATAGGACGTGCTACGGCCGCGGTTAAGACGTGGTTACACGCGGTAGGACGCAAAATTTTAGCGGGTAATCGCGGGTGGAGCACGGTCATAGCACGTTTGTTCCGCGTCTGTACCGCGTTGTTATCACGTGCATTAGCGTGTGTACCGCGTGTAAGCACGGACAAACGCCTTTCTCCGCTTAAACAGCGCGCCCCAATACCGGCCCAGTTCGGCTGCTTTATTATACCCGTGGTAGGCTTACACACAGTATTTGGTGCAGAAAAGGGTCCATTCCGAATCTATTACTAAGAAACATCGCAGTAATTACACATTATACAAACACAAACGATACGTCACAATTACACCGTTCCCATATGTATTGTGATTGATGTGTTTGTTTGTTTCTTTCTTTCTTTCCTTCTTTCTTTATTGGGTCTATCGTTCCAATAACAGCTATTTCAGTTATCTGGAGACGGTGTTCACGTGAAGCAGATATAATGCTGCCTTCACTGTGTATAGCATACCGTGAACACCTGGCACGATACCACACCCAGTCACAATATCCTGACACCTAGGCCAACCAGTCATGGACCTAACCTTGAGCTTAAGCAAAGGAGCTATACCACTACCATTTTAAACGACTTTTTTATGTCGCGGCCCGGGATCGAACCCGGGGCCTCCCGTACTGCTTTATGCGATTCATAACAAATAACCGTTGGGCAATACGACAATACATCTAAATCTTCAATATATTATTGATGTCCTACATCTAGTGTATCAGTAAAGTAAAACAATACACCTCCAACCCCTCGTCATTACAAACAAACTATCTAAGTCACGCTATTTTTAAACTATGAAAACCACGTGACCACTGAGTTTTGAGATCACGATTTATCATCATCCGGGTTATCCACTCTGACGTCGCTGTCTCTTTTTCTACCAGAAAGTTCCGTGGTACTTGGGTACTTATTTATTGATTAAGAAATCAGCCATTTAGAGCCATTTATTGTACGAGTTGAACTGAAATCAAATTGATATAGTTTTCAAAATTTTCTTTTCTTAGACTAAAGTATTATTTATTCATTTTTTGCAAAGATTTTGTCCATTCTGCCCCCAAACAATGGTAAGACATTTTTACAACCATGTTGTATCAGCAAACTTTCGGATGCCGCCTTTAATACTGCAACTGTTATAGTTGATTGCTTTTGGCAGTTAATTTCATGAACCGAGTGTCTGCTGTCTGTCACAATATTTCCTACATTAACGCCATATCGATATGTCTTACACAATAGACGGTATATTTATGACTGATGTTAACATGCATAATAAAATGACATTCAACTGTACAGTCTCTTGTTACACGATTTCATTGTGACCGAATAGACGCATAATGGTAATTTGCAAATTCTGTGTATTTTTAGAATCTTAAAAAAGGACACTTAATTTGCATAGATACAGTTAGAAATGTTGCGTATGGGAAATACAATACAACGACAATACACGTATAATGAACAAAAGATATCTGTGGATTTCGGTGAATGTTCGTATTTTATTACTCCGAGTGAGTCTAGGAAAAAAATATTTCCACGAGTGGCGAAAATATTACTTTCTAGGCCCACGATCTAACAACTCACTGTCTAACAACTGAAACTGGGGTAGTTGTAAAACCTATTTTACTAAACCAAAAGTGTAAATTTCTGCAGCAATTATGCACAAACTCCCCAAAACAGGGATAAAATAGTCTTACATGCATTAGATATAGACAAACTGTCGGCTTGCATCTTTAAAATTAAAGCAGTGATATGTCTTATAATAATAATAATAATAATAATAATAATAATAATAATAATAATAATAATAATAATAATAATAATAATTATTATTATATCTTTATTTACGAAGGTAACTAATAAGCTATATACATACACACACAGCATATAATATACATCTTTTCTAACAGATGCCTTCGAATAACAATATAGATAAAATAAATGTGCAATGTAACAGTTGAAATACTTACAAAAATTATAATAAATACGACTATTAAACATCTATTAGAAAGATCCCATCCATACAAACAACATTTATCATTTTTATCATAAGTGATTAAGTGAGTATAATACATGTATGTTATCAAATCATTCAAGCAATTACATTGGTACTAGTCGGGTACGTTTACAAACTATATAAGAACACTAAAGCACTGTGGGGATGTCATAACAACAGCTATTACTTCGATAATAAATAATAGTTTTGCAAAGAACAAGCTAATTATTAATGAAGATATTCAGTATAATTATCTAACTACAAACAGTGATATTCACTTGTTATGTTTGTTTTATTTGTTTGTGTTTGTTTGTTTTCGTTTGCGTGTTCATTTTTTGTTTGTTTTGTTTTGTATTAGCATTTAATCATATACATAAATTGGTAAACAAAATGAAACAAATTGATAAGCATCACATATGTATGCAATCACATTCACGCTAGTTGTCTCATACATAATACGAATATTCACAAACATAATGTCTACATTAGTTAAAATGTAAAATGTGTGTACATATAGAACAAGTATACCGGTATTAGAGAAAACCCTTAAATATTAAATCAAACAGTCACTCAAAAGAAAAATAACGTATGTATTATATTATTTCATGTAATGGTATTAAACCAGCAAACTAGTGCCATTATATAAAAGGCTTGCTACATTGGCAATTTTACGGTACTTTCAGAGTTGTAAATGGGTTTTTCTTTCCATGTAAATATATCACTGCCTGCTATCGCAGTGTTTCTAAAAGAAATCTTTGTTTCTAATAGAAATCTTTTTGAATGAAATTTTAAAAATATGAATAGATTTTGACATTTTCATGTGAGTCGGTATTTCATTCCATACATTTATACAAAATATGAAAACGTGTCTTTGTAATATTTTTTCATTGGCCTATATTGCAAAGCAAGTTCATTGTTTGTTATAGATCTATGTATATATTGCCCCTTGCATATAATTATTGTTTGAAAACTTGATAATACCGAACATATAGTTTGGTACCAAGTAATGCATTGTTTATATACTCTGACAGCCGCGTGATATTTACATCTATCTTGAAAATTTAAAACTTGATATTCTTGAAATAGTTTTACACTAGGGTACCTTTTTGGTTTACATGAAAAAAATATCAGAATTCGTTTTTGAACTATGTTAATTTTGTTGATAACGCTAGCCTTCCCCCAAAACGGGACAACAATAATCAAGAATTGGCAAAATATAGGCGTTGTAGAACATTCGTTTCATGTCGTTAGTTAGATAGTTTATAGTGTGTTTTAACAGTATAATCTTTGAGTTAAGCTTTTTGCATACTTGTTCTATTTGTCGATTCCAGCTCAAATCTGAGTCTACATAAACTTCAAGAATTTTCTGACAATCAACTGATCGTAAAACTGTCGTAAATCGTTAAATGCAGGAGCGGTTGTTTATTTTTCTGATGTTTAGATGCTAACAACATGCAACTTATTTTATCAGGATGCAGACACATGTTATTTGTTGTACACCATCTATGTATATGATTAATATCTTCTTGTTATTTCACTTCAATTTCCTGCACATTAAGACCAGATTGATAAACAGTCGCGTCGTCAGCATAAAGATCAATGTTAAGTTAAGGGCATACCCAGGAGATATCATTTAAATACGACAAAAATAGGATCGGGCCTGGAATGGACCCCTAAGGCACCCCAGACGTAATAGTAAGCTTTTCTGATAGCGCAATACCAATCTGCACTAGTTGTTTCCGATTTGATAAATAGGCTTTAAAGAACTTTACCGTTTCGTCAGAGAATTGGTATAACTTAAGATTATATAGAAGTACTGAATGGTCGACCAAATCAAAAGCTTTGCGAAGATCGAGAAAAACTGTCACTACAACGTTTCCATCGTCCAGATCTTTTAGCCAAGAATCTATAAGTCTATTCAGTGCTGTATTATATGAATGTTGTTTTTCTTTCTGGATCCTGACTGGAATTTATGTATCATGTTTGTTTTCTCTAGGTACTGCTGAAGTTGGTTGGCAATGTGTCTCTCGAAAAAAATGATAATGTCGGTAAAATTTAAATGGGTCGGTAGTTATTCATATCATCTTTATCTCCAGTTTTTAATATCGCTATTACTTTTGCTTCTTTCAATGAGTCTGGGAAAATGGAAGTTGCAAAACTATTATTTATTATCGAAGTAATAGCTGTTGTTATGACATCCCCACAGTGCTTTAGTGTTTTGCTCCTATATATTTGTATTTAACTGGTCTATTAATATTTTAACTTCTCTAGATTTTATGTAGTTTATGTCAAATCGGTCATTATGTAGTGAAAACCTTATTCTTTCTTTAATTTGTATGAAGTTTGTTTTAACAAATTCTGTTTTTGTCACGATGTTTGAAATACTTACAAAGTGCCTGTTCAGTTCATTTATGAAATTACCTTTCCTGTTATTGTAAAATTATCCCTCAATATTTTTTTAGTATAACTACATAATCGTCTTTTCTTTGAAATGAAATATCTTTAAGGTTTTTCCATAAATAAGTTTCGGAATTGTTGTTATTGAACAGCGTTATTGAAAAACATGTCTTGCTCTTTTTTATGAGAGATGTAACCTTATTGCGTTGTTATTTATTGTTTTCAAAATCTCCTATTTTATGAAATCGGTTTCGCTTAAATATTTGCCTTTTTACTTCTTCCGTAAACCATTCTGGTTTCGTCTCATACTTCATATACTTTTCTTTGATAGGGGCGTGCTTATTCAGTACATTATTTAGAATTATGTAGAGTAGCGTAAGGTATTCGTTGGGATCTACTATTGTTTCAACTTTGCAAGTACAAGCGTTGAGTAAGTCGTATTGAAACAGCAGCTCATTAAAAACTTTAAACGATCTTTACCGTAAAGTGTTGTGTTCAGTGGTTGTACTTTTATATACGTTTCGAGATTCAACAGTAAAACAGACGGTATAATGATCACTAACTGTTAGAGGCGGTACAACACATGATTAATGTTTGTTTATTAGGTTTATCGTCCCACCAACAATATTTCAGTTATCTGGAGACGGTGTCCACTTGAAGCAGATATAGTGCTGCCTTCACTATGTATAGCATGCCGTGAACACCTGGCATAATACCACACCCAGTCACATTATCCTGACACCGGATCAACCCGTCGTGGAACTCCTCTTTTATTTGCCTGAGCGTTAGCAAGGGAGCTATACCATTACCTTTTTTTAAAGACTTTGGTATGTCGCGGCCCGGGAACGAACCCGGGGCCTCCCGTACCTGGAGCCGACGCTATTAATGTTTGTATTATCCTGTGTGTATAGATGGTCTATTACTGATTAACACTTTTTAGTAACTCTAGTGTACTGTTCGATATGTTGTTAAAATCCGTAAGTTAAAATTGATTCTTCCCATTTTGAATTATTCTACTTAAGATGCGTATTGTTAGGATAAGTAATTAATATTTACGTCACCAACTATATAGTATTCTATGTAGGCTGGTCTACTTATTCTAACTGTTAAAAATAACGTTCAATCCATATTTGTTTTGAATTTGGTGGTCAGAACACATAATTTAAAAGAAAATATTTTATTTATATATGTAACTTCTATCCACAATGACTCAATATTTTCTACTTCTAAGTCAACACGTCGTTTGTGCGTTAAACTTTCGTTTAAATTTACAATCAAGCCAGCCACCTTTCTTTCCTACCAGATCTTTTCTTTTAAATGTAAATCGATTTATACTCAAAACGTCATTATCTATGGTGTTATTTTAAAATGTTTCACACATTCTGAAAATATGTGGCCGGATTTTATTACCTTGTATTATACTTTATCTCATCAAGTTTGGGCAGCAAATGCCTTATATTAAGATGCGCTATATGCAGACCTTTCCTGCTTTTAACAAAAAATATTGTAAAATGCAATTATCTACATTATCACTTTCATGTTCACTTTTGACATCATCATCATTATCATCATCATTATCATCATTTCTATCGTCAGATTTGTCATCATCAATTATCATTATCATCATCATTATTTTCATCATAATCACCATCTCCACAGTCATCATCATCATCATCTATCTTCTTCTTCATCAGAGCAAAGAAAAGGGACGGTTCAGCTTATAATACAAAATGTTTGTACGAAATCCTTTCTAAATTCGGCAGGTAGTTGTCTCAGCATGTGATCATATTTCCAAAGCAGTGAATTCCTTACTGCTTGCAGCGCTTTGATCGAATATTGTTAATAGTCTTAATAATGTCCGAGGAGTTCCGATTGACACTTAATATTAATTGTTTGGATGTTTTTGCTTTTCTGCAGCTGTAGTTAATTTCTAGATACGCTGTATTTAGTTATTTAGAAATAAGTTGATTGGTGGTGGACGCAAGTCCGATACAGATTTAATGTTTTATTACGCTTTCCAAAAGGACGCAGGATTGAATAAAGGGTTTATTAGATGCAACGAAGTAGAAAACTTGTGGGGGCGCCCTGTTGCCGATCTGTTAGAGTCACTGACTTGAAACTACCTCAACCTCTCACCGCGTGTGTTCGAGTCCCGGTCGGGGTAAGAACTTTCATGTGATAAGGTTTTCCAGCTAATCCTGCGGTGCGCGGTGGTTCTACCCGGACGTAAGTTTGGGATGTTCATACACCAATAATTAGCTGGACTGTCGCCAATATGATCATAAATGTATCGGTGCGATAAAGCTATGAAAAAAAGAAAGAAAAAAGACTTGTTGCTACGACTTAACAACTTTCAGAAAAAAAAACTTCTACTAACAATAGTACCTTATTATTCTTCATTTATTAATTTAAAAACTTACGTTGTTTCGTTGATTTGTCTTGTAAAGAAAACTTCCATGAGCTGTATTCACATATCCAGTCCTCCTTCTCTGTGGGATCGCACTTCGGAGCCGAATGCACTTTGGGACCAACGCACTTTGTGGACAATTCACTTGTGGGTCGAAATACACTTTTGGACTAACGCACTTTGTGGACAATTCACTTGTGGCTCTTATGCACTTTGGAACCAACGCAATTTAGATCTAATGCTCTATTTGGGGTCCAAACTACTTCAGAGGTCCAACTTACGTTGAGCTACACGCACATTGAGGTCCTACGCACTTTGGGTTCGAACGCATATTGGGGTCTAACGCAGTTTGCGGGTCCAGCGCACTTTGGAGTTCAACGCACTTTGGGGTCAAACGCATTTTGTGGGGTTCAGAGCACTTTTTGAGGTCCAATGCACTTTGAGGTGAAGGCATTCGAATTGTTTGAAAGTAACATCGCTTATTGTATTTATTTAAATTGGTTTTGTCTTTCTGAATTAATTTTACTCGATCTGTTTACCGCAAATTGCTTTCTTATTTCGTCAGCGTTATTATGGATGTATTGATTTAGCCGACCCTACACAGGGTATTAGAGAGTTTAAACACTATCTTTTTGATGGATTGTTGTTTTGACCGAGATGAAATCGAATGGTATATTTTAGTTTCTCATTTTCCAATATGACTTAAAATGTGATGTATATTTCATAGATTGAGAATCATAAAATTTTTACGAAATAAAGATAATGCAGTTTGGAGCTCTTGTCTTGTTATTTTATGTCATTCTCGGATCGGTACAAGGCAGCAATATTTACGACGTTTGGTAACTATTTACTTACCGGTCTTTATATTGAAATGCATCTTATCTTGCATGAACCTTCAGAAATGTAATTGTAAAATTGTTTTTGTTAAAAGTGCATCTTGTCTGCTCCACATTCATAACAATCATTTATATATGACTAAATTTCTGCAATGCAGTTTGTCATTTTGTTTTAAGCTCACCTATGCATGTGCACAGTGTAACCTGTTATGATCTCTCACCCTCTTTCAACGTTCTTTAAAAGACGTTTCCTCAGTTTCAATCTTTTCATCAGAAGGGTCAACATGCAGAGAGGAACGAATATTGGTTCAAAGAATCTTGTTCCGTCAAAAACATGGTCAAAATTGAAATAATAACTTTATCTGTGAAAATAGATGGTTGTCAGGGACGTGGCCATTTTTCCTATAAGTCTTTATATGCGAGTCTTGTCCAGAAGTTCATGAGCTAGATCCTTGATATCTGGTATATTTATTTCTTAAATGGCCCAGTGTCAAGATTGTAAAATAACTTAACCCGTGAAAAACGTGGCTGTCAAGGACGTGGCCATTTTCCATTTTTTGTGTATGCATAGGAAAGTTGGAACTTCTTGTCAGAAACTACATGAGCTTGAGTTTTTATATTTGGTATACAATTATCTTTGGTGGCACTCTGTCAAGAGTGTTCGAAGAATTTTGATCCATAAAAACATCGTGACCCTCTTCCACATATGGCTATATAAGACACAGTGAAGATCCTTTTGTCAGATTCTACATAAGCTAGAGCCTTGATGCTTGGCTTACAGTTTTCTTCTATCAATAATGAGCAAAGAAGTTTGATCCGTCAAAAAAGCATGGCTTAATGGGCGTGGCCAATTTACATATCAGTTAGTGTCAACAAATGGAACTGGTTTTTTTTTCAAACGTGAGATTTGCCGTGTCAGTGTTCACCGTCACTGAACAAGGAGGTAAGGATATAAGAAAAAAATGACATTACGTTTATAGCCAAATTGCATGCATCGTCTTTCGATTTTTTATCATCATTTTAACATTGTTAAGTTTAAAACCGATTAGGTCACATATTTTGTGTTTGTATTATCCCCTAACTTATATTTATCCTGTCCCGGAGGAGTTTTGTCCGTACTATCCTACTACGTTGTTGTTTTCAGTGCGACACACGAATTTGGGTCATGTAAAGATGTGCAAGATGTTTAGAATCCTGAAAATTGCTATGCAAATTCCATTTCCCCATTACGTTACTCTAAGAAACAGCAAGCGGAGCTACGATGGTTCGGAGAGATATGTTATACAGATACTGGCCTGAAACTTGTGTTTAATGTCATGTTGTTATATAGGATGATAAGACGATTCCTTAAACGATAATGTTTAACATCGTGCAACATATGTTCTAGTGGAAGGGACCTATTGTTTTATCTTGTACAGGTTTAAATCTATCTAGATATCAACTTATGCATGACACAAAAGATGAATTTAAAGAATTGTCAGAAAGTGAGTAATCATCATCATAATCATGAACTTGAACGTCATCATCATCATCATCATCAT
>CM017559.1:708194-1031120 GCA_007844125.1 Sinonovacula constricta
AATTACAAAGAGTTTTCAGGATCTTTCTTCTAATAATGGCTAATATGTAAAAATATATAAAAAAAAACTTAATCCATTTTACAGAATTTTTCCACAAAGTGATAAAAATACTAATACTATTCTGAACAGACACAATGTACTGATATCCCGCTGGAAATAACGGCAACACATAACTGTCTTGTGACAAACGATGATAAAAGTCGGACAATTATGTTAACCGTCCATAATTCAGAAATTGGTTTATTTTAATAGTTATTGGGCTTGGTATTAAAAACAACAGCATTCAAAACATTACCCTGGAGACATCCACTGTCTCTCAGATAGCATTTTTATACCGACCAAATGTCCTTGAATCTTCACGAGTCAACGTCATTAAACTACAACAACCGTCAATTTTCAAACATTATTTCAATTGGTCATGCAAGATTCTACGAGTTTATTACAACGCCCAAAATAAAACCCCATTAATGTGTGTGCCTCAGTTTCATAGAGACCACATCGTCGGAGCCCACGGCAGCTGAATACGTTCCACTCCATTCATACACCGTGGGATGTTTATCTTCGATATCGCCGAATTGAAAGTTAAATTTGAAAAGATATCAGCCATTCAAAACAACGCTTACATTTCTGTCACTCGTACGTGATGAGATAGGTTTATATCTGAAACTTGAATTCTCTTTGCATTGATGACTTCATTTTGGAAAGAAAGCCGAAAGCTACATAGTACGAGCCTTCCGATTGGACTGAAATCTTCATCGGATTATGAAGCGACCAATCAAATAACAATATCAGAAAAGGCGAAAAGTGAACTTAATATCTTACAGGCGATGAATGGAGAGTAACGGAATAAATTGGTGGTGGGTGTCCGGCGATGGTTAGACCAATGTGTTTAACTCAACACTTTAAAGAAAACAGGACAACGTCTAAGGCAAATTGTCACAAAGATAACTTAATGGCCACGAATAGGCAATTCATCTTATATTAATTCATTTTTTCCAAACATGTTATATATATATATATATATATATATATATATATATATATATATTATATATATATATATATAATCTTTATTTGTTTTCTTTCTTACTTTGTTGGTTGATTTTGTTATTTCTTATACATATTGTTATTTCTTTCATTCTTTTAGTTCTCATATATATTTAAAGTTATATTTTATTTTGATTTGTAAAATGTAACGAAACGTTTCTAACAAAAGCAATTTAAAAAGTCATTCATTGTCAGAATAATGTCCTTCAGAGTCATTTTGAATACTAAAACTTGTATCTCTCATGTATTTTCAAAATTAAATATTTAGCTATGAAATAAATACATAATCTTGCAGTTACAAAATTGATACCTAGTAATTAATGCAATAAAGAATTTGTAAGGGATCATATAGTAAACAACCCACATTATCACTAACAATAATGTTTGTGGCTTTGTGTAAAACTAGCCTACTGTCTCACATCCATACTAGCAGGTAATTTAGTTTAAGGTATAATCATACATTGATTGTTTTATCAAAATCAACAAATACTAGTCAATACGGCGTCTCGTTCAGAGAGTTCAAATGAAGTACAAAGCGCGCTTCTGAGTAAGAACATGGTACTGGTAACTGTACAGCAGTGTCTGTATACTCTGTATAGTCAAGACTGAAGAAGAGTATTCATTGCATGAACAAATATACATAAGAGCAAAGACAAAAACTGTATAACAGTTAACATAATCTATTTTAACATCTTACAAAGAACTGGGGTATCATGCTACACATATAATAGGTGCTACTACTGGATTTCAGTACAGCTAGGAAAGTCCATGTTGCTTAGCTTTTCTCAATAAACAGTTTTTAAACATAACATCTTTTTCCACTCACTTGGTAAAATATCTGGTGTGTTGGAAATCTTTACTTGCAGGCCTTACAACAATGTATTAAGAAAAGAATTAGATAAAACATGTATGAATAAACAGGTGTAATGATAATCTGCATTTCTCATAAAGCCTTGGTTTTCTCATTCTCTCTGGCAGTCCTTCAACCTTCCCTTTCATCTTTAAAGTCTGATTCAATTTCATCAGCACTTCTTGTTTTTTCATTGTTTTAAAGCTGCATCTTTAGCCATACATTCCTTATTAAAGCTCACAGCCATTAAAGTGTGGTGCCATGTAAACATGTACTAAATTTAGATTTAACTTGTTTCAACCGGGAAAATAACTTCTGATTTTGCATTTCTATGATATAGAGATATAGATTCCAATTATATATAGAACTTTTCTTTCATGTATTTTGTATGCTATAGGCTCAGTTGTCTGGACGAACGTATTTAATGTTGTGAATATCTTTAGAAAATCCTATTTTAATCACTATATAACATACCTTTGATTTTAACATTTTTGTCCTTGGTAAATCTGTCTAGTTTTCTAAGTCATTTGCCTTCAGAATCAAACTCATAATCTAATGGTAAAGAATTAAGATAGGATTTTAGGGTCTCCCACTGCTCAGTCATACGTTCTGAAACTTCTTGCATAGCAAGCCAAGGAGTGTCAGATGATTTCAATAACTTGTGGTTCACCACACCACAGAAATCGTGCAGTTTTGAAGTTCGTCATTACGCTTTAATGACTTCTTGATATAATGAAAAAGCAGCACTGGCAGTTCATTGATATCTTGATGCCTTTCAGAAACACATTCATTGTTTGTAAACCAAATGAATGCGATGACACATACACCAGACAGACATAATTTTGGATTGAACTATTTTTAATCCTCCAAATAAACCCTTTGCTGTTCCGGGCATAGTGTTTGCCCCAACTGTACCCATTGCAAACATGTTACTAAGCGGAACACCATCCGCCTTAAAGGCACCAATGATTCCTTCATAAATTCTCGATCCAGTAGCAGATGTCAAGTTCAGCACGTTATAAACATAACCACACAATGTACCTAAATCTTTGTCTAAGAGACGCACCAGAATACATCATTGTTGTTTTGTTTAAACATGTATTTATCATCAGTAAGCAAGGTAAGTTTCTGTGATTTTATCTTAGTCACTATGTGTTCCTGCAAATTTGCGGAAACTGATTTACATAAAATTGACTTTGCCTTTGTGCGTTCACATTTAAACTGTTTTCCTATTTGGGAATCAGGGAACATTGACTTAAAAAATAAAATAATAAAAATAATATCACTAATCTTTAAGCTTAAACGTTGTTCTGCCAAAACATTTTTCCATAGAATTTCAGCTCTTGTTACTGGTGTAGGTGTGCTGTCAGAACTGGGAACCCTGAAGTGAGCAGTTATACTTGATGTACTTGATCTTAATTATACATTGTCTTTATGTATGGAAGTGTCTTCATGGCAATCAATATCCAGAATACCACGTGAAGCAATCCTTCTCATCCCTACTACAGAAAGACTAGGTGAGTTAGCTCTGTATTGCTCTTCAATCAATCATCCAGATCAAAAATGAACAAGTAACAGTCGGGACAGGCCGATTAACCATGAAATCTGTTCAATTGTGTCTCAGAATCACTTAGATTAGGTGCTTAGATTAATATCAACTCTAGAACAATCTTCGTAAAAAAACGATGCCATCTGTTTTTCTAACTTACCCTAGTTGAATATTACGTAACTGGCCTCTTTGGCTGTCTGCACGTGGCTCACATGACTTACGGCCACAAACCTATCACTGTACGATAGGCCGCTAAGTCAGACATTTTATCGTTTAAATCAGATAAGAACAATGTTTGTAGACTATTTGAAAAAAGGTTTAAAACAGGAAATGCTTCTGGCTATTTAATCAAAATAGTTGATTTTTTCACATTTACTCTGGACCAATCATATAGTGTGTTCGTTTCATAATCGACGTGCTGATTATTGGTTCCCGATTAATCAAGCGCACACGCGAAGAAAAAAAGTTTGCCAGTCAACAAAACCCGATGTGATATTTGTTTTTACAACTCTCATCAAATGACGTCATACTACGTGTGTTACTTGGCGCGTCGCGACAAAGGGTACCTTCGGACAATCTTTACGTTACATATTCTTAATTTACATCACAAATTGTTATATAATAATGACGAACCGAACGTTAAACATTTAAGCGTCAACAATCAGCTCAAAATTGCAGTCCCTGTAACTAAAACAAGACCATGTTGCATTCGAGTATGATATAAATCTACCGATTATTTGCTAATGGTAGAAAATTCGACGTAAGAGTAAAATGAAATCTGTAAATCAACTTTCGTTCAATACAAAATATAGCGGTATAGTGATTGCCAATTATCAAAGATATAGTTCATGTTTTTTTGGCAAGGGCCACTTTAAAGTTTTGTTTGTGTCTGAAGTTTCCAGATGGCAATGATGATATTCTAACAAGGAATATCGTAAATAGAAAAATAGGTCAAATGGGAGGTTAGAAAGCTACGCAAATACAGCAGACTGACATCGAAATTATTAGATTATATAGGCCTACCATATTCCAATACACGTTTGGTGAATTGTATGAGCTTCCCAGGAGAGGATGTGTTGACAGAATGAAGGTAATTCGATGAAGTCTAATCCCTTTAAACATAAAAGATGGTATCCGACAGTTTGGACCAAAAATATTTTCATTAAACATCTTAATAAACCATTGTTACCTGAACAGATATCGCAAATTAGTGTTTATTGATGTCCTACACCTGTCTGAAAGGAGAACTATAACGCCACAATTGTCATTTCAAACATGTATTTCCTATCTGAGCCACGCTGCACTTTTAGCTAATTTATTAAGCCAAGAAAACATCGTGACCACTTATGTTTTAGCTCATCTACGTGATCCGCTTGTGACGTCGATGTCTATTTTTAGCAGAAATCCAAGTTGTTCCTATTTATAAACTGGAAAAGAGTGAACATTTTTAAGTGTTGATTAACAAGTCTTAATGTCCTAAAATTGAGATAGTGTTGAAAATCACCAAAGCTTAGAAAGAAATTATGCGCAAATGCCCCAGAGGCCAAATATTGTTAAACAAACTGTCGCATACCAGCATTAAGAAATAATTGATAAGGCGTAGGAAAACATTGTTGTTGTCTAATCAGGATGTTCGCTGTTGCTAAGTTTCCAGCAATATGTCTTATTATCCTTGCAATGTAGTGGTTTATAAATAAATAACTTAAGTTGACTGTTATGAATTAATGTTGCAGATATAACAGACCAACTCCGGTTGGGGTAATATCATCCTTGGTGGTGGTGATAATGATGATGATGATGATGATGATGATGATGATGATGATGATGATGATGATGATGATGATGATGATTGATGATGATGATGATGGTGACGTTTTAAGTTTACCTTAATTATTTTTCTGCGTAGCTGTCTGGCCTCACTGCTGACCTACTTATATGTAACAAATGCTGACTCAAGGTCAGCCCGAATGAACATCAGAGCGTCTCACATTGGTAGAAATTCCAGACAACACCATATACAGTAGTGTTCCCATCGAACGTCCCCCGGGACGTAATATGTTTTTAAAAGGGTGATTAATAAAGTCATAAACAATTAAAAAATATTTTAATACAGTTTTGACGAGTATAATACACAAAACATTAATTGATTCTGTTTGTGTGTATTACGTGAGAAACTTCAATGAAGAGGCGCAAATGGAACGAGCGACTGGTATAAATATATATATATATATATATATATTCCTGCTTCAAACTTATCATAGTACATAAAATTGGGCGTATAAGTTAACAAATAGAAGAGAAAATATATGTCCTTTCAAATTGTTTTTGACCAACAAACATACAAAAAACAATCAAAACAAAAACAAGAAAAGCAAATGTGCATAGCATCTAATTTGCTGGGAAATATGAGTCAATATAATGCTGTGAACAGAACATACAACAGGAAAAAAATGTTTACATTTGAATATTAATGAGGCTTAGTATTGACATGTTGACATGACCAACAACTTATATGTAAATACATTCATGGACATTTTTATCAATAATTAAAATGAAATCCTTCTAGTTAATATCTATACAGGGTGTGTTTTAATAAATAACCATCCAAATGAACATTTCTTAAATTATATAAATACGTCAAATTTATAACACAAGTACTCAAGAAATGAACATCCGCCTATGTCGTTCATTATTCACCCTTGTCAGGCTGTAAAGTGTTTATTCGTTCTAGGATTGTTTCGTAAATAGAATTGAGCTCACTTACCCTTAAATATTGATCGCTTTATATCAATGGGAGCGCATTGGTAAATGGATGTGAAATGATTTAAAATGTCTCTCCTGTTATCAATAGCACATTAATTTACTTCTAACAGACATTGGATTGGGTCTCTATCAGTAAATAAATTCGACATTGGTCCATTTTACATTAACGCCGCTTGATCGAGATCATATAAGTGTCTGAAAATTTACAACGGATGGAAAATGCACTACTGCAGGAAAGTGTCCTTACATTAAGTGCAGTCAAGTTAAAAAAACAACAACAAAAAAACACGCTTCTTTTGCGTTCCACTCGCGAACTGTGAGTCTATATGGATGCAGTACGTGTATTTAAAATCACAGAAATAATAAGTGTAAAATAAAAAAGGTTGAGCTATGTAGAACTGCAAACGCCGGGTGCTCTTTACGTAATACATTTTAATTATTACCTGCTGCATTATATTGAGTGTTTGCTGCATTGATCTTTGTTCAGCTACTCCGCTCTGCTACAATTGCAACGGATCAGATTATGTAGTTAAAGTTGCATGTCTGCATACAGCATAAACCCAATGAAAACAACATTATTTTGTGCTTGTATTTTTCCCTTCAGTTTACTTCAAATATAAAAGTAAGATCAAAATATTTCTCTTGCTTTTATCTTGTAGAGAAGAAAAAAGATAACTATATCTGTGACGTCACCCCACGGTAATTTCTAAGCCAATCATTGCTTTATATAAGCAATTAATAAAGAAAGATCATGGGAGTAAGATAGTCAAGGCGCCGCAATAAGCATGGTTTTATAAGACAATGTAACAATTAATAAGGAAGTTCAGTGTCTTACAGTGGCAAACAGTATACTGAATGATTATGAGAGACAATAATGAATAGTCTCCCTTGAATAATCCCTCAATGCAAGAATGTCTTTTAATTTGTTTTACCTTGCTTTATGCTCTTTTGAGTGTATGTTGACTTTTCTACCTTTCTTGTGATACCTATGTTAACCATCATCAACAAACACTTCTGTTTTCTTTTTAAATCTATATGCGTGTTTAAATTAATTTAAGCTTCTATTTATACAAAAGTAAAATATTTCTCTGTTTGTAATTGCAATTTCTACAAAGGAACAGGCGATAAAGTCCAAGAATTCCGAAGAAATGGACCTACCTACTTTGTGTGATACCTCGAAAATTAACTAACAAGGGAGACAATTACCATTGTACCAATGTACCCCATTGTCAAATGATTTCACCCTTTACAACAGATTGAGTGAGTATCCTTTTGACATTGTGGGCCAGTTTGCTTGCTTCCATATTGCCTGTTACATATTTAACAACTGCAAGCTGCATTGTGAATCTCGACATACTCGGTTTCTTTTGTGGAACAAGATCTCGTCTAACAGCTGGGAATTCCTATTAATGCCTGCTACCTTTATAATTTGCAAGCTAAACTTAATTGTTGCAAGCTACACTGTTAAAAGCGGAATGCACGTTTTTTTCCACGAAAAGGTTTTACAGAACAACTGCGATTTCCTGCGATTGAATGCTGCCATATCTTTACCATAAAATGGATTCCATAAGAGGCACCATAGCGGCACTAATAATTGTTAAAAACAAAGTGGAATAAACACAAAATTGAAGATGACTGTATAATGTACATACAACATATTCTGCACTATGTGACACCAAATGTGGAAGAGGTTTCTAAGGTTTAAACGTCATACCACCAAACTTGAAGTTATTCGGAAACTGCCAATGTAAAGCAAATAATGAAGTGACACATTTACTGTAATATTATTTCACCGAAAATAATTCACTTATCTGAAGACAGTTTATAGTTGCAGCAGATCTACGGTTTAATTTTACTGAGATGTGCATGCCGTGAATACCTGACCTGATGTGCTAACACACCGAGTCTTATTGTCCAGAAATCGGGAAAACCTGTTGTAGAACCGACCGTATCCGACATATACCAAAATAATATTGGGGTCCAGCGCACTTTCGGGGTCCAAAACCGGTTGCAAAATTGATATAAAGGATTGACAGTTATAGACGTTTTTTGAAGGATTTAGCCCTGTAATTTGGGTTGATTATTATTAGTAACATCTCTTTTTTCCAAACGACCATCTATTATTAGGAACAATGATCAAGAAATTCTGCTCGTCATTTACCATAAGGTGCAGGGCGGAAGTAAATAAAACCAATTGTAAGTAGCAATCAGCGACTTCGTTTACAGGCAAAGATGGACATGTAGATACGATTTCGAAAAAAAATGATTTGCAACCGCGGCAAAATCAAAATAAAACAGATTAAACAATGACAAAAGCAGCCAGTACAACAGTTCTGCTCACTCACCACATCTATTATCTGCTGCAGGATCATTCCGAAGGAAACAGGGATTGGCATGGTCTCGTTGGCTACTGGTCGCTCCAGAGGATTGTAGTGGCGCTCCGTGAACAGATGGTACAGGAGGCGCTTCTCGTTCTGACCTTGGTACGAGTCTAAAAACACAAGTATACACGGATAGAGATTTGATCTTGTCAGTAAAGAACCTTTAATAATATTTTTATTACCTCCTAATCTGACAATTTTTTATATCAAATACTTGTAACAATATCTTACTATTGTTTTGGGGGAACTGAGGCAGAATTTTTGCCCAAACTCAAACGTTAGCTTAAGAACACTTTGAACATTGCCTTAATTGAAAGACAAATTGTGAATATTCACGTTAATATTCATCCTTTTCAAATCTATTATAAACCACGAGTGGAATTTCTGCTAAAATAAGTTGGCGAAAGTCAGAGCGGATAACCAGGCGGTGATGTAACGTGTTATCAAAAGTATGTGGTCACGTGGTTTTCTTAGACAGAACTATGTGTTTACCTTGTCTTTACGAAAGGATGTCAAATAAATGATGTGTACTGTTTACCCATGCCTTTACCGAAGGAGATTAAATCAATAATGTCTTTACATTGCCTTTACGAAAGGTGGTTAAGTAAATGATTTGTTTACCTTGCCGTCACCAAAGGAGAATTGTTTCATTGTGTTGCAAATTCTCACAAACAGTTAATTGTGTCATGTACAGAAAAGTACGGTCCATTGTTAGAACATCCTAAACGTCTTTATCTGTATATAGTACTTGTCTCTGTTAAACGTGATATGCGACAGAGTGGACCAAAGATATTTTTCTCAAATAACCAAAAAGTCATTGTTTACAAATAATATGTCCTGCAAATGTTTTTCATTAATACCATAGATCTGTTTAAACAGTGAAACATAATCCCCTACCTGAACCACCTGCAGAGATATCTGACATTTATAAAAAACAACTTTTAAAGAGTAGAATCTATGTAACGCACAGCTTCATTGGCTCTATGGTAGCTATGAATATTAATGAAAACAAACTTTTACCAGCCAAATATCTCCCGGCCCCAATGAAGTAGAGCTGTTGGTTCCGACGATTGTTTATCGCCAATAACGACAACACTGAAGGTTTGAATTCACGACATTCTGACAACTCTTCTCACAAAATACAAAGGGACATCTGTGGTCGAGCGGATAGAGTCGCCGACTTGTGAAGGACCTACACTGCAGTGTGGGAAAGTCTTCCAGCTGACCCGCCGTGCGCCGGTGGTTCTACCCAGACATTTGCCTCGAATCTTTCTCCACCATACTATCTGGGATGATGCTATAATGGTTTTATGTTCGCTGCGATGTATTCCAAAAATAAAACAAAACAGACCAGTTTCAAATCACCGAAACAACAAGCCATGGCAGTCTTACCAGAGAGGGAAATGCTTATCTTGCTGACCGTCTGTATCTGCGCAGACTAATATCACGGGGTTATATCTAGACAAATATTATCTCCTAGCCTGCTGTATTCCTTATTCACTAAAATCTTAGTTATTAACAACTTTATGACATATTCACAATCATTATTACTGGTGATTCAGCAGCAAAAAGTGCAGATCTCGAAAGACATCTCCCAGCAGGGACTTTAACTGGATCTACACGTTTTGCCTAAGAATTATACATACGTGCATAGAAAGCTAATGATGTTATGTCGAGATTACGAAAAAAAATCTATACATGGATCGACCAGGAGTCAGTTTGTATGCAATGTTTAATCAATCTATCGATATTGTTTTGATGTTTGTTACATCGTACCGACACAATTTTGGTCATATTTGCGACATCCAACTTATTATTGGTGGGGAAACACCTAGACTTATGAACAGAACAGAACAAAACAGAACTGGGCCAGGGTCGAACCACCGGCAAACCGAAAGTTAGCTGGACATCCTCCGTATGTGAAAGTTCCCATCTGGGACTCGAACCCTATGAGGAGTTCAGATATTACAAATTGGAGCCATTAATCTTTGAAAATTTATCTTAACATTAAATAACTTAATGAAATGGAAGTATTTATGATTCCTTTTCGTGTATGTCGGTCATTTTGGTGAAGTAAGTCAATGATTATCTCACAAGCGCAATATTTTCCCGTATTTATCGTATTTTACTGACCTTTTATTCTCAATACTCTAAAAATCTTACTTTCGCTGTCGTCGCCTTAGTCCATCATAGCTGATAATTTCAGCG
Organism: Sinonovacula constricta; assembly: GCA_007844125.1. Classification (NCBI taxonomy): domain Eukaryota; kingdom Metazoa; phylum Mollusca; class Bivalvia; order Cardiida; family Solecurtidae; genus Sinonovacula; species Sinonovacula constricta. The sequence continues at coordinate 718,993 of CM017559.1, forward strand.
GGTGATAAAGGACGCCGAAAGTAAACGGTGTCGCCGGTGTTTTTCCGACCCGAATTGAATTCGAGATTTGTGCTATTCCATCCTACGAGCTAAGGATCTTGTTTTTCTTTCCGAATAAGACAAAGCTGACCTTCCTCTCTTTCGAGTCGGGCTGCCTTCGTCCACCATTCTTTTTAAGGGTCACAGACGAAAGTAATGCAGGTCACGGAATACTACGAACGCTTACTTAATTGAAAGAAACATTTCGGGATTAGACCGAAGTATTTTATGACTCCCCTGTACTAAAATTTTGTATACATTTTATGTGTTGTTGTTTTTTAATTCCAAAACATATATAAGTAAATGGGTTCAATGTTCAGATAGGAAATAGATTTTAAGTTTGCGTGATCTAACGCCCAATATATCACGGGTTCGAGTTCAGATGCGTATTATTGTAATCACGAAGGCCAAGGTAGGGAAAGTTCCAGGCTAAGGCCATGTGAACGAAAAGCACAACTTATCCCAGTATGTCAGCTTGGACACCAATACGAAAATGGGTAGGGGAAGTAACAGGAACAGCTATTCTATTACAATAAAATAGTCCTGATATATGCCATGATATATTGTTTATTTTATCACGGCAGAATGCTTCTTTGTTTATAGAGGTAAAACATTGATGATGTTAGCATTATAAATAGATAACGAGGTCAATGCTCAAAGGAAAGTAGACATGGGTTTCTATAACTTCAAAAAATAACTAACTGTTGCTCAAATAGGTAACAAACTGTTATAACACGTGGGATGTTAAGTTTTACTTTTCACCTTGATATAAGGCACCAATAAACAGAGTTTCGAGACATCTTTTCAATTCACAATAATGAATTTGGTTAATGAAAAAAACGACCCGAACTGTTGAATACCACCTTTAAATTTTCATTTTAAAATGCCATTGTTAGAAAATACATTTTCTACGTAGAATAAACACATGTATGATCCGGTAGTAAGGTCGTGACATTTCATATAAGGAGCGAGAGTACCCGTTTTGACTAATACGGAAAAAAAATCTTAAATTGAATTGCTTTTGTATAAAAGTGAAAGCATGCAAACACATGAGATATCTTATAACTGATATGACTTGTGATGTTATACATTTATGATAATGAAGCCCAAACACATTGAAAAGTAAAACAGAACATTGCTTGTTATTCAAGTTAGCATTTAGCGGCAAATATACGTTCAAATGCGCCTTACTTAAATTTAATTTAAATAATGTTATTAAATGTCTGTATAAACGGCGCTTCAGTGAATAGTAAAATCCGATAGATTTGCCATAAAATGTCTTCTTAAATACATACTTAAGGATAGGATCAAAATGTCCAGATTGTGTTTTGTGTTCAAAGTACTTGCAAACTGTAATGTTTGAGCCAATACCGTGAGTTTTATGCGATGTTTGTTTGTCGTTACACTGCTCTTCTCTGTCTGCTTGAGTGTTAGCAAGGGCGCTACGACTTTTCACAATATTTGTATACCGCGTCCCGGGAACGAACCCGGGGCCTCCCGTACCTGGTGCCTCCCGTACCTGGTGCCTCCCGTACCTGGGGCCTCCCGTACCTGGTGCCTCCCGTACCCGGTGCCCCTCGTACCTGGTGCCTCCCGTACCTGGTGCCTCCCGTACCTGGTGCCTTCCGTACCTGGTGCCTCCCGTACCTGGTGCCGACGCTCTACGCTTCCACGTCCGGAACAATAAATGTTTACTTTCAACACGCTGTCTTAAAATTGTAGGGCTGCGGTCGGAATTTCCTTTTGCGCGAAAAACAATAACAACAACAAAACCAAATACAAAAAAACAACACTCACACACACAAACAGCATATTTCCATGTTGATATACACCGACAGGTTATCGACTGATTTTTCAATTAACCTTTACCTTGCTAGAAAGATAAAGATAACCCGTGGCCGAGTGGTTAGAGTCATTAGCCCCTCACCGCGTGGGTTCGAGTCCCGGTCGGGGTCAGAACGTTCATGTGGGGAGGTTTTCCAGCTAACCTGTTCTACCCAGATATAAGGCTGAGGTCTTCCTCTACCTATAATAAGCTGCATGTCACCAATATGACCATAATTGTGTCGGTGCGATGTAACAAAAAACAAAAATAAGTCAACCCCCAAAAAACATAACTTGGTGTTTTCTGCAAATATAGGGTTAAACAGAAAATATTTCTAGTTTTTAACCCGGTAAAAACATTCCTAATTGACAAAATCATGATTAGATCTGTGTATTCTAAATAAATGAGATGTGAAGATCTATAACAATAATTTAATAATAATTCCATAAAATTAAGTCAATTCCAATGAAAAAGACCCAAAAGAAATGCAAAGAACAACGACAAAACTAAAAACAAAAAAATCAACAACGTTCGTTTACCTACAGCGACCTAATCTTAAAGCTGAATGGAATCTTTTATTTCCAAATTCATAACCGACGTTTAACCTGACGTTTAACTTGTAGCTGAGCCAGTGACAGGGGTCAATGTTTTAATCAATTATATAAGGAGAATGCAATTATGATTCACAAATGTTAAGGTAGGTTTTTGGAAATATGTTTTTGAACAAACTATGTCATTGTTGAAACTGACAGGACTTTAAAATTCCGGTGATTTCACGACAGAGATCGACTGACAACTCACCTTTGGGCATGAATGCCACGAGGGACAGCAGCTGCAGGCAGTTTATCACATCCATCACTACAGGTCTCCAACCCTGGCTGGGCTTCGGCGTCACGTGACTCCTATTATTGCACTACAGATGATACATGTGCCTCCAGGCTGGGTTTAACACGGCGTCACTAGATTTTCTTTATACACTCGCGCTTATACACCGATATCCACGGCTGACTTTACCACGATTTCACTTGACTCTTATTGTATAGTCGGGCAAACACATTGGCCTCCGCGACTGGGTTTACTGCGGCGTCACTCAACCCTTCTTATAACTTTACGGCCAATACAAATGCCTCCCTGGATGAGTTTGCCACGGCTCAACTCGAAACTTCAGTAACATTTGCGCTTACCCATCCACAGCGAAGTGACCTTGTGGTATATCTAACTCCAAAAAGACAACGGTGATCCTGGTCAAACAACACCTCTAAACCAGAAATGGTTTGACAGCAAGCACTATTTTAATCACAGAGTACAAACGATCCAGAATAATCCGACGCACTTATATCAAGCAACAGTGTTTTTACTTTTCAGACAATAAACACCACTGGTGAGAAGTAACAAAAACAAAATAACAACAAAAATCATTTGCAAAGTCTGTCAATCACATTAAAAACTATAAAAATAATTTTGACATGCAAAAACAAAACAACAACAAACAAACATTAACACCTATGTAAAAGATATCTCAATTTTCCATAAATTCACATTCCAGTTTACAAAGAAAAAGAAAAAAAGGCTTCTAAAACTATATTTCATAGCATTAACAACTTTAAAAAGACACTTTTCAATAATCGCGTATTAAGATGTAACCTAACTGCACACTGACTCACTTTCACGCTATCTAACAATGTCGCAATTAAAGATTTCAGAACAGAATCACTTTGACAGAAGTCATCTTTGACAAACAAGGAAATAACTTTTTCATCCCTTGTATAAATCAAGTCCTATCACTCCTGCTGCTTCGTTATATTACCATCAGCGACAAGTATCGCCATGTAATATGAAGTGATTGCTGCCGCACTATACACCGTAAGCCACCATCTGGCTTCAGAGCGCCAGTCGCTGCCTCCGCGCACACGATATTGCTCATTATTTGATCAGCGAATAGATCAAGACTCTCTCTTTCTCTCTCGCTGTCGCTCTCTCTACAAAATGTTTTGCTGCCCCACAAGCAGAATCTCGTTAAGGACAAAACGAAAGCTCACACATAATTGATGTCACTAACAAGGCGTCAATTAATTGAAGTCTTTTATAGTTCTTATTCTGTGCCCGCCAAGTTGATTGTTGGATAATGCGAGACTGTTGCCGACGACAAACCGCCGGATAACACCGTCAATGCATTGATTTGTCGATTTGTATTTAAAGTTGGATTTTATTGGTTGAGAAAGAGAGTAAAGACCAACAATATTTCAGCGGGGAAATTTGTATTTATAACATGTGTACTATAAGCAAGATATTGTTTCTAAATCCTTAAAAAATAAAATCTTCCTCGTCAGAATCAGTAGAAAGACTTGAAAATGTACCTCGATGTGTTCCAGATGATCTGCGGTGCGTTGTGGGTTCTATCCAAACCTTTGTGCATGTTTGTCTCCATCCACATTTAGCTGGACGTCACCAATATGACTATGGTTGTATCAGTGCAATGTAAAAAATAATAATGTAAAAATGCTGTCACTACTCGTAATTGTCTGTACATCAATCGTGTGTGCATGTAGTCACAATGTAACGATAATTGTTAGCGAGAAATCAGGACATCAGTTGCCTAAAATTCAAGAAAATGCAAAATGCATAATTAACAATAGTGATATGGGACTGTCCACGATACATAGTGCTGTTATTGGCACCCTCTTGGTTTAATCTTGCTGTCAATATCGGCCTCTCCAGCAAACACATGAATAAAGAAAGATCGAAAATATTAAATACGTTAGTGACACAAATGAATAACCTTGTGAAAAGTAATTATGGTCAGTTTAATCATGATTAAAAATGCATCAACAACAACATCAACAACAATGATTTCATTTGATAATTTTAAACAGAAGAAAAACGCCTATCGAAGGAAAAATAACATAGGTAAATGCAACAAACGGTTTGAAAAAGAGTAAATGATACAGAATAACAAAAGACATTGCTTAATATTATTTGTGTATGTATCTGTGAGAATCTTGCGCTCTCTATCTGTGTGTATCTGTGGCGATATTGGGCTCTATACATGTTTGTATCTGTGAGGATATTGGACTCTATATCTATGTATCTGTGAGGATATTGGGCTCTATAACTATGTATCTGTGAGGATATTGGGCTCTATATCTATGTATCTGTGAGGATATTATGCTCTAGATCTATGTATCTGTGAGGACATTTGGCTCTATATCTATGTATCTGTGAGGATATTATGCTCTCTATATATGTATCTGTGAGGACATTTGGCTCTATATCTATGTATCTGTGAGGATATTATGCTCTATATATATATGTATCTGCGAGGATATTGGGCTCTATATCTATGTATCTGTGAGGATATTGGGCTCTATATCTATGTTTCTGTGATGATATTGGGCTCTATATCTATGTATCTGTGGGGATATTGGGCTCTATATCTGTATATATCTGTGAGGATATTGGGCTCTATATCTGTATGTATCTGTGAGGATATTGGGCTCTATATCTGTATGTATCTGCGAGGATATTGGGCTCTCTATCTGTATGTATCTGTGAGGATATTGGGCTCTATATCTGTATATATCTGTGAGGATATTGGGCTCTATATCTGTATGTATCTGTGAGGATATTGGGCTCAGTATATGTATGTATCTGTGAGGATATTGGGCTCTATATCTGTATGTATCTGTGAGGATATTTGGCTCTATTTATCTTTGTATCTGTGAGGATATTGGGCTCTATATCTGTATGTATCTGTGAGGATATTGGGCTCTATATCTGTATGTATCTGTGAGGATATTGGGCTCTGTATATGTATGTATCTGTGAGGATATTGGGCTCTATATCTGTATGTATCTGTGAGGATATTGGGCTCTATATCTGTATGTATCTGTAAGGATATTGGGCTGTTTAAATGTTGTAACTGTAAGGATATTGGGCTCTATTTATGTTTGTATCTGTGAGGATATTGGGCTCTATATCTGTTTATATCTGTGGGGATATTGGGCTCTGTATATGTATGTATCTGTGAAGAATTTGGGCTCTATACATGTTTATATCTGTGAGGATATTGGGCTCTATATATGTATATATCTGTGAGGATAATGGGCTCTATATCTGTACGTATCTGTTAGGATATTGGGCTCCATATCTGTATGTATCTGTGAGGATATTGGGCTCTATACATGCTTGTATCTGTGAGGATATTGGGCTCTATATCTGTATGTATCTGTGATGATATTGGGCTCTATATCTGTATGTATCTGTAAGGATATTGGGCTCTATATCTGCATGTATCTGTGAGGATATTGGGCTCCATATCTGTACGTATCTGTGAGGATATTGGGCTCCATATCTGTATGCATCTGTAAGGATATCGGGCTCTATATCTGTATGTATCTGTGAGGATATTGGGCTCTATATCTGTATGTATCTGTGAGGATATTGGGCTCTGTATATGTATGTATCTGTGGGGATATTGGGCTCCATATCTGTACGTATCTGTGAGGATATTAGGCTTCATATCTGTATGTATCTGTGAGGATATTGGGCTCTTTATCTGTATGTATCTGTGAGGATATTGGGCTCTGTATATGTATGTATCTGTGAGGATATTGGGCTCCATATCTGTATGTATCTGTGAGGATATTAGGCTTCATATCTGTATGTATCTGTGAGGATATTGGGCTCTAACATGCTTGTATCTTTGAGGATATTGGGCTCTATATCTGTATGTATCTGTGAGGATATTGGGCTCTATATCTGTATGTATCTGTAAGGATATTGGGCTCTATATCTGCATGTATCTGTGAGGATATTGGGCTCCATATCTGTACGTATCTATGAGGATATTGGTCTTCATATCTGTATGCATCTGTGAGGATATTGGGCTCTAACATGCTTGTATCTGTGAGGATATTGGGCTCTATATCTGTATGTATCTGTGAGGATATTGGGCTTCATATCTGTATGCATCTGTGAGGATATTGGGCTCTAACATGCTTGTATCTGTAAGGATATTGGGCTCTATATCTGTATGTATCTGTCAGGATATTGGGCTCTATATCTGTATGTATCTGTAAGGATATTGGGCTCTATATCTGCATGTATCTGTGAGGATATTGGGCTCCATATCTGTACGTATCTGTGAGGATATTGGGCTCCATATCTGTATGCATCTGTGAGGATATTGGGCTTCATATCTGTACGTATCTGTGAGGATATTAGGCTTCATATCTGTATGTATCTGTAAGGATATTGGGCTCTATATCTGCATGTATTTGTGAGGATATTGGGCTCCATATCTGTACGTATCTGTGAGGATATTAGGCTTCATATCTGTATGTATCTGTAAGAATATTGGGCTCTATATCTGTATGTATCTGTAAGGATATTGGGCTCTATATCTGCATGTATTTGTGAGGATATTGGGCTCCATATCTGTACGTATCTGTGAGGATATTGGGCTCCATATCTGTATGCATCTGTAAGGATATTGGGTTCTATATCTGTATGTATCTGTGAGGATATTGGGCTCTATATCTGTATGTATCTGTGAGGATATTGGGCTCCATATCTGTATGTATCTGTGAGGATATTGGGCTCTGTATATGTATGTATCTGTGGGGATATTGGGCTCTATATCTGTACGTATCTGTTAGGATATTGGGCTCCATATCTGTATGTATCTGTGAGGATATTGGGCTCTGTATATGTATGTTTCTGTGGGGATATTGGGCTCCATATCTGTATGTATCTGTGGGGATATTAGGCTCTGTATATGTATGTATCTGTGAGGATTTTGGCTCTATATATGTTTGTATCTGTGAGGATATTGGGCTCTATATCTGTATGTATCTGTGAAGATATTGGGCTCTATATCTGTGTGTATCTGTGAGGATATAGGGCTCTATATATGTATGTATCTGCAAGGATATTGGGCTCTGTATATGTTTGTATCTGTGAGGATTTTGGCCTCTATATATGTTTGTATCTGTGAGGATATTGGGCTCTATATCTGTATGTATCTGTGAGGATATTGGGCTCTATATCTGTGTGTATCTGTGAGGTTATAGGGCTCTATATATGTATGTATCTGCAAGGATATTGGGCTCTGTATATGTTTGTATCTGTGAGGATTTTGGCCTCTATATATGTTTGTATCTGTGAAGATATTGGGCTCTATATATGTGTGTATCTGTGTGTATCTGTGAGGATATAGGGCTCTATATATGTATGTATCTGCAAGGATATTGGGCTCTGTATCTGTACGTATTTGTAAGGATATTGGTTAAGTTACCTAATTATGATTTCAATAAAGAAGATTTATCTGTTTGTCCAAAAGAATGAATAGTTTATTGTATTGTTGACACTTAAACAAAAATATACTTTAATGTTGGGGACAAGTTCTGTCAGAAAATCAGCTGAAATTGCACCTGGCTGTCATTGTAAATACAATGAAGTTTAGCTCTAGGTTGGCGTGTTAGTAAACTATTTACTGTTCATACTAGTAAAATGGAATAATAAACAGTTTCACCAGACAGTGTGGTCAAAAAAATGTATGTTGCCAATTAGCCAATAAAAAGGTGCAATCGAAATGCTTTTTCATGGCGAAAATTTGGCGCACAGAGATAAATAAACAATCGTATTAAAAAGTGAAAATGAAAGTTACAATAATAAAATAGGCAATAATTGGGTTTATCCCGTTTATGTGTACATCGGAGATACAATCAGGTTGGTGTGTGACATAATGTTTTGTCACTGATATATAAAATTTGTTAATTATCGTCTTCGAAAAAGCTTTCGACTCAGCTTCATAAACATTTATTGATAAAGATTTACTGTATATTGATTTAGTTTGGCCATTATTTCAACAGAGAAGTTCTGTTATACCTTAAATGACTCTAGCTGTGTAGTAAACTGAATTGAATGTGACTGGTTATGTCAGCAGCGTTGGCAGCCGTCAAGGTTACAAATTATCCCCATATATATATTTGTATGCGTGTGAGCGTGCGTGTGTGCGTGCCTGTGCGCGCGCGTTTGTGCGTATTCTTGTGCAGCGATGCTGGATACTAATAAATATAACCATAAAATATATCAAATAACTGCTTCAGTCCATTACTCCTTGATGACAAAATTTACTTATGCGACAATTAATAAACTTATGGTCCCTATTAAATGACTCAGTTTTAATCAAAATGTCAAAAATTTGTTGCTGTGCTGTTGTTGTTGTTGTTTTTTGTTGTTGTTGTTGTTGTTCAATACATATCTTCTTAATAAAAAAACATCGGTATGTAATATTGTAGACCCCAGCTATGACTTCGATATCTCATTTTTAAGATCAAAATATTACCACTTAGATTTTACAACTTCTAACAAGATGAGCCTTTAATTGATAAAACGATATTTATAGTCCCTGTCCATACAAAAGTACACTTTGACATCTGTTTATTATCCGGATTTTTTTTTATTTTTCCAATTGATAAAAATCGTTATATTAGCAGCGTTTCCATTGCTTTCATTATATTTCCAAATTACATGTACGAAAACAAAATATATTGTTGTCTTTTTGAACAATTGAAGAGAGATTTGTCCATAATGTAATAATTCGGATTTTAGAATAACTTATGTAGAATTCATCGCTGTTTAAAATAGCGCTCTTTTGAAAAGAAAGTGTTATTTTTCAAACGTTCGTCTGCCTTACCATTCGCATTTAATGTGATTATTTCCGAAGGAAAATAACTATTTAGACTTAAAACGCACTTTATAAATTCATTGTGGCCCAATTTGTTATGTCTTTGACATACTCACTAGCGTAAAAACTGTGGTCGTTGTCATTTTGGCTTTTGTAAACATTGAAGACGGGATATGAAAGTTGTGTGTTTCTCCCAGAGGGCAAAGCGGTGTCATACTGTGTACAATATAGCTCCACTATAAAGTCGGGCCCAAACTGCTATTTAATCAATCGGATTTCTGCGTCAATTACAAAAACATGTCGGTTTGGTTTTTAGTTCTTTTGTATCCATGCATATTTTAAGCTGTAATATCTCGGACATAGGATCCAAAATAAAGGCATTCCGGTGCTCTACCGGCTGCGCCAATGAATCTTGGGACACGCTTGTTTTGTGTACCTCCATCTTGTACAATACCTATGTTATGATTTTAACATTTTGTGAACGGTACAGTGGACAAGCAACAGCGATTGACCCCAGGGGCGGAAAATTTTGGTGGCGGGGTTGGGGGTTATGAATAAAGATCCTATCAACTTTATCGCAGTAAATACTAGATACATATATATGCACAGTAAGGGACCGTAACGTCGGCCTCAGCAGTTAACAGACAAAATTTACTTTAAAAACATAGTATTTTTTAAGCTTACATGTATGTGTTCTCAAAATACTACTCTTTTGCCTGGTTGGGGATGGATGCATCCTCCCCCTGCTGGATCCATCCCTGTTTGTCCCCCCCCCCCCAACCCCGCTGGATCCATCCCTGTTTGCCCCCCCCCCCCCCCCGCTGGATCCATCCCTGTTTGTTCCCCCCCCCCCGCTGGATCCATCCCTGTTTGTCCCCTCCCCCCCTCGCTGGACCCATCCCTGTTTGTCCAACAATCACCCTCCCCCCGCTGCATCCATCCCTGTTTGTCCCCCCAACCCCGCTGGATCTATCCCTGTTTGTCCCCCCACCCCACTGGATCCATCCCTGTTTGTCCGCCCCCAACCCTGCTGGATCCATCCCTGTTTGTCCGCCCCCAACCCCGATGGACCCATCCCTGTTTGTCCCCCACCCCGCTGGATCCATCCCTGTTTGCCCCCCCCCCCCCGCTGGATCCATCCCTGTTTGTCCCCCCCCCCGCTGGATCCATCCCTGTTTGTCACGCCCCCACCCCGCTGGATCCATCCCTGTTTGCCCCCCTCCCCCTCGCTGGATCCATCCCTGTTTGTCCACCACCCACCCTCCCCCCGCTGGATCCATCCCTGTTTGTGACCCCCTCCCCCTCGCTGGTTCCATCCCTGTTTGTCCCCTCTCCCCCCCCCCCCCCCCGCTGGACCCATCCCTGTTTGTCCCCCCCCCCCCCCCCGCTGTATCCATCCCTGTTTGCCCCCCCCCCTTTTCGCTTGACATAAATCCAAATAGAACTGACAAACGTCGTTGATGAAACCTATCAAAATTTATAACAACGGTTTTGCTATATTAAAATGTAAAACACTGGTACACCATTGTACAGTAAAAGTACATAAGACAAGCATGTCCCAAGATTTAGCACTGGATTGCCATAAAAGAGATATCGTGTTAAAATTCTACAAAAAAATGGGCAACTTTTGTTCATGTTAAAGTACATATATTACATTTTTTCGTTTTCTCCTTTTTTCATATTACCAACTAAATTTTAAACCATAGACTATTTAAAATCCTTATGTTTAAAAAAATATATAAAAAGTGCCTTCCAGCTTTATCGGGGCTCTTTTTTTATTTTGTACTTCATGGCATTTTCATTGAAAATTGCGAGAAAAGAATAGTAACTCTACATAGGAGATTGAAACAATAAACTAGCATTTATCTCCCTTAAATGTGCAATTCGAGCATTAAAATATAAATTTCCATGCGAAATAAGTGTTAGTTTACGATAACATGCACATTTGCCGAAATCGTTGATTGGGGGTGCAATGTACATGTGTTCTGATCTAAGAGTCATAACGTCAGGAATACTAACATTCTAAAAACACCTGTATTTTAAGCAGGGATGGATCCTGGGGTTGGGTTGAAGTGGGGACCAACCAACGAGGTAAAAGCGAAGTTCTTAAAACAAAGTCATGTAAGCGTAATACTAAGCTATGGAAGTAAATTATGCCTGTTGACTGCTTAAAATCAGTGCATAACCCATTCTTAACATGTAAATTTTATTAAATTTCTTCATTGACTGTTAGTATTTATTAAAAAAACATATATTAAGACACTAAGATTGCGTTACATGTGGCATACATTAAATACGGCCAATTATAAACACGTTTTCAGATGTTATCTAGCTAACAAAAAGCAGACAACGGGGAGTAATTTAAATTACATTGATATCCAGGTAATATTGTATACATGAGCAAAAGCAGTAGTGTAGACGTTGTTATATACGTAGTACACAAGCGTTTAAGATTACGCTAGTCAGGTTAAGAAGTTGTTTACCGTTGTAGTATTAATGACGTATTTCGCATGACGTAGCATTCGCGTAATAGCTAGAAAGAAAAGGCTTATGCTAAAAAATTGATTTGTTTATTTTTAACTGGGTTTCGTGAATGTTCTGGAGACTTCTGCGTTCTAGAAATTCTTTGGGTCTATATAATGGCTTGTTAGCCGATTTAAGTTAAGTTTGGGAATAAAGTTTGGACAGATAGTTTAGAAATACTTGCAGCTCCTATATTAAACCTTTCTGTGTTGGAACTTACGTGGACTTATTATATTCTACAGTGATATAAATATTAAAGTGATGGATTTGGAATTATATTATTTACATTCGTGTATTGTTCTACCTTTGGATTATTTCAACTGTGCGTAACTACGAGGACATTCTACCGAAAACTCTTCAGGATTATTCGACGTTGGATTATTAATTGGACTATTAAAGGGACACCTCCTGAAGGGACAAACTGAAAGCTAACATTTATTTTGCATTCTCAAATTATGTCTGATATATTTGCATTTATTTTGTTACGCCATAGATTTAACTGTTTATTAAAATAAAACATTGTTCTAGTTTGTTGCTGGCTTGTTCTTTCTGTTACACCATTCCGTCGTTTAGTAAACGTGACATTTTATGAATAAATCTTAAATAGCGACACCGGTCGTAACATCGTTCACAGTTAAAATGATTAGAAACGTGTAATAAGCACAACGTTCGTTTTTTGACATTGGCTCGGCATACAAAAATATTATTTTCGTGATAACACAACATTCGGCAAAACATTCAGGTCGACATTCAAAATCAGTTGGTGGGACGATAAACCCAATAAACAAACAAACATTCAAATTCATGATTATCTTAGAGGGACAATATTTAGCACGATATTCAGTTAGACATTCAGATCCAAATCACGATGGTTAAATGTCATTCTGGCACATCAACATTAACAGCGCGTTCAGCGCTTTGATTTGTGAGCATTAGCATACAATCTGATCACCTCGGCCTTTATGCTATGCAAGAGACCTCTGACATAATAAGGCGCCATCTTGGATCTACTTTGTGTGTCTTAGTTTTAATACTGGGTATTTAATGTTGACTTTTCAATTTTCCGTAAATCATATAGATTGTATTGATAAAAAAAATCGTTGTTATTGCAAGATATACTCAACTAAATGATATATATACAATTTGTTACTTTCTCGCGAACGGACACTGTTTCATAACTCAGGCGACGCACTTTGGTGTATTCTAGAGCTATGTACGAGGTGTATTTTACGAACCATACGGAAATACCCGAAGTTTTACGATTGCATTAGCATAGTCACCGCGTTTTGTAAGACACATGACCTCTGATGTATAGATTGGCGTGTAAAATGTACACTCGTCCAGACGGGCTATTCGGTCTTTCTTATCTGTTTGTCATCACGAAATACGTACATGACATTTTTCTCGCTTATTTTGACAATCACACGTACTCACCACTTGTTTTCGTATATATGTTTCTATATAGTACTACAACAGCCAGTATCGTTGTGCTAAATGGCCTGTCTGTAAAATACCTAAGGGAGGGTCAATGTCTTGACAGCATGTCCTGGTAGGTTCAACTCTTTTGTCTCGCCAGTTGTACGGCGATATTTTTGTTTTTGAAAGAAAACTTTTCTCAACGAGATGAAAAATCCTCACATCACCTTAAAGGTGGTACTGTCAGTTTGCATATAGCAAATCCATACAACAATATTTTACCTCTGTCTTGCAATTTGGGCAATTGTCTTCATAAACTCGTATTTAAGTCAAAGATCCCATGCCCGACATAGCAAAGTCGCTAAAATGATAGTGGTATAGCTCCCTTGCTAACGCTCAATCAAATGTAAGGGTAGTTCCACGACTGGATGACCCGGTTTCAGGATAATGTGACTGGATGGTATCATGCCAGGTGTTCACGGCATGATATACACAGTGAAGGCAACACTATATCTGCTTTATGTCTCCAGATAACTGAAATATTGTTGGTGGAACGATAAACCAAATAAACATTTTTTTCCATATCTATAAATAAGCATAAAATAGATTTCTGCTAAAAATATATATCGATGCCAGAGCGGACTACTCGCATGTTGATAAAATGCGATCGCAAAAATGAGTAGTCACGTGGTTATCTTAGTTTTAAAAATAGATAGCTGTGGCAGCGTGGTTCAGACCGGAAATGCATGTTCGTAATGATGAGCAGTGGGTTGTGCGTCACATTTCACACAGACGTAGGACATCAATAAACAATATTTCGCTGTATCTTTTCAAGTATCTTGTAATTGATTTAATTGCCTGAGAAAAAATCCAAACTGACACCAGCTCTAATATACCTGTCGCAATAGCCCAATTGGTAGAACGTCGCCTTGCGGATCGGGCGGTCGCGGGTTCGAACCCCGGCCTGGTCAAACCAAAGACTTTAAAGTTAGTAGTAGTGGCTTCCCTCCTAATGCTCGGGGCTAAGGGGACAGCATTACGCCTGACTCGTCGGTGTCAGTATAATGGACTGGCCGGGCTCAGTCCCTGGGCACCTCATAATTGCCTCTGTGCTATAATGATAGAAATGTAAAGTATCGGCAAAAGGCCGGCAAATCCCATTCCCATCCAAGCTCTAAGACAGACAATGTAAATTTGTTAATTGAGCATAATGAAGATGTATAACGATTATGTTTTGTTTTGTTTTTGAAGTACATGCGGCGACTAGTTATGATCATTATAGCAACGTCCAGTTTTTTGGTAGAGGAAGACCTCAGACACATGTCTGGGTAGAACCACCGGCTCACCGCAAGTCACATGGAAGACCTCACATAAAGTCCTTTGCCCTGAACGAGTCTCGAACACTCGCGGTGATAGGCTAGGCAGTCAGAGGAGATACAAATCGGCAACTATACCATTATGCCACGGACGCTCCGTATAACGATTAGTTTTACTCACTTTTCTTGAAGTTAACCATCAGGAAGACGAAATTACGGATTTGAAGAAGGATTTTGTTCACTAGGAGTTAAGCGCATTGCTTTACCCGGGACCATGGTATCCCGGTAACATTATGATTTTTGAATGCCTTTGAGGCGTTCTGATGCATAATGAGTTTTTTTATTTAATTTTGCTTGAATTTAAATTAGATATTTATTGTTGTTTAGTGTGTATTTGTGATTCTTGAGGGATAGTACGCCCCTCCCAGCCCGCCACTTTTAAAAGATCTCCTACTGAGATTGTCTTGGCATCGGACTGAACCCGTGACCTCCCTATCTTTACCACTGCTTCATCTGAGTCTGTCTAAAATTAATTTCGGAAGTAGCTAAAGAGACTGCGATATAATCGTGTCGACTTGTTCCTGTTGCTTCTGTCCGTAAATTGCTACAATACACGCGTCTCCCAGGAGAGGCCGGTGTTTGTGTCGTACATCCCACGCAAATACCAATAACATATCAGCAGATCCAATATAGATGGCACTGCCAGCTAAATATTGATGTTCACATTACATATTCTTATTAAGAATGTGAGCTTGAAATCGATTGCCTGTTGTTATGGTTACCAGAACCACGTCAATGGAATAATCCGACAACACTCGACCAAGCACCATCGGATTCCTGGTCATAACATTATGCCACAGAGGGCCTAGCAGAAATCGATACCTGCTTCAAGTCACGTCGTTGCTTCTCCGATGGTGCTAACTACTCGGTATGGTAATACATTATCGGGCGGTGGGAAAACAAAAAGAGAACGCTTGTCACAATACAGAACGCTTATCTACAACGGTCGACTTGAGCTGAAGAAGATAGCAATTGGTGTCATTACCACTGTTTTAAAGGCATATTTTTAGTAATATTCGCTAAGGAGAAGTTTAAACACAGGTAAGGATTAAATTGTTGAGTCTTTGTCTTTGTTAAGATATGGTTCGCGCTAGTCTCCCATATATCGGGATGCCAGTGTTGCGAGGATGACGAGTGTGGCTGTATAGGTGAGTTGTGTGACACAAGACCGACTTGAGCAGCAACATGGCGGCTAAGCCAGCGTACCATACTAACTTTGGCCGTGTGCTTTTGTATAGATTTGTTTTAAATCTGTGTCGTAAGGTTTGTCAAAACGTTATAGCTTAATACAGTGTGCGGGTGTATCTGTGCGCTAAACAACCATATGTTGGCTGCGGTAGGGATAGAGTCACGTGCTTAGCATAGGTTCGCGTGTGTGTGTTGGATTTGTTTACATAGATTCGACAAAGGTTAGTGATTGTGCTTTATGCTAAAAAAATAACATGCTTGAGGTGAAATGAAAAAGGTAATAATTAAGAAGTGTGTAGTTTTTATTTCTAGCCTGTTACTTTAAAAATAAACAATACAAAAATATCATTTATCAGTTATTTTGCTCGTTCTGTGTATTCAGTTTTTGTACACGTTTTGCAGCAAAATGGTAGATTCTAACCAGACAGCACTAAGTGAGGCTGGATCATCTGGACATACACATTTTATATTGCGTCCTGTTTAGGCGTTAAATGATTAAGTGTGTAGATATAATCCCGAAGTGAAGTTTTACCGAATAGAATGTTGCACTCACCGTCCACGTGTCATCAATATCTACTTTATTTTTATCACAATCTTTGTCGTCGTCGTCGTCGTCGCCGCCATCATCATCATCATTATCATCATCATCAGCAGCAGCACCATTATCATCATCAGTGTCATCTTCATCATCATCATCATCGTCATCATCATCAATGACAACAACAAGATCAACAACATCATCATTATCAACATTACCATTATCATCAACAACAACATCATCATCATAACAACACCACTACAACAGCAGCATCAACATAATCACAATTATCATATTTATAAAAAGATGTACCATTAAGTTATTATGGCATATAATATTATCGTTAATTAGGTAAATAATATTTGAACATGAACAAAGTGGGAGGTAATGTTTGTTTTTGCTGAATATTACGAAAACCTTCATATCATTACACTTAAACACTTAATGACGTAAGCTATCCACCACAGAGTGAATGAAATTGCCTCGTTTTTAGCAAACATGATCATACACCCACTGGTATCATGTTTTATTGCAGCCAGCAGTGATTCAAACACATAACTAAATACAATGTAATTATTGCGTAACACCACACGCACCCCCCCCCCCCCACCCACCCCCAACACACACACTAGGGTGGTCCTTATTTTGCGACTTATATATTTGGCCAAATTTAAGCACAATTAAACAATATTTAGAGATAGCTCAATGACATTGAAATTTTAGGTTTTCTGGTTTTTAGTTGAAAAAAATCTTCAGTGGTTTACATTTTGTTTATATTACAAACTGCTTGCAGAATTGACGTTTCCTACAACTTGAATAACACAGATTGTTATTACTCAATTATGGTTTGACGACAGACAATGAGAGAAATCAAGTTACAAACAACACCAGTTCCAGTGATGATTCAGAACAGAATAGCAACAGAGCACTGAAAGCAAAGATTATACATGAGCTATCTTTAATCAGATATAAATATAAAAAAATATCAGTGTGAACAAATTAAAAATGATTTAAAATTATGGCGAAATGATGCTTTGTAAATGATCAGGAAAGGAATGTTGATTCTAAGCTGATGCTTACCAAGCAAGTATAATGTAATTTACTTCTTTATGTAAACACACTTCTTTTGGCAAGTAAATTTGAATGTTGAACAAAACAGTATATAAAAAGTTTAAGATGACAATATTTTGATAATGATTATTTAATAATAATAAGAAGAAGAATAATACACACAATTAAGTGTCAATAAACTATTCAGAATGAATAACTTGAATCTGTAATGTACATTACTTTCAGACATAAACAATGGCAAAGGCAACAAGATCCAAAACTAAGTTGTATCTTCTAGGAGAACCAGTAACCGTTTTAACGAGCAGCAAGCTACCATTATTGCGTATGACTTTTTCTACATTACCATATTGAACTAAAACAAACAATAAGACAATCAGTACAATTATCAGCAGTTACAGAAATAAGAAATAAGCAAGGTTTTGGTTGAAAGCTAGACTTTCAAATAAAGGATCATCAGAACTGTCAAACTAAGCTTGAGAAAGTGTTTGAAGAGTGGAAACTTTTAAAGAAAAACAAAGGTCGAACCAATTCACCAACTCAACTTGCAAAAGAGGCAGACCTTGTTTCCAAGCTTGATGATCTTTTTGATGTAGCTCATGCCAACGCTCTGACCAGTCCATCAGTATTACAAGAAGATAAGGATTTTTTGCTAGCCCAGCGTGAGAAAAGGAAAAAAAGGATCAATGGTCGGAGTAGATCAAGCGCTAGCTGATAAAGAGAAAAGGGCAACACAAAGAACAATAGGAATGCAGACAAGAAGATGCAAAATGGAAGATAGTCAGTAAGTTCTGATACAACAGATGCCAGCTCAGCAGAATACGGTGACAAATTGTATGGAAAATGTGTAGGGGCTGTTGGGGGTGATGTTACTCGTGGGGTTAAAAGAAAACGAGGGCGAAAAAGTGTTATTACACAATAACTTGCAATGACTCTAGATAGTACTAAAGTATCAGACCGACAGGCTACAATGGTCATTACCGAAACAGCAAAAAGCTTGGGCCAAAATGTTAATGAACTTGCTATTAACAGATCCACAATAAGAAGAAACTGATCGTTATTCTGACAAAAGAGAGCTGCATTAATAAAGGAAAAAAATCAGAGTAATGTTCCTCTTCTAGTTCAGTGGGATGGAAAGCTTATAAAAGATTTGAATGGAAAGGAAAAGGTTGACAGCCTCCCAGTGTTAGTGACAGGAAAAAAATGTTTCACAACTACTGACAGTTGCTAAGCTTGAATCTGCGACTGGTGCAGCCCAGGCTGCTGCTGTATTTGAGGCAATTGAAGACTGAGAAATTGGCAACAGGGTTCAAGCCATGTGTTTCGAGACCGCTAGCTCTAACACTGGTAGACGTGCTGGTGCCTGTGTTCTGATGTGGCAAGTCTTGTGGAAGACATACGACAAAGCACCATACATTATGCCAGCACGTATCTTGAACAGAAGCTGCCAAGAGACGATTATAAAGAATTCCTGGAACTTGTGATCGTGCTTCTTGGTTTAGCTCCTGCATGTGGAGTGTCATTCATGTCACCAGGTGCAATGCACCATGCACGTTGGATGTCCAAGGGGTTATATACAGTCTCAAAATCTGGATGTTCAAGGCTCAGTTCAAGCTTACCCCTGCAGAAGAACGAGGATTGCATGACGTGTGTGTGTTTGTAGTTCGTGTCTACTTGAAAGCGCGGTTCCCATCACCTCAGGCGGTATGTGCACCTTCTAATGACTTACAATTATTGATGTCACTTCTTGTGTACAAATCAATTCATGAAAACATCTCGAAGGCAACAGCACTGAAATTATCCAACCACTTATGGTACCTGTCTCCAGAACTTGTCGGCCTGGCGTTTTTTTTATTGTAATGTCAGCTCCGCAACAAAACGAAGTATGATTGAGGCGTTAAAGATAGACGTTGACCAAGATGAACAACATGACCATTCCAAGAAAGCATCAGTCGATCTTAAATCACCCCCAGGCAACAACATACATGACTTTGTTACACCAAGGTCTATGAACCTGTTTCAAATGATGGATATTCTGCATGACTTTCTCGATGTTGATCCAGATGCGTGGCATGATGGAGACGATTACAAAAAAAGCAAGTGAAGCACTGGAGTCTCTAAGAGTTGTAAATGATCAAGCTGAGCGTGGTGTTGCTCTGATTCAGGAGTATAGTGGACTGTTAACCAAAAATTAAACTCAACTGCAGTTCCTACTGCAAGTCGTTGAGGAACACCAGAGATTATATCCGGATAGCAGGAAACAAACACTAATGTGCCCTAAAACTCTGTTTAGTTTTGGTGGAAACTTTTAGACTAAAGTATTGTAAATTGTTTGAACAAAAAGTGATGTACAGTTAAAAAATAAATTATATATATAAAATATAGATATTTTGTTGATTTTTTTTACTATTTTTCTGATTTTCAAGGTAATTGAGCTACCTCTAAATATTAAAATATATTGTTTAAACTTTCCACAAAGTGTTTTCTCATCAAATGGAACACATTTGAGGGGTAAGACTTTTAAATTTATTGATTTTTGAAAGGGCCACCCTAACACACACACACACTCAATCAATCAAATAATATTTTATTGGCATACATGTTAAACATAGAGAAAATAATGTAGCAAATGAATAAGGTATGTGCATGCTATTAAGTCAAGTACAATTATATTTCATGGTAACATGGAAGTTAAAAATACTACTATACATTCTTTCTTTTACAATTTGCAAGGTATACAAATCTTGCTAGACGTTTAGTTAATCCTGTTTGGTTGCATTGTTGCATTGTTAATGCTGTTTAGAAGCGTCCTTCAGCTATGTGAAAGGTGAAGCATAACCCTCCACTTGTCGTTACAAACATATATTGTTTATCCGAGCAACTCTGCACAGTTAGATTTCGTTAAACTTAGAAAACCACGTGACCACTTACTTTTGAAATCGGCTTTATTCCTCATCAACAGTAATCTGCTCTTACGTCGATATCTTGTAAAAATAAACATTTAAAGTGAATAATTTCGTGATTTGTACTGTGTTACAGTTTGGTTAGTGTTTAAAATGGCTGTTACTCAGACTTTAGCAGGGGCGGATCCAGGAAATGTTGGTGGTGGTGGTGGGGATGGTGGGTATGAATCAAGACCCATCCAACTTTATCGCAGTAAATACTAGATATATATATATACCCACTTAGGAATCCTAATTTCGACCTAAGCAGTTAACAGACAAAATTTACTTTATAAGCTTAGTATTTTTTAAGCTTGCGTGTATGTGTTTGGATCTATCCCTGGACTTAAGACTGAATTTTTGGAGAAATTATGCCCCATTTTACCAAGACAAATGTAAAACATTGTTGCAATTTTTTGATATAGGCAAACTGTCTGATACCATCTTTAGCACTTCCTAGATAATATTGAAAAAGTCGAATTTTGCACACGTCACCATAGCGTGTAACGATTGCTTTCTGTCCTAACGTACTTGGATTAATGTTATTTCGCATGTTTCAAAATTGTTTTACCCTCTGATGTATACAATACACTGATGCGCAGTCTGTTTATCATCTCCTATCGATTACACCACAGCGACGTCTAGTGTGACATTTCAGACGGATATTTCGGTATGTAAACGACGAGTGTTTTTTTAGAAGATATTGGTTAATGTTCGATGTGATATTTTTTGTATTGACAACAAACATAACGGAAAGTTACAACTTGTGATAACTTATTAAGCTTTTTAGGTAAAGGCTATGTATAAATGGATTCACCGCCAGTGTATGGATACATCAACAGACAAATTCTTAGGTAAATCGGTTTCTTGCGTATTACTTTGTTGACATGTTATTTGGTGTCGCAAAGAAAACAATTAAAAACAACTGGAGAGCACTAAATAGAACTGTATAAAAGTTTAACATGAAAGAAACTCATCTTCTAGGAAATGCATAACTTCAACAGATTTGTGCATGCTTTGAAATCAAATACAGCAATACCTAAAGAATGATAAAGAATACATGTGTATTAATACCGTATTAACACATAGAACGTGATAATAATTTGACCAAACATTATCATTTTACCCAGTAATGTATCGTAGACTGTGTATACGATGCACTTTTGTGTAGTCGATCAACATGCATTGCATTATTTTAGACTTACAACTTCCTGGCAAGTACTTTACATCAAACATTCTTTTACCCGAGGCTATTGTTAGTACGTGCAGTATTGATGTTGACTATAGACTTAACCCGGGGGCGGATCTAGACAATT
Organism: Sinonovacula constricta; assembly: GCA_007844125.1. Taxonomy (NCBI): domain Eukaryota; kingdom Metazoa; phylum Mollusca; class Bivalvia; order Cardiida; family Solecurtidae; genus Sinonovacula; species Sinonovacula constricta. The sequence goes on from CM017559.1 coordinate 740,914, forward strand.
TTGGTTGGGGTGGGGTTTGAATCATGATTCATTCAACTTTATTGCAGTAAGTACTATATATATATATATATATATATAGTTGAATGGATCATGATCTATTGTCTATTGTCTAGATCTGGTTATCTAACTTAATTATTAGCCTCCTGGCCAGCAATAATTGGTCAGGCGGATGCAACAAAACGTGTCCAGGTCAGTCATCTCCCACCAAGAATAAAAATATAAAGTGATTCTGTGTATGTGTAACCAAAATGAATTAGCATTCTGTAACTGTGGTGTTCAATTTATTCACTGGACAGATGTACCATAAATATTAAAGGACCGCCTCCAAAAACCATTATCAGCTGCCAGTAGCAATCTGCGTCAAACTGTCAATCACTCTATGTCACCACACATCATAATACATACACAATAAGTAGACAATTTATTTCATTTGGAAAACTGCATGTCTTAAGACGGGACATTCTGCTAAAATTAGCTATCGACGACAGACCGGTGGTAATAAATCTCAAAAGTAAGTGGTCACGTAGTTTTCTAAGATTTAAAGTAGCTAACTGTGCAGCGTTGCTCGGATAGGAAATGCATGTTTGTCATTACTAGTGGGTGTTATGCTTTACTTTTCATATAGATTTATAGCATCAATAAACAGCATTTCGCTGGACCTTGTCGGCTAACAACAGTTTATTTGGATGTTCAAGAAACAAATCTTTGACACAAACTTTCCCATATCACCTTTAATTGTAACCGAGGTACACTGCACTTTAAAAAGCCACTTAAGTTGTGAAAAACACACACCCTGTTTTGCTTTGCTTTGTTGCTGAATACACTACCGCGACACAAAAATGACCATTTTAGCAACCTCCAACTTTTTATACGTTTTTATTAATGTAACCATGCCGTAATGTCACGACGCTGATTTTGTGGAGAGTTACTTTACCACAAGACAGTTTACTGTATAGCTATTTTAGTTGTCATCTCTCATTGATTTTGTAATCAAAACTTAAAAGGTTAAGGTAATTGTTGTCATTAAACTTTATTAAACTGGTGCCAACACCATAAGGAACTTCCCTGTGCATAGCTTGCATATTCTTTCCTCCACTTAAAGGTGGATTCCGATAGTTTGGACGAAGCATTTCTTCAAACAACCCATTAAATTATTGCTTCCTGAAAACATCGATTGATATTATTTTAACTGATGTTCTATACATATGTAAAAGTGAAACATTACACACCAGTCGTTATTACACACATGTATTTCCTATCTGAGTCATTAAGAATTTTATTTTAAATTAAGAAAATCGCGTGACTTCTTATTTCTAAGATCACTTTATATCATTATCCGGATAACTTTTCTCTGATAGCAATTTGAGTAAATATCCGTATCGTGCTTATTTATAGATTCGGAAGGAATTACAATTTAGGTCGATTTTCTTCACGATTTGAACTGTCTAACAATTAAGAAAGTGTTCAAAATCTATCTTTATCTAGGCTAAAGCATTAGTTTTGCAGAAATTATCACGAAGCTCCCACAAACAGAGATGGGGTTTTGTTAGTTGTATTAACTATAAACAAACTGCTGTTACCACATTGTTTACAAGTTTTATGAACATCATAATTTTATATTATCCAGTATTTCGACGGTACTATAATAGTCAAAACCATCAACACTATTTTTACAGTAAACAACAAGAGCGAATAATATATAAACAAATAATTTTTCGTCAGGTACATGGAGCGACTCCTACTGGCCGCCGTCCTACTGGGGACTGTGCTGGCAGCGCCATCTGTTAGCACACGCGCTGACGTCACACCCGTAGATTTCCTCATGCCAAAAGTGCAACCAAAAGAAGTTAGTAAACATTTTAATTTGAACTAACTTGAACATTCATTTATGTCGTTGACAGGTCTATTGATAGTACTGAAAAAAATGTATATTTAAAGATGTTTCATAATTAAATATATTTTCTTATATAGAGCTGAAATTTGTAAATAACGAAAATTGTTATTAATATATATATAAAAATTCTACAACGGTACTGAATTATGAAACTGTTATCCGAAACTAAATTAAATTGTGCCTCAGCGTGTGCCATGTCATGTCCATTGTTTTTATGTTGTTCGTGTTTTTCTATGACTCAAAATGCAGTAGCCAAAATCCATTACCAATCTTTTTTTGTTCTGTATCACAAAACATGTTTGTGGCTCAATTTTTCTGTCCTAAAACACGTGATGCATCACGAAATAGATTAAACTGTTTTCTTTGTTTCAATTACAACAGCCGGACACATACCTGTGCTTTCCAATGAAGATGAAGACCACCCCAGAATACATAGGTAGGCATCTCTTTAAACATGTTCTCAAGTGTATAAATCAATTGCAATTAATTTATTTTGTTATTGTGATTAATGTGTGAACTTGTCACTGGTTTTACATTGCCAAATTGTTTATAATTGGCGCTGTTAGTTTGTGTATATGAGTAGAGGTAAAACTTTATGAACATTGCTTGTCAACTGAAAAACTGTTGGTGCTAGATAAAATGTACAAAAAAATAAACAATTATCTGTGTACTATCCTCCGACGCACCGGAAGTCGGCTGATGACCTTATTACGCGATAGTTATTGACATAATTTGAACGGTAAAGGGTTCAAGACTTGCAAGTCGGCCACTCTTCATAGGGCCACGGACGCCCCACAAACTAGTTGAAAGTAAAAATTGTGATCATCCACTTATTAATAACTGCTGCTTTTATCATTTTAATGCAATTTTTAATTGGGCTCACTTATGACATGAAAATTGTTTCCCTTTTGGATAAAATCGGCCGACATCCAAATATTAAGTACAGAACAGAACAGATTAGAGCAGAAATTTTATTTAAGATTTGTACATATAGTAGTGTACATCATCTTTACAACATATATACATAGAGATAATAAACGTCTTGTGTGAACAAAAAACGAATAATTTTACTTTATCAAAGCTTCAAACATTAATGGTCAAAATGTATATAATACAATGTAATACTACAGTCTTAACAAAGAAAATGTCTATGAATGGTAAATCTTCTGCAGCGAGTGGACCTAAAGCATTTTAAAACTATGTAGAGATCTATAATTATACATATATTTACTGTCAGATATAGCTGTCAATGCAGAATACAAGTGTTACTCTGATTCTTTTATACGTTAATTTAGGAGGTCCTTTTACTTGGAATACTCGGACTTTTTTCTTTTTGAGAAAGTGTCATTCCTTAGAGTGGAAATACCTTTCTTCTACATAAATATGATTTCAAAGTTCATCAAATTACACAAAAAGATATGTTATTTACACAATAAATATCGATGCTGATGATTGTAAACCTAAGTTATAATATATAAGCCCAATAGTCAGTGGTTAAGGCGCCCGTAGACTAATTGTAGAGACGCGGACTTGTAAATCCTCTGATAGCTGAGCCTCCCACAGCGTAAGAACTTATATGGAAAGGTCCTCCAACTGACCTGCGGTGCGCCGGAAGTTCTACCCAGACATTTGTCTGTGATCTTTCTCCCTCAAAATAGCGGGACGTCGCTATAAGGATCATAATTGGTCGCTGCTATGAATTAAACAGTCAGCATATATACCAAAGAGTGCACGCATAAACATCAAGTAATCCAAATAAAGTGACCTGCTTGCATTTAGCGAATTTTAATGTTAAGCTTATTCTGACTATTTCTGGTAGTATTCAATTGGCTCTTTTTTTTCTTTAAACGCTTAAAGCTATAAGCGTATATAAAATGTGCTTTCTCAAAGCGTATGTTTTCACAAACATGCTCTGGTTATGTTAAAAACTGACTTTTCTTGCAACCAGCAAGCAATAACTTTATTGAAACATCAACAAAAACGAGTGGCCTATGTACAGAAGGCCTGAACCAAACCAATGTGTGTAAAATAGCACAACACAATCCCAGTAATGATTACCCTATTAGCCCCACTTGCAGCTAATGAAATAACTCACCACCAAAATGGGACCAGGATAATTTGACAATGTGTGGTATACATACTCTATAATGACAGGTTTATTTGTAACGTATTATTTTTTAAACAACAGCTCTATGACATTATTATACCCTTATAGGTTGAATCCGACAGTTTGTGTCAATTTTTGTCTCATGCAACTAAATCAGTTAATGTAAACTGAAAAATCCTGCGAAATGCTGAGTATTAGTACTCACGTAAAAAGTAAAGCATAACACCCGACGTATCATTTACAAACATGTATTTCCTATCTGAGCCACCCTGCACAGTTAGCTATTTTTAAAATAAGATACTTGGCAACTAACTGTGGAGATCAGGCTTTATTGTTATGCGGGTAATCCGCTTTTACGTCGATATCTATTTTAGACAAAATTCCCACCATGATTACTTATAGATGTGGAAATAATGAACATTTAGAGGATTTTTTTACGATTTTTACTGTCTCAGAGTTTATGTTGTCCAAAACAGTGATTTCTTAGACGTATGTCTAAGTTTATGCTGAAATAATGCACAATTTTACAAAAAAAAGTTATTGTTTCTTGATATAGGCAAGATGTCAGATACATTAGTAGGAAATAGTTGTAAGAGTGTTGATGTGGCATAACTTAAAGAGACTTAAGACATAAATTTACCATTCAAAACGCCTTACTATTATATCCGGATCAGCCTGAATTGATCAGTCACATGCAGACAGTACAGAACCAGAACAGACCTTTTAGCTGACAGTTGTATTTATCAGGATTGACATGATTAGCTTCTAAGTACATTCGTATTTGTCAATAATTCTTGTTATATCTGGCTGAAGTGATTGGAAATTAGCACAGAGTTAGGTAATGTAGCAATATAAAGTAACAAGGGGCACCTGTGTCTGAACGGTTAGAGTCGCTGACTTGAAACTCCTCAACGCGTGGGTTCGAGTACCGGTCGGGGCGACAACTTTTATGTTGGGAGTTTCTCCAGCTAACCTGCCGGCAGTTCTACCAAGATAAAAGTCTGGGGTCTTCCTCTACCAATAGTTAGCTGGACGTCGCAAATATGACCATAAATATGTCAGTGCGATGTAAGAAAAACACACAAACAAATCAAGTATCATAATATGCATATTGTATTTACTCATAATAACAAAGATCCCGGATGTGGGACATCCGAGGCGCTGCAGAGTGCAAGCGCTATAAACATTTTGATGTTTATGCTGGGAACCAGACTATTTGCTACCTTGTTTATATCTTGCTGTCTGCTACATCTTGCTTTAATGCAAGCTGCAGTGTTAATTTCGGCATAAAATATCCCCGCCATAAACTGCGGATTCCTATTATTGCTTGCTACATTTTCTTATAATCACAAGCTGCACTTCTGACATAGACATATTCAGCCAAACAGCTGCGAATTCCTGTTATTACCGGCTGCATTATAGCCCCAATTAATTATTTTGAAGAGAAAACAACTCTGCAGAGATGTACAGATAAAACTTTAACTTGTTGTCTATTATAGTCGGGTTCCAGCCTCACGCCAACATGGCGATCGCCCACCACATCTTGTTGTACGGATGTTCTACACCTGGAAGTAATGAACCAGTCTGGTAAGGCAACTTGACGTTAAATTTGGAACACCTCTGATTTTCCTGTGCACATTCTATGTAAATTTTGTTTTTTACATTTTATGTATGAATATTTGCATTATGTGTCTTATTTAGATATTGCCGTTGTACGTTTTCTCCTTTGCTATTTTAGGAAGGTGTTTTCATTTCGTTCTTCTGATGTGCATTCTTTACCTAATACACTTGATTGTGTTTTTTCGTTAAACATAAATTTATGTAAATATCGGTCTTTATACATCGTATTTATGTTTTCTTTTGCACGTTTTATGTTGATTCTTATTTGACCCGTATACTGGTTTCAGATTGCAAACATAAAAATCTTGTCGTAATGTCGTAAAACATCTTTGGTGGGTGTGGGATATGAATCAAGATTCATTCAATTGTATCGCAGTATATACTAGATATATTTACTCAGTAAGGGAACCCTAACGTCGACCAGAGCAGTCAACAGACAAAAGTTACTTTAAAAAACTTTTTTATGTTTACATGTATGTGTTTTCACAACTCAACTCTTTAACCTGGAAATATCCCTGCCTTCCTCATGATAAACATACGTCACGATCCTATAAAGTACAGGTACACTCCTTTTATGGAAATGAATGACAATTCTTTATTTGTTTCACCAGAACCATATACCAAATGAACATATAACGCTCAAGCAAATATAAGGGAAGTTCCATGACTGGTTGGTCCGATGTCAGGATAATGTGACTGGGTGTGGTATCATGCCAGGTGTTCAAGGCATGTTTATACATGTTGAAGGCAGCACTATATCTGCTTCAAGTTAACACCGTCTCCAGATAACTAAAATACAGTTGGCGGGATGATAAACCCAACAAACAAGTCATATACCAGAGTTACATTCGTGAAATAATGGTTGCAAACTCGGATTTTTATGGTAAAGCGGTCTTGTTCCTAAAGAAAAAAACAAAACAAAAATGGTCTAATCTATTAACAAACACACCCACCTGCAAGTGTTTCTCATTTATGTCGTATATATGATTCGGTCAATGTAATGTAAGATATCTGTTATTGATACTGTGTGTTGGGGCCCGCATGGCATAGCGGTTAGAGTCGCTGACCTGTAACTCCCAGCGTGAGTTCAAGTCCCGGTCGGAGCGATAACTTTCATATGAGCAGATCTTCCACCGGACCTGCGATGCGCCGGTGGTTCTACCCAGACAAAAACAAACATTGAAACGCTATAAAGGGATTATTAGTTATGTGATTGTTTTCCCAGGAACTGCGGAGAAATGTCACAGAAAGGCTCTGGGAGCTACAAGGCTGGTCCTGTGTGTGGGTCGGGATCCAAGATATTGTATGCTTGGGCGATGGACGCCCCAAGTCTTAAATTGCCACCCGGTGAGTGAGTGAGTGATGATGATGATGAAAATGATGATGATGAAACTTGATGATGATCATGATGAGGAGGATTATGATTATGATCATGATAATGTTGATGAAACTTGATGATGATGATGATGATGATGATGATGATGATGATGATGATGATAATGGTGATGATGATGATGATGATGATGATGATGATGATGATGATGATGATGATGATGATGATGATGATTGTAGTGGTCGTGGTCGTAATGACGATGCTGATGATGATGCTAATGGTGATGACGATAATGCTGATGCTGCTGATGGTAATGATAATGGTGATGACGACGACGACGATGATGAAAATAATATTAATCATGGTGATGATGATGATGATGATGATGATGACGACGACGATATGATGATGATGATGATGATGATAATGATGTTGATGATGATCATGATGATGACGATGATGATGGGAAATTTTAATATACCTCTGTTTTCCTTTCCAGATGTGGGTTTCAAGGTTGGTGGCGATACGGGTATCGATTACCTTGTGTTGCAGGTTCACTACAAAGACGTGACGTCATTTTTGCCACCCAGTAAGTTCCTGGACAGAGTAAAGTTTAAAAACAGTTGAGCGGTGGACCTAGGTAGACACAGTTCGGGGTTCAGTTCTGTGACATACAATGGTCTTAAATAGATAGATTATTTTGTTACACTCGACTTTACCGGACCTGGTAGAGCAGTTGATATACCGTCGGCTCCAGGTACGGAAGGCTCCGGGTTCGATCATACCAAAGTCGTAGAAAGTAGTAGTGGTATAGCTCGCTTGGTAACGCTAAAGCAAATATAATGGTAACTGGTTGGCCCGGTGTCATGATAATGTGACTGGGTGTGGTATCATGCCAGGTGTTCACGGCATGTTATACACAGCGAAGGCAGCACTATATCTGCTTGTCAGCCCAAGATGATCTGAATTACTGATTTTGTTTTGTTTTAGTAATACATCGCAGCGACCAATTAGGATCATTACAGCGACGTCCAGCTATTTTGGCAAAGAAAGACTTCAGACAAATGTCCGGGTAAATCCACCACCGCTCCGCATGTTAGTTAGAAGACCTTACATTAAGTCCTTAATGTGACACGAACCAATGCGGTAGGAGCCTTATAATGCTAGTTACAAGTCGGCGCCTCTATTCCACGGGCGCCACTGACTTGTTGGTGTAACATGCCAGGTTATACATTAAAGGAAACACCATGTCTAAATCCTGTAAAGTCGTTAAGTATAAACACCAACAAATAAAGCTTATAGCGGGTCGCTCCTCAGTCCCTCACCGCCTGTATTCGAGTCCGGGTCGGTCAACAATTTAGATCTTATAATCAGCTGCATGTCGTCAACATAAATATAATTGTGTCGATGTAATGTAACAAAAACAAAATACACCGGACGTGGTAGCGCAATGGGTAGAGCGTCGGCTCCATGTACGGGAGGTCCCGGGTTCGATCCCGGGCCGCGACATACCAAAGTCGTTAAAAATGGTAGTGGTATAGCTCCCTTGAGACCGCTCAAGCAAATATAAGGGTAGTTCCTTGACTGGTTGGCCCAGTGTCAGGATAATGTGACTGGGTGTGGTATCATGCCAGGTGTTCACGGCATGCTATGCACAGTGAAGGCAGCACTATATCTGCTTCAAGTGGACACCGTCTCCAGATAGCTGAAATACTGTTGGTGGGACGATAAACCCAATAAACAAACAAACAAAAACAAAACAGTACAAAAAATCATCGATTTCATTCAACTGGCCAACAAACGCAGCTTATATTAAGTTCTAACTGTCCAATTCCTTGATTCAACCTACTCTAATGCAAGAAAGTAATTTCTCTGGCAATGCGTGGACAATAGTCACCAACGCCATAAGCCATTAGTTCATTTACATAAATATCGGTCATTACAGCGCTAATAACTTGCCTCAGGTAGTTATAACTGTGCATTTATAGATTCTAGAGATGGTATCCGACAGTTTGGACAAAACAGTCCTCAAACTTGCCTCAGGTAGTTAGTTATAACTGTGCATTTATAGATTCTAGAGTTGGTATCCGACACTTTGGACAAAACAATCCTCAAACAACCCAATTACTTATTATTACCTTAAAGGGTTCATGAAATGTAGTTTACTGATGCCTTACATCAATATGAAAAGTGAAGGATAAATCCCCAGTCGTCATTACCAGATATTTACACTAAGAAAACCACATGACCACTAAGATTTGCGTTACGACACTCGTGAACATACGTTTTGTCTCAATGACACATGTCATCCCACCAAAAAATACGTTGTTTTGTGCCGAGTTATACCACTGTTGTTTTTATATAAGACTAGGTGATATTTTGTTTTGACATTGCCTACAACGTGTGGGTAACTTATTTCATTATGATTTTTCACCACATACTGAAGATTAAGGTCCATCCAGCCACTAGGATGCTGTAAACTATACACGCTATCCAACGTTATTTTTAAAGATAATTTACCCTTAGTCATTCAATAATTAGATTGGAAAAACAACAACAACAAAACAAAACAAAAACAAAACAAGGCCACTAAGTCCCCTGCACAAAATATGCGAAAGCTGTCTTAAACTCATATGCTAAATTGCTAGTGCGAACAGAATCCTCCACATAAGTATAAATTGCTTAGGACAGATGGCTAGACTTTGTTAGATGTTAGATTTTGGCTAGATTGGAGCAAATTAAAATCTTTTTCAAATCAACATTCCCATGTTTTAATCTGATGCAATAAAACAGAAATGATCAAACTCGAGGCTTATCAGCGCCATATCAGATCCGGTGATTGTAGCCTATTGTTCGACAATTTTAACAGTTTGCCATGTGCGGTAACGTACAAATTCTTCTGAGGCAGACAAGGGAGACAACTCTCAATACGCTGATTTCTTGCATCGTCTAAATAAAGATCTGATTTATCTGCTCTGATGCCGATATCTAGTTTTAGTAGAAATCCCAATCGTGCTTATATATCTTTGGACAGAATGAACATTTAGGGTGAGTTTTTTTTTTCGCGATTGGTTCTGTCTAACGATGGAGGTACATGCAGTGTTCTAAACCGTTTTTGCTTAGACTAAAGCACAAGTTTATGAAAAAAATCTTTGCCCAAATGTCACGAAACAGGGATATTATATTATATATAATTTTTCTTTACATGTATTTGTTATATGCAAATAATCGGCTACCACCTTTAACATTAACCACAAACATAACAAGTCGGAATGCAATCAAATGGCCTAAACATTAATGTTATCATCTATTTACATAAGTTTATGATTTTTTTTTATTTTTTAGAAAATGGAGTTGACAGTTCTGGGATAACCTTGGAGATGACAACCAAACCGTAAGTCCGGATTTTCCCATTGATTTCAAGGAATTTCACCCATGGCGTAGTGGTAGGGTAGCGGATTTTATAACTTATCGACTGCTTAGCCTCTCACCGCGTGGATTCAAGTTCCAGTCGGGGTGAAAGATGTAGGAAGTTCTTCCATATGACCTGCGGTGCACCGATGGTTCTACCCAGGCATTTGTCTGGAATCTTCCTCAACCAAACTGACTGGAAGTCGCTATAACGAGCATATGTGGTCGCTGCAATGTATTTAAAAACAGTATACAAAGCGAAACTTTGTTTTATTACAACTAGTTTTTTGCAAATTATGATTCTCGTACATTTAACAAGCTAATCATTAAACAGCTCATGCGCAAAAATACGTAATGCGTTTACATCAGTCTCATCCTAAACTCCAAAGAGTTTGAATTAGATCAGAAAGGGCACGGATGTGAGAGAAGTTAAAGGCGCTGGGGAGAGCACGCTCTCTTACACTGTCAATTCATTACATAAATATGTACGAGTAACGAACCGTAACTCTGATGGTCATTAGACTCTGCTACCTTGCTTTCTTCCTTGTTGTTTACTACATGTGTTAATACAAGCTGCATTGTTAATATCGACATACTCTGGGTGTTTTTGTAAACCAGACCTCAACAAACAGGTGCGGTTTCTAATTAATGTCTGCTGCCTTTCTTATAATTGCAAGCTACGCTTTATTGTTACAAGCTAATCCGTTTAAAGCGGAATATAAAGTTCTCGTCTATTAAAAAGAACAGCTGCGATTTCTTGTTATTACCTGCTACACCATCTTACCCATAGAAATTTCATTCCATAAAAAGCACCTCTCCCCAGAGCGACCTCATTAAATATGTGCATGGATCACTGATCTAATTCCTTTTTTTTTGTTGTGTGCAGGGACATCACTCTTTTTATCTAAATTGCTACAAGAGACATTTGTGAATAGTCTCCCCTGAAAAATCCTTCAATGCAAGTAGGTCTTTCATTTACATTGCACGGATTTGGCGCTTGTAACAAATTAAAGTACCTACATGTACTTACATTTGGGGATTACTCAGGGGAGACTATTCATTAATGTCTCTCATAGTGAAAGAATAGTATTAAACAGTTTCACCCTAAAATATTCTGAAACAAAACAATTATTAGTTAATGTTTCCTGAAATGGATCTGCGAAATGTTGATCATTGATGCCATCGGTACGTGGGAAATGTGTAGCACATATGTAACATCGCCATCACTCTCACAAATAGGAAATTCCTAATAAGCCTTTTTTTAAATGATAAAAATATTTAGCTTGACTAAATAAACCACTGTCTGCACCTACTGTCATGTGATGTAACTGTCCAGAAAATCCACATCATTCGCCATTGCTGCTGTTAAAATACATCCACAAACAATATATACGTTATCGTCCTTATATAAGATTTCTAATGAACGAATAAGCTCTGTGTTGTATATTTTATTTTAGTGGAAATCACCATCGTATTTATTTATAGATTTAAGAGTTATGAACATTTAGAGCAATTATTTCGTGGTTTCTATCGTGTTTTGCGTAAAAAGAATCGATCTGTTGACAGTTGAACAGTGGGTCTCGCCAAGTAAAACCTCTTAATGACGGATTTGTAACATATTTTGTATGTTCAGCCAGATAACAAGAACATTAACTTTTATATGGGTCGTATTATTCACATTGTAACCCCACCATTTTATTGATCCGTATTGCATTATCTTCCTACAGGCAGCCGAGACGTGCCGGCGTGTATCTGATCGGTACAGGGGGCGCTATCGAGCCCCATTCCATCACATATATGGAGTCTGCGTGTGCATACAACTATGACTTCGAAATCCACCCGTTCGCATTCAGGACGCATGCGCATACCTTGGGCCGCGTTACATCCGGTTACAGAATCCGCAACGGTCAATGGACGGAAATTGGCCGAATGAGTCCGCAACGGCCACAGGTAGATCAATTTGTAAAAATATTTACACCTGTAACGATAGAAAATGTGATCAGTTGCTAATATTGAGTAATGAAAAAGGTCATTTATATTCTCCCACATTGGAAGAATATCTGAATGCCAAACGTTTTGTAGACCAACCCATGTGCTGCATTTTTAAAGTCTTATTCTTAACCGAAATAAGAACTGTTTCTCTTGTTAAAAATATTGCTCGCAGGATCATTTCTTGTAGCTTTTTTTTGTCTGTGTTAGTTTGACATCAAATGCAAATTTTAGTTTGATGTGAACAAAATATCTTTATTGTTACTAAAACAACATCACCGACACCGAACAGCTAGTTATTGTTATTTATAAATATGTGCATAGCATTTCAATGCAACAATATAGCCAAATGCAGTTTGATATCTTTTCACACTAACCATTTAGATATAGGTGTTGGAGTGGTTGAGCATCATTCAGAATATATATTAAGGGGCGAATTTAGACGGGGCGGGCCCAGCGACCCCATTAAAAGTCCCAGATCATTCTAAAGATACACCTCAATAAAATATATAAAGTGATATAAACGGACAATAATAATTTATGTTTACGTATCCATGTTTTAGCGAAATGCTTATGTTTTGATTTGAAACGCAAAATTCATGTCTCGAGGTCGTCAAACTTATGAATTGCGAACACGATTACATGTAACTAACATTTGCAACAAAAGCACCCCGTTTTATTATCAAAACCGATATTCACACCTGGTATTTAAGCATTATTTATCTATAATAATTCAAAAATCAGCATAAGAAATAGACCACCCAGCCGGGACTCATACCGCGAACCTCTTGATAATGACATTAACAAACGTCATCACCTTTGGAAGCATTCTTAGGAAGAAACATTATTCAATTGTTTAACTATATACAAGCGCCAATAGTTCCCCTATGCTGTATTGTGTAATTCCAAGTAATTTCCTGTTTGCTAACGCTCTAAATTTGTATTTTTCTTACAGATGTTTTATAACAGCACAACTCCCGGACTGATTGTGAAAAAAGGAGATATTCTGGTAAGACACGTAGTCTGTTGTACGCAAACACTTTATTCAGGAAATACCATTAAAACATTTGTTTTAATTTGCTTTAGTTACATCGTACCGACAATTATGGTCATCTAGGCGTTGTCCAGTTAATCCCTGGCGGGGGAAGACCCCAGATTAATGTCGTAGGTAAAACCAGCGACACACCTCGGGTTAAATGAAAAACATCCTAACATGACAGATCTCGCCCCACCGGGGACTCGAACCCACGTTGTGAGGGGCCGAAAAGTTTCAAGTCGGTGGCTCTAACCGCTCATTCTTATAATTAAAAAAAAACCCAACTAGTTTCATTTTGTATATTTGTATTTTTTTTTAAAAAAGAACATACTTTGATGAATCGGCGAATAATGTATTTATATATTACCTCGGGTCACTAGATCCAACATGTATGTGAACATGTCGCCCTTCAAACGAGATTGTGTTGTTTGGATATTTGAAGAATAAAAAACGTCGATACAATTTTCTTCTTCTTCTTCTTCTTCTTCTTCTTCTTCTTCTTCTTCTTCTTCTTCTTCTTCTTCTTCTTCTTCTTCTTCTTCTTCTTATTATTATTATTATTATTAAAATTGTCTGTTTCTGCATATGAAAATGAAAAGTATAATTTAGTCTTAAGAAATTTTAGCTAAACTTCCGCAAGATCTTTTTATCAATCTTGTTATGCACCTGTCGACTGTAACGTCTTGTGTCTTACACGTGTCTCTTAATTATTTAAGATTATTAACCACCATTACTGCAATAGGCTAGATTATATTACTAATTAAGAAAGTTTCGTTCGCACAAATTTATTTTCTTCTTTTAAGTTTAAGTTTGCATGAAGATTATCCCTTGCATTTATTTTCATGTTCACACTTTTGTTTTGGTTTTTATGTCGTTGGTTTTTGTTGGTTTCCTCCCGGTTTCTGTTTTTTTTCACACGATGATAAAAGTTTACCGCTAATAACATTACTTGCCACTTGTTATAGTGTGTTTATTCAGGGCTTGTGAATGCCAGCACCATGTAGCAGATATAGGATATAGAGTTGTACAGTATTATTCTACCAGAGTTTAGTATCTTGACATTTTGTCAATGTATTAGTCTTTGTTTTTGTTGTTTATTATGTAAATTTGTTGATGTCCCGCTTTAATATGCATTGCTTATATGCATCTAGTTTTATGTACTCATATGTCCAAATTCGTCATGTTGTGTATTGTTTGTATTATCATGTTTGCATGAGTCAAATGACATTCTGGCTGGAATTCATTTCACTTTCAAACTTTCATATCTACATTGTAGGCGGCCAGATGTACGATGGAGAATACCTTAGACCGTACAGTGTATATTGGGTAAGTTCGTTGATATGTATTAAGTTTCATGTAATGATTGTTTAAGAGACAACTGGCATACCGTTAGAACATGGTCAGATTACGGATTTCTGAAATTAATTGCTGGTGATTCTACCCAGACATCTGTTTGGGGTCTTCCTCCACCAAACTAGCTGGATGTCCCTATAATGGCCATAATTGTGATGTATTTCAAAAACAAAAACAAAACTTAACTGCCGTCTAAACGGTTAAAGTTATGTACCCTCATTAATAAAATGGGGAAGTTGGACTCAGTAAAAGGTGTTTCTCTGCCTTCCATCAGGGACCCATGGTGAAGGCTGCCCCATAACAACAGTTGTTAAGTTTGACCTGTCTCACAAACTATACAGCCAAAACATTACCAGTCCGCTTAGCAAGTGTTATTGGCTCCTGCCTACTATTCGGATGTAAACTTTCGGTTTGGGGTTACTTATTAAACTTTCAGTTTGGAGTTACTTATTAAACTTTTGGCTTGGGGTTACTTATTAAACTTTAGGTTTGGGGTTACTTATTAAACTTTTGGTTTGAGGTTACTTATTAAACTTTTGGTTTGGGGTTACTTATTAAACTTTTGGTTTAGGGTTACTTATTAAATTTTCAGTTTGAGGTTACTTATTAAACTTTTGGTTTGGGGTTACTTATTAAACTTTTGGTTTGGGGTTACTTATTAAACTTTTGGTTTGGGGTTACTTATTGAATTTTGGTTTGGGGTTATTTATAAAACTTTTGGTTTGGGGTTACTTATTAAACTTTTGATTTGGGGTTACTTATTGAACTTTCGGTTAAGGGTTACTTATTAAACTTTTGGTTTGGGGTTACTTATTAAACTTTTGGTTTGGGGGTTACTTATTGAACTTTCGGTTTGGGGTTACTTATTAAACTTTCGGTTTGGGGTCACATTTTAAACATATTAAACTGCGCAACAATTTAATTCCGCACCGAAATATGATAAATAATTTAACAAGCTATATCTTGATCTTTCGATTAACGTCTGCGGACAGCTGTCACACTATTAAGCGAATTCGCAATAAATCACCAGTTAAAACTTTATCTGATGTATTCTTCTTCGGAGACTATTACATTATTGATTAAATCCACTAGACTGTTTTTCTTGAAAAAGTTACAAATAAACAACGTTTTATTTACTACAGGAGCACACAGAACGACGAGATGTGTAACTTTTACGTGATGTACTTCACGGATAAGGACGATACGACAATGTCCGAGTCCTACTGTTTCTCGGCTGGTCCCCCGTACTACTACTGGGCCAAGGACAAGCTGATGGCCGGCTCCGTGGATAATATCCCTACCACTGCCAGTGTCATCCCGGGTACCAGCACACCACTCATTGTACGTACATATTCAATTACTTGATAGGATTGTGTGCAGAAAGTCCCGGGATCCAAACACAGTTCGCGACTTACCAATGTCGTAGATATAGAAATGTTAAAAAGTTCCATGCTAGTGCTCAAACATTCACGGTAATTTAACCACCAATCTACCCGGTGTCAGGATGACTTGACTCTTGTGGTATAATGCCAACTATCACAGTTAAGGCAGCACGGTATTTAATTCTAGTTAACACCGTCTCCTGATTGCAGACAAATTATTAGTAGAGCTTAAAAGCAATCAGGTAGATCCACACATGTCAATGATAATGGTGTTGGTGGTAATGGAGGTGGTGATGACGATGATGATGATGATGATGATGATGATGATGATGATGACGATGATGATGATGATGATGACGACGACGACGATTATGATGATGACGATGATGATGATGATGGTCATGATGATAATAATGATAATAATAAAAAAATAATAATAACAATAATGAGCAGTTAGAATGCTTCAACTGGATCAACTTGGCAGATGCCATATTGAAGCCATTCATTAATGCTGTCCGTTTACCGTGACCCTGTAATACCATTACCAGCTTTGCTCTCAGAATTGGCGAATATTTTAACTTTTGGTTGTTATTAACAAATTTGGTTTTAATTAACACAATTATAAGATACTAGGAGGGTAAAAACACATCATTCGTTCAGTTGTTCATGTTCTTTGTCTCAATTTCTCCTATTGTATCGTCTACAGGCGCGACGAATGATGCCGACTTTTGCGCCGCGGATATTTTATTAAAAACAACACAAAAAGTCCTAGTGAATAAAATCTTATAATAAAATCTTGTGACTTACAACACAATCTTTTGAATTGAATTATATTTTTATATAAAACTTTATTTTTCAATTTACTTAAAAGATTTAATGGTACATATGTTATCACCTGAACAATAAAGATATTCAACCCAACTTGTAAAATATTAGAGTCCTGTTATAAAGTATCAGTGTTACTAATCCTTGTCAGGAATTCTTAACACAAAACGTCGTCTTCAGTTATATTAGGCTGATAAAAGTGGTAAGATACATCCGTGTTTATTAGTGACATTAAAAGGTGGTATACGACAGTTTGGACCAACTGTTCCGCCGTCAACCTCATAAGTTATTATAAGATATAGCGAAATGCTATTTTTGGTGCCCCTCGTCCATGTGAAAAGACCAGCATATTTGTGACATCTCTCTTGTCATTACAAAAACAAATTTTCTATCCGAACCACGCTGCACTTTTAGCTACTTGAAAACTAACAAAATCACATTACCACTTGATGGTCATCCGAGTAATCCAGCCTGACGTATGTATCTATTTTAAGCTGAATTTATAGATTTGGAAATAATGGACATTTAAAGCGATATATTTCACGATTTGTACTACAGCTGTAACTTAAAGCAAAGTATAAGATTATGCAGCAATTACACACAAATTACCTAGACAAGGGGTATTTTGTTACATGTATAAGATACCGTCAAACTGTCGGATACCACCTTTAAATTTTAACCAGTATATCCAAATTCGTGTCTTAACTTGCTCACAGTTGGTCAAATTTGCATTTGTTTAAAATTTTAATTAAAAATGCAAAACTTTGTTGAATCATAATAAAAAAGGAGCTTTTCCTCTGACCACTGATTTATATGAAAACAAGGTAGCCTTTAAAAGTTTGGGCTTTGTTGGCTGTGAGAAAAACAAAAACGCGCTTGTACCTACCCCAAACTGTGATCAAGTCGCTAAGCAGGTCAACGCTGTCATGGGCGGATCCAGAAAATGTTGGGATGGGGTGGGGGGGTGGGGGGGGTGGTATGAATCAAGATCAACTCAACTCTATCGCAGTAAATACTAAATATATTTATACACACAGTAAGGTACACTTACTTCGGCCTAAGCAGTCAACAGACAAAATTTACTTTAGTAATATTTAAGCTTATACGTATGTGTTTTCACCACTCTACCCTTTTACCTTGTGAGTGGGAGGATGCATCCCCCATCCCTCATGGATCCATCCCTGAACTCTGTTGCCATAGGCACAATACTGTATTGTGCATGTTTAAGTAACTCATTTTCTTTATAACATTATTATTGTTTTAGCTTCGGTGTTAAGAATGTTATTAGAAAGAGATATTCTCGAGCGGTTGGGCTTGCGATGACGACAAATTAGAAGATGGGCGAAAGATAGGAAAAGAAATGTTATAATTTGACGGAGTCTGCATTGTCATTTTTCTTTTTACATCTTAAAGCTCTTGGAACACCTCGGTCACGTGTCATACAGGTTGTCTCTGTGTAATATCTCCCATTAAAATTGGAAAAAGTATTCATATTGGGTTTTGTAACTGGGAAGAGGCTCGATTTTCGGGGCTGCTTTGTCAAGGTCACTGTTATTTAAACATGTTACGTGGCTGTAGGGCCAAGGTCACTGTTACTAAAACCTGTTACGTGACTGTAGGGTCAAGGTCAATGTTATTAAATAATGTTACATAGCTGTAGGGTCAAGGTCACTGTTATTTAAACATGTTACGTGGCTGTAGGGCCAAGGTCACTGTTACTAAAACCTGTTACGTGACTGTAGGGTCAAGGTCACTGTTACTAAAACCTGTTACGTGACTGTAGGGTCAAGGTCACTGTTACTTAAACCTGTTACGTGACTGTAGGGTCAAGGTCACTGTTACTAAAACCTGTTACGTGACTGTAGGGTCAAGGTCAATGTTATTAAATTATGTTACATAGCTGTAGGGTCAAGGTCACTGTTATTTAAACATGTTACGTGGCTGTAGGGCCAAGGTCACTGTTACTAAAACCTGTTACGTGACTGTAGGGTCAAGGTCACTGTTACTAAAACCTGTTACGTGACTGTAGGGTCAAGGTCACTGTTATTAAATTATGTTACATAGCTGTAAGGTCAAGGTCACTGTTACTAAAACCTGTTACGTGGCTGTAGGGTCAAGGTCACTGTTACTAAAACCTGTTACGTGACTGTAGGGTCAAGGTCACTGTTACTAAAACCTGTTACGTGACTGTAGGGTCAAGGTCACTGTTATTAAATTATGTTACATAGCTGTAAGGTCAAGGTCACTGTTACTTAAACCTGTTACGTGACTGTAGGGTCAAGGTCACTGTTACTAAAACCTGTTACGTGACTGTAGGGTCAAGGTCAATGTTATTAAATTATGTTACATAGCTGTAGGGTCAAGGTCACTGTTATTTAAACATGTTACGTGGCTGTAGGGCCAAGGTCACTGTTACTAAAACCTGTTACGTGACTGTAGGGTCAAGGTCACTGTTACTAAAACCTGTTACGTGACTGTAGGGTCAAGGTCACTGTTATTAAATTATGTTACATAGCTGTAAGGTCAAGGTCACTGTTACTAAAACCTGTTACGTGGCTGTAGGGTCAAGGTCACTGTTACTAAAACCTGTTACGTGACTGTAGGGTCAAGGTCACTGTTACTAAAACCTGTTACGTGACTGTAGGGTCAAGGTCACTGTTATTAAATTATGTTACATAGCTGTAAGGTCAAGGTCACTGTTACTAAAACCTGTTACGTGACTGTAGGGTCAAGGTCACTGTTACTTAAACCTGTTACGTGACTGTAGGGTCAAGGTCACTGTTACTAAAACCTGTTACGTGACTGTAGGGTCAAGGTCACTGTTATTAAATTATGTTACATAGCTGTAAGGTCAAGGTCACTGTTATTAAAACATGTTACGTGGCTGTAGGTTCAATGTCACTGTTGTTTAAACATGTAACGTGGTTGAAGGGCCAAGGTCACTGTTATTAAAGCATGTTTTGTGGCTGTATGGTCAAGTTCACTGTTATTAAATTATGTTACATAGCTTTAGGGTCAAGGTCACTGTTATTAAAACATGTTACATGTCTGTAGGATCAAGGTCATTGTTATTAAAACATGTTACGTGGCTGTAGGCTCAAGGTCACTGTTTTTAAACATGTTACGTAGCTGTAGGATTAAGGTCACTGGTATTAAAACATGTAACGTGGCTGTAGGGTCAAGGTCACTGTTATTTAAACATGTAACGTGACTGTAGGGTCAAGGTCACTGTTATTTAAACATGTTACGTGACTGTAGGCTCAAGGTCACTGTTATTTAAACATGTAACGTGGCTGTAGGGTCAAGGTCACTGTTATTTAAACATGTTACGTAGCTGTAGGATTAAGGTCACTGTTATTAAAACATGTAACGTGGCTGTAGGGTAAAGGTAACTGTTATTTAAACATGTAACGTGACTGTAGGGTCAATGTCACTGTTATTTAAACATGTAACGTGGCTGTAGGGTCAATGTCACTGTTATTAAAACATGTTTTGTTACTGTCTTATACATTCTTTGAAGGGTTGATATTGATATGATTTAGTCGGTGAGTGTGTGTGTGTGTGTGTGAGTGTGCAGTAGTTACCATATGGAAGATAGAGAATGAACTTTTTAGGTCTAAATTGACACGGTCAAGTCATCTTTTATTATGAAGTTTTGTTTTTTATCAAATGTTTTTTTGTCAAAGGACACAAGTATTCAACAACGTAAATATAATTCCCTGTGACCTTATTGCCCTGTCCTGATGATGGCATGTTACCATACCATCCACAATTGGAAATGGTTCAATGACCTCATCATGTCATAATCATGACAAAAAGAAATGCGTATGTTATTCTCAGATGCATGTCATCTAAAAACTAGACGTAATGTTTAATATTTTATCGAATATGTAATTAAGCATGTATAATACTTGATTAAAGCATGCGGACATGCGGAGATGCAGACTTGAATGGCTGTGGATTTGGGTAGATTACTATGTCAGCATGAACTTGACTGATAATTGAACACGTACTTGTTTTGCTTGCTGTATTAATAATACGCCAGATTGACATGCTGACAGTGAAACCTTATAACTGAACGAATGTTAATATTGCAATATGTATATTAGCTCAAATACATGTGCATGTACATAATCCGTTACAAGGGTAGGGGAAGCTACGTAATCGTAGTCTTTCAATATATATATATATATATATATATATATATATATATATATATATATATATATATATATATATATATATATATATATATATATATATATATATATATATATTAACGGAGTGATATATAAACGGTTGCACTATAAAATCCGAAACATTTCCCATATATCCGAATACAATGCGGAAGTATACAAACATTGCCGGAACTTGCTCCTCAATGTTTCTCGACCGAGCGGAAAAGTTGTGGTACTCTTGGAGGAGTGCTCAAACAAGATAAAGGAATGTTGAAATATTACTGTTTGTCATTCGCAGTGCACATGTTCATATATAAACGGCGGGGAATGGCGGGGATTTACTTCTTTGTTGACCGGCCGCAATAGCTCACTTTGTAGAGTGTCGGCTTGCGGATCAGGAGTTCGCGTCCGGGTCAAACCAAAGACTTAAAAGTTGGTAGTAGTGGCTTCTCTCCTAACGCTCGGGGCTAAGGGGGAAGCATAACGCCTGACTTGTCGGTGTCAGTATAATGGACCGGTTAAGTTAATGGGCACCTCATAAGTGCCCATGTGCTATATTTATAGATATGTCACTGTACAGTATCGGCAAAAAATGCCAGCAAATCCCATCCCATCCCACTTCTTTGTTCCCACAAGTGACACATATAAGATGTCTTTAGATCGAAAGATTGATAAAATTGACTTTAAGATTGTAACTAGTTAGCTTATACTTTTAAGAAAGCTTTTACGACCGACTTCTATAGATGCTGAATATTCATTTTTCTGTTTGCAATGTAGATATTAAAGTTTGGCAGTTAGGAGTGCAAAAATACAAAATATAATTCTGAATGAAATAGAAAATGTGAAACAATTGTGGTCCAAGAATGGAACCTGGTAGAGCACCCTAAGTAAAACTAACCCAGTTACTGACCGTTTCGCCAGTTTTATGTGTGGTTTTCTTTGCGATAAATAGCTAGAGAATGATGTATAAAGATAGTTTGGAGGACAGAATTTTGTTGGATAAAAGGTCAAAGACCTTTGTGACATCTATTAATATATCTGCATCGTAGTGATTTGTCGTCAGCCTACTATTCCAGTTCTACACCATTCTAAGTTGTTGTCATCCATGGCTTTTAAGGAGAGTACAAAGTAACGTATCAAATATATTTTCACAGTGTTCTGAAGGCTAAGAAGAGAGTACTTTTTTACAAATATTTTCTGGCCTGTAATTCGATTTGTCTTAGTTACTTGTAAGTCCACTGGTCACTTAAGTGTAAGTCTGGACTAAAATCAAAGTTTTAGTCTTAAAGTGGTGCCCCAAAAGTATACATATTATATTTAGCAGGCCCTATAAATAGTAATATTGGCACTAGACAAAGAGATTTGAGTTCTTCTAAAAAATTTAGTTTATATATTAACGAGTTAGAGACACATTTGAGAAGGTATTGTAATAATGGAATCTTTATAACAAATGATATACCCGATGTGTTTGTCTCATGTTTGCAGATGATGTTGCCTGCTGCGCAGACTCTGTTGTTAATTTGCAGAAACAGTTAAACGCAATATCATTTTTTAAGGAAACTGGCATGACTGTTAATCTTAATAAGTCGGAAATTATTGTTTTTTAGAAATGACTTATTGTTTACCCCAAAATTACAATGGTCACAAGCGAAAATAAAGTTAGCTAAAATAAAATTAAAATTTATGAAAAACCTTTCGGCTTTTTAAGCCAACATAAAATGTATAAAGCTTTTTGATTCTGTGGTAGTTCCAATCTGACTTTTGGATCTGAAATTTGGGGGTTTAAATATTCTGAGGAAATTGAAAGTGTGCAAACGGATTTTTGTAGGTACTTCCTAGGTGTTTACACATCAGTGAATAATTTTGTGGTTTTAGGCGAGTGCGGCCGTCTGCCATTGAGTTATATATATATATATTTTAAAGGCATTTAATACTGGTGTACTCATCTGTATATGCCTAAAACAAGATATCCAAAAATGCTATAAAATGTTATATTCATTAGATTGTTTTGGACGTAGAACTTGGACTACGTATATCAAAGAGATTTTACTCAGATATAGTCTTGGTTATGCATGAATTACGCAAGAAATTGGTAATGTTAACTCATTTGTTTATATGTTTAAACAACGTATAAAAGACTGCTTAAGACAACAGTGGATATCAGTAATTTCAGACTCTACTAGAGTGACACATATAAATTGTTCAAATTAAATCTTAACCAAGAGAATTAGCAAGATGTTCAAGTCACAAACTCAAAATTGAAATCGGAAGACACAAAGGAATACCGAGAGAATTAAGTTTTCCAATTATTGATAAAATAATAACAATGTTCAAGTTTTGGAAGATGATTTTCATGTATTTTTATTTGTCCAAAATTTTCAAATTTAAGAGAAAGGTATATTTTTAGCTGGTATAATCGTAGACCCGAAAAGATAGATTTTATTAATATCATGAAGTCTGAAAATGTAAACAGTATACAGCAAATTTCATTGTATATTCATGAAATGTTTCAGGTAATAGAAACATGAGTTTTAACTAACCGGGTATATTGTACTATGATCTACTCTGTTTGAGACAAATTCAAACAATCAGACCAGATTTTCATTTGAATGGTGTGTCAATATACCTAATTGAAAATTGTACATCTATTTGTATTTGTGGATATAGATAACGTATTAGAGAATTGCAACTCTTGATTTTTATGTTTTGACATGTTTATTTGTATATTGGGCCGGAGGCCTCTATTCAAGAACAAACTTTCTGTATTGTGTATATTCTGTATTAAATACGAGTAACGTGAACCATGCTCCTTTTGGCAATGATAAACGACCCACTATAAATGTGGTCCTATACACAATGGAGATTTCAGCCTGAACCGACTTAAGAGCCAGTGGATAACTTTGTTTTAATAGAGATATTTAATAGATATGTTTAAATGTCAAAATCTATTCAGTAGGCTACCGGTCTTGCATCGAAGACCAGAGGTACACCAACGGGTCATAGAATATAAATTTTCGAGGTCTGTGACTGATTGAGGTTGAACAATATTTTTTATAATGAGTCACTAATTACTTGCATTCATAAACGGTTTTATATCTAAACGTGCAAGCTTTAATTATGTTTATCAACTATTTCTATCTCCAGCAAACTGTAGAACCCAACATGTATGATGACTACGGTTCCAAACAGACCGGAAGTGACGACTTGAATGACGTCATCGGCAGTGACATGAACATTGACCCCGCCCAGTTGGATCCCCAGCAATTAGAGCGCCTACTGACGTATCTCAGAGAGCGGGGACCCAGAGAAGATAAACAGGACGATTACTATTCATATTAATGGGTTGTTGTGTTCATGGACAATACATGTTCTGTAAATGAACGAATAAAATGAAATCCTTGTAGATTATTATGCCGAAATACATCAAGTGCGTCATGTTTTTCATTAAATAAACTATTGAACCGAGTTTTATTTTTAAACACCATAGTTGATCATCATCGCGCCGTCGAGTATGTTCATTTTAATTGATCCATTTATTAAAATTTATCTTGAACTTTATTTCTCAATGATTTTAAATTATTAATTTTTTATACGCGAATGAATGTACGAGCATTCATTCTTAGATCTTTAAAGAAACAGATAATCTTTTTTTATTTTTCTGGAAATAAATGTAGCAGGTTTGACAGATATGTTATTATTCTGTGGAGGATAAAATTCTCATAGTCTAATGTATCAAGATCCAGAAAGTGCTAAATGTTTTACTGTAAATAAATAAGTAAAACGAAATTCACCAATATATAATAAGTGAATGAAGATAGATTCGCTTTTTTACCTTAAACGTGTTTGGTTAAAAATATCAAATATAGTTTTTCTCACCATTATGTTGTTGATAAAAATGGCTGGATCTGAAATCTGTACCATAATAGCTGCAGGAACAACATGTCATATCATGTGTTCATTATTCATTATCACCTATATAAGTCCTGAAATTTTTTAATCTAGACCCAAATGTCAGGACTTATGCTGTGTTAAGTTTACAGTAAGTAGACAAATATCAACTTTGACAGATTTCAACAAATTCCAACTATCAGTGCTCTGTTATCTCAGTTATTTTTTTCTGTCGTGTTTAGCATGTCCATTGTGTATCTTTCAGAAATGTGTTCATTTTAATTTGATTCATGTGCAGTGCAATGATGAATGGGATGAAGAAAACGGGATTTTTGTGGCTGTAAGGTCTAGTGACTTCGAGTATTTTCTACTTATTACAGGCCTCCTTTTTAAACGTCTTAATAAAATGAAAAGATGCGAGAATAGGCGCATCACATATATAATCATTGAATTTATTCTTAAAATTAGTAGTCGTGAATATTTTACGGATTCCATTTCGTGCTGAGCGTGTGTGTTTTTTCAGGTAATTATATCTTTGAAATTCTTTAAAATAAAATTATTTTTACACTTACTTAAAATATAATTAATTTTAACGGGATATATAAAGAGATATATTTTTTGTGTAGAGAGTAAGACATATTCATATTTTTAATAAAGTTTAACAAACTGAACTTTTTATTTTAGTATGTGGATATTTGAAATATGTATAGGTAACGGCAAAAGTTATTCACGACATCTTTAATAGAATAATAGAATGATAGAATTATATATTTTTTTCTCTTAAACATCTTTTGTGTCTTACTGACATTTTAACTCTCGTGTTCGTTGTTAATTGCTGAACTATTGAAAATTTTGTTATTAAACATTTATAACTCTGTTACATGTAAATATGTTCATAATAAAGTATTTTCTTGTTTAATCTACCTAAACATGCCTTTGCTTCTTTGTCTTTACGGTCATGAGGAAAACCATCTTTATATGAAAGTTTATTTTAATCAAAATCCGTCAGAAGATCGTTCGAACCATTTGGCAAACATAATAATACATTGATTTGGCGGACGTTGAAATAATAGTACATTAATCTGTCTTTTATGATAATTATTGTTATTATTATTATTATTATTATTATTATTATTATTATTATTATTATTATTATTATTATTATTATTATTATTATTATTGTTATTATTATTGTTATTGTTATTAAAATTGACTGTTTCAGCATATGAAAATGAAAAGTATAATTAAGTCTTAAGAAGTTTTAGCTAAAATTCCCCAAGGGTTTTTATTATTATTATTATTATTATTATTATTATTATTATTATAACAATAGTATTTATAATTTTACCCAGTTAACAACAAAACAAAGCCAATATACTGACACAATGTCATGATAATAATACCTAGTAAAATAATATCCTAAGAACGATATCTGCTAATTAAATTGGCGATTTTAAAACTTAACACCCGAGCCCTAAATATAATACTAGAACAATTGTCGATT
Organism: Sinonovacula constricta; assembly: GCA_007844125.1. Classification (NCBI taxonomy): domain Eukaryota; kingdom Metazoa; phylum Mollusca; class Bivalvia; order Cardiida; family Solecurtidae; genus Sinonovacula; species Sinonovacula constricta. The sequence goes on from CM017559.1 coordinate 767,434, forward strand.
AAAGATATAAAAGGCAAATTTAATATACCTGCCATAATACTGCGTCCCTCCGTTATCGATTTTGGAGGTACACAATTTCAAAAATTCGACTTAGGTAACAAGTATCGGGCGAGAATTTCGTATAGACGGGAAACATTTTCAAAACACAAATGATTTTTATTCCGAAAAACTAGTATTATATATATATATATAATGGGTAGAACCACCGGCTTGAAGACTTTCCCACATAATATATTTCGCCGCGAACGGAAGTCGAACCCACGCGGTGAGAGACTAAGCATTCAGGTCGGCGACTCGATAACTTCACCATGGTCGCCCCTTGAATGCAAATAGATCAATGCCATTCGTTAAATCAATTACAATAATGTCACTGCATCTCAAACCTTTCAAAATTTGCTTTGCTCTGTGAGCAACGTGTTGTTTTTTTCCGGTGCTAATTTGTGTTTGTGGCCCAAATATAAAACACATACATTGAAATTGCAAATGCGGTCGATTTCAACCAAATTATTGATTTCAGGAACGTGTTATTCTCAGCTTCGCATTTTCATGTACTTTTATGTGGTAGCCTATTGTTTACCAATATCTTCTATATGTAATAACATCCACCCCACCCCCAACTCTCCCCCACCCCCACCCCTCTGTTTGGACGAAATTAGGCATTATTTCTGCATAAACTCATACTTTAGTCCAAGATAGCTATATTTAACGCTACCTATATTGTTAGACAGTATTCATTGCTAAAGACTCACTTTTAACGTTTATTCTTTCCAAATCAATAAATAAGCACAATGATGATTTCAGCTAAAAATAGAAATCTGCCTTAGAGCTGATTACCCGGATGATCATGTAATGAAACCTCAAAGGTAAATGGTCACGTGGTTTCTTAGTTTAAAATTAGCTAACTATGCAGCGTTGCTCGGATAAGAAGTACATTTTTGGTATGACAAGTTTGGTGTTAAGCAGTATTTTTCATGTGGATGTAGGGCACATATAAATAACATTTCTGGAGATATTTTCCAGTATCAACAATCTATTTGGTTGTATTAGAGAGAAAAACGTACCCCAAACTGTATCATACCACCCTTAACGTATGTGTTCCCAGATTTTAAAGGTGGTATCGGAAAGTTTGCCGATATCAAATTCATGTAACATTACCTTACCACTGCTTGTGGCAATAGAGCATAATTCCTGCATAAACTTATCCTTGAATAGAAGTAAACACGGTTTAATATATAAACTTTATTGTTAGACAATAAAAATAGCTATGAAAACACTCTAAAAGTTTAATAATTTCAAAATCTATAAATAATTACGATCTGAATAAAAAGATATCGACAACAGAGCGAATTACCCGGATGACGATATCACGTTATTTCAATAGAGAGTTGTCACGGGGTTTTCTTAGTTAAAAATAGCTATCTCGGCTGCGTTGCTTAGATAGGAAACACCTGTTTGCAACGAGAAATAGGGATTTATGTTTCACTGTTCACACTGATCTAGGGCATCCGTGAGCAGCATTTTGCAGGATATTTTCAGGCAACAATGAATTATTTGGTTATTTAAGAAAAAGTATTTTGGTCCAAACTGTCGAATACTACCTTTAACGCGTGTGTTGCAACAAAGGGGAGACATAAAAGCTTTGCCGATCTAAAATTTGTTACACAAAATCTTTATATGGGGCATGTTTGACAAAGATTATTGGTTGGTATTTACGTGCCCAAAGTACTAAATGTCTTACTACATGCAGGGTTCAAATCGATTTGGAAGCGCCATTAACTAAAAACACTTAACTTTCCAAATGGAAAAGTGGTTTCATATCCAATATCGCAGCGTCGCAATGGAAAATAAAATCACAATTTATTCTTCGGTTGCCAAACATAAATTGTTCAGGCTTATGCAAATAGTTTAAATTCAGGTGAGATTTTGAGAGTGTGTTACATTTGAGAGTGTGTTTGAGAGCTGGGTTATCTGCTCTATATCGACCCGCCTGGGACGCTGTTCTTAATGTGGGAAGGTCTTCCAGCTGACGTATGGTGCGCCCGTGGCGTAGTGGTATAGTCACTGACTTGTAACTACTCTGACCGCTTAGCCTCTCACTGCGTGGGTTCGAGTTCCGTTCGGGGCGTAGGCCTTAATTTGGGAAAGTCTTCCAGCTGACCAGCGGTGCGCCGTAGGTTCTACCCAGGCATATGTCTGGATTCTACCTCCACCAAAATAGCTCGTCTAAGATCATAAGCGGTCGCTGCAATGTATTAAGCAATCCTGTTTGTTACAGCTTCTCTTATTGCTTGCATAAATGTGTCAACTGAACGGCTTGGGGGCGATCCCACTTAGCGTCTGCTTGCGGATCGGGAGGTCGCGGGATCAAATCCCGGCCGGTTCAAACCAAAGACCTAAAAGTTGGTTGTCGTGGCTTCCCTCCTAACACTCGGGGCTAAGGGGACAGCATAACGACTCGTCGGTGTCAGTATAATGGACCAGGCGCGTGTCTGTGCCGTTTTTTGAAGTTACGCACAATTACAAGAGAAATAACCTTTGTAGTAATACTTTTGATTATATTCGGGGTTTTTTCTAATGAATAACATGTAAAATGCGGTCTTGCGAGGGAAAATATGAACGACTAAAATCCTGACGTGTGTAAGTTTAATCATTTTAAAACCTTTTCAACTTTAATGGTGTGGTAATAAGATTTTATATCATAGAAACTACGGAAATAAGATATATCATTCCTAACCCGGTGTAGGCATCGACTTTCATAGTGTTTTTGGTACTTTCAGATTTTCGATTTTTCGAACGGAAGTTACGCACGTGCGTAAAGTGCGTAATGGCAGAAACGCGCCTGTAATGGACCGGCCGGATTCAGTACCTCATAAGTGCCCCTCTGCTATAATAATAGATATGTCGCTGCACAGTATCGGCAAAAATAACGGCAAATCTCAAATCCCTAAGGAACAACACAAAATTTATAAATATTCGATTTTCGTGTAAAGCACAATGTTTCTTTGTTGTTTGTTTGTTTGTTTTTAATGTGTACCAAAATAAAATGTAGCTTGCAATTTTAAAAAGGTAGCCAGTACTTATACGGATTTGCAGCTGTTTGGTTTAGAATTGTTTAAACAAAAGACGAGTATACCGATGTGGACAATACATCTTGTAAATACAGAGATAGCAGTTAACAAGGAAGAAAGCAAAGTAGCATATGGTCTTGTTCTCATCAGAGTTACGGTTCGTTACTCTCACATACTAATGACACAACAGTGTAAGAAAGTGTTTACTTAATATAATAGTCGTCTTCTGGTCCTTTATAGAAGCCTTCTAATGAAGCAACATCACAGGAAAAAATACGCTAGGGACACTATTTCGATTAGAGCTTGTAACTTTATAATAAATCAAAGGGAAGTTCGAATGGACATTGCTTTGAACGTGAGTGTGTTTTAAGATAAAAAGTAACATTTTCATTCATTTTTTTTTCTATGTCAGAAAGAAAATAATTTATTTTTACAGTAAAAGTCTTTAGAATCAATTAAAATTTTCGCAAAAGACATTAGTCGAGATAAATTAAATCGTCTATAATGACAAAAAATCGCGCCGTTGATATTTATAAAATAACTCATGAGTATTTTGTGAGGCTGATTGTTGTACAAACCAATTGTCATACATACACACCTGTAAACACAATGTTTTCCACCTGACACACCTGTAAACAAAATGTCTCCCGATAACTGGTTCACTAGACATACGTTACTGCCGGCAGGTACTTCTGTACCAGATGGGATAGACCCAAGGCGACCGGAAGTTCTAGTGCCGCCATTTAAGTTGTGTATGGTGAACTGGCAAGGACATGAACAGCGAGAGGCGCCGTCTTTATTTTTGTTTGCTGTTAATGATTTGTTGTTGTTTTTCCTATCAACCCAACAACAGTTTGTCCGTCACCTAAAGATGGTGCTCAAATATATAGTGTTGCCCTAACCTTTATAGTAGGCTATGTCACGAACACCTGTGCGATCTTTACATTTATTCGCATTATCCTGACGACGTGCCGACTAGTCCTGAAATCACATGTACTTAAGCGTAAGCAATTAACCACTAGCCTCTCAGGATTTGTCTTATTATTAAAAACGATTTTGAACACTACCAATAAGGTTAGACTGTATAAATCGCAAAACACACACTCTAAATCGTGTAGAGTTACTCTGAAAATTGACCTTTGAAATTTCGTTATGTGATCGTTTTATGACAAGTCAAGTGGGGTGTTGTGCTTACTTTTCATACAGATGTAGAGCACCAGTAGACAGTATTTTGTATGATCTTTACGGTAACAGTAAACTATTTGGTTGCATGAGAGAGAGAGAGAGAGAGAGAGAGAGAGAGAGAGAGAGAGAGAGAGAGAGAGAGAGAGAGAGAGAGAGAGAGAGAGAGAGAGAGGTATGTGTATCAACATATGACTCATATATACACCAAAACGATACTAACTCAATGATTATGATGCCGCCCATGTATCATTGTTATCAACAACAACAACAACAACAAAAGAAAAAAAGAAAAAGAAACACTGCCGCACCGCAAATTCTAAAATTTAAAAGTTTCCTTCCCCATACCGGGATTCAAATCCAGCATTGAAGGACTGGGTACTGTCAGGTCAATGAATCCTTGCAGCAAAAGTATAAAAGCTGCAAACATTTTATTTCAAGAAAGTTAAATATTGAGTACTACTGAGATTGTATTTTATAAAGATTCCTAGCTATTTTCTCCGACTTAAACTTGGACATTCTCTGCTTTTTCTAAAAAGATTTTCGAAGTTAGAAACTTACTTAGATTTCATTCATAAAAATTAAATCAAAGAAATTACTTAAGATTTTCCAAATTTAAGAAAATTTTCTAGTTTAAGCGAGAGAAAAAAGCCAATATTCGTTATAAATACAATCCCATGCATATGTTTCACGCAGAGGTAAGGCATAGACAAAATATGTATTGTTGTTATACATACATGTATACAACTTGTACCACTGTGGTGGGTTGCAATGTGATATTCCCTATACATTTTCTTTTGAAGAGGGAGCATTCTTAACATTTACTTCATTCGTTTATGTATACTGACTACATTATCACTTCTTTCTGACCGACTTTCCCTCTCGTACTTTTAAACAACGCTTATCTTGCAGCTGTTATACATTGTATATGCTGCCGCCATATTGCCTTATTTAGAAGGTACTGTTTTCTCCCAAAATCAAACAGTCACATGATCATAAGCCTTGTGAAACGTTCCGCTATGGATGTATGTATTGTTTCATTAATGATACTATGTATGATCTTGTATTCTTCCGCCAATGGATTAACGCATCATGACACCAAGACAACATATACATTGAACATCAGGATGCCGGATGCGATCTCATTACAAGCAAGTATACTTTGTGAATATTGCTTAGTCAATCTGGAATAATGATATGCCTAATAATATTCGGTCTACATGCTCAATAACTATCTTACAATCAAAACATTTGTTATCATCACAAGATAAGTATTTTTCTTTGCATCATAAAATTGTGTGACTGTCTTTAATTGTTTATATATTATATAATATAATATATTTTAATATTATATTATATTATATCTTATTATATCTTATTATACCTATTATATTATATTATGTAATGTTAGTTTAGGCCAGATGTTGCATGATATGCTATGTCATGTCATTAAATTTTATTTAATTGTATCGTATCGTTCGCATAGTATCATATCGTGTTATATCGTGTATTTTTGTAATCTTTTATATAATGTTGAAATTAGTTTAAAAAGCCGCTAAATATTTAGAGCCATAAACGTTATTGCACATGAAGTGTCTCTTAATTACAATGTTTTGTACATTTAAGTCAGATGCGCTTCTTTGCCATGCGACGAAACTGGATAAAGACGAAGCATATATATGTGAGTAATATGCATGTATAAATAATGTGTTAAAGTCTATTAGGCTGTTCTTTGTTTCTTTGTTTAAGTAATTTAATTAATATTAAATCATATTTTAAACAAATATCTACGCGACAAACAAGGACAATCATTCGTCTGTTACTGTCTGTCGAACGCATGCCAACCAGTCTTCAACTTGAACATTCATGTAGCAATCGACTTTTACGCCAGACGACTTGGGCCATGAATGTTGGTTTTAAACAGGTCCTATAGGTGCTAAATTTTCACAAAGACAAGAAGTTAAATTCTAAGTTCTCGAAATGCATTAAGAGAGGTTACATTAACCATCTTACTTAAGATATAATTTAAAAAAATTGTAATACAATATTTTAAGTAAAGTCGTTGCGCCGTTCTTTTATACGAAGCACGGCGAGAAATGAATCCTATAATATACGCCTCGACCGCAAACATAACGATTGCTACTGTAACGATCATTAACTCTACATCAATGAATACAGTGAGATTCGATCCCCATGCCTCACGGTCAGTTGCTCACCATATGATGGTTTACGGATGTGGAAGACCAGGGAGCAGCGCCCCCTACTGGTCATGTGCCGAGACTGCCGACACCAACAACCGGTCGGCATGTTCCGACGGCGAGCGGCAGATACTCTGGGCCTGGGCAATGGACGCTGACGGCAGGGAGTTCCCGAAAGGTGAGAGGACTTGTGCCAAGCATATCCTAGCTAAGATGAAACAATGAAATAATTAACTTACTACATAAAACATTAAGAAGTAACAAAAATAACAAATAATGATATAAAGGAAGAAACGGACAAAAATGTTATAAAACTAAAAATCAATTATTAAAAATTTCTCTGATAGCAGTCCAGTGCTTTACTGACGGTACGAATGAGTCTTCGTACATGCTTGTTTTATACAGTAGTTTTATTCGCTGCGATCGGAACAATGTCAACATTTTAATCTCCACATAACATATTTTACTATTTCGAAAAGTTTCAACCGGCGCTTAGCACTTCGTGGATTACAAGAACATTCATTTTTGTTTTGCCAGTTTTTTTTACCACATACTTCTTTTTTCAGATGTTTTTGTAACAACATTGATTTTGTTGTTGCTATTATTGTTGCTGCTGATGATGTTGCTTTTGTTGTTTTATTGCTATTGTTGTTGGTGCTGTTGAAGTGCTATTGATATTCTTGTCGTTGTGTTGTTGTTATTCTTTGAATGGTGTTGTTGCTTCTTTTATTATTGTATTTGTAGTATTAGTGTTATTGCTGTTGCTGTCGATGATATTGCAGCTGTTGTTATTGATGTTGTTGTTATAAAGCGCCAACATGTCTAGCTATGTTTTATTTCATACTTCTGTTGTTGTTTTTTCATACTGCCAGATGTCGGGTTTCGAGTTAGCGGCGACACCAACATCAATTATATTGTCATCCAGCTGCATTATGCAGAGGCATTTGAAGGTTAGATTTATGTTGTTTATGGTGTTAGAGCATTCCTGCTCCGCTGACTTTATTGATGCACGTTGAGGGACATTACCATGGCAACTTTATAATTCATTTGACTATGCATTTTATTGAAGAAAGGTACTTGTTCTCAAAGTTTCTCACATAGTTTTTTTTCAACCAAAATATTTTACATTGATTTTACACCAAATATTAATAAAGCTTAGTTTACTGTAATCCGTTTACTGCATTTAGTAAACACATGTTTCAATTAAATTCACGATACCAAAATCTTCAGTTTTAAGGGCTGCTGAAACTTAACTGTCCTAGCCTTCGAAAACAAGGTACTTTTTATAACATGGATGCTCTTATATAGTGTCAGGGATGGATCCGGGGGGGGGGGGGGGGGGGCGGTGATCACACACCCCACTAACCAAGTAAAAATGTAGAGAAAACACATGCATGTAAGACTTAAAAATACTAAGCTTTAAAAGTGAAATTTATCTGCTGACTGCTAAGGTCCAAGTAAGGATCCTTTACTGTGAATATATATCTAGTATTTACTGTGGTATAGTTGATTGGATCTGGAATTATACCCCACCCGACCAAACTATTCTGGATCCGCCTCTGTAGAGTGTATGTCTTGTGTTTCCAGTATTTCTTTAACATTACAATTAAACTCATTTATTTTTATGTTGTTTTCTCATCTCAAAGTCTAAGTACTGTGAATCAGGGTTAGTCGAGAATGTATTTTGAGACCAAATAATGAATACGCTCTACATGTACATGTGTCTATGGCCATGGAATAATGAAAGATATAATTATTGCTATAAGCCGAATTTTTGTAATTTCAGGTCATGAGATAAATTTGTATACGTCAAAACATTTATTTGCGCTCTAAATTCACTATCAGTGACAACTAAGGCGATAATTCTTATGAAACATGAAAAACTCTAAACTGTCAGAACAGTGTCACAACATGTAAATAAAAACCGTGAGTTTTCCAAAAGTACTGTAGTTGTTTGCGTCACACACGTCTGGTCATTTTTCAGGTGCACCTATAAATAATAAAGAAGACACCAGACGAAAGTCTGGGAAGAACAGGAGAACTAACATACTAGTTTTTTGTTGACCTTACAAATTCTGCTGCCATTTCTTAAAGTAACGCTGTTTGGTTAAAAACGACATTTTGAAGAAACGGGTTTAAAAACCCAATAAAAAAATAAATAAATAAAATTACATATAACAATTTTTACAAGACTAATGCAATAAACACACTGAAAATAGATTAGGAGTATATTCTTTCTTCCGTCAAAAGTAAGTACCTTATGTTGTTGTTTAAAGTTTAATAGTTACCCGCTCAATGTTTTTCGCCCTGTAATAATCGCAACATAATCGTACAGGCAAATAATGTAGGTTCTGATCAGACAGACACAAGACAGAGCTGTCAGAAATAAATCTAAACTATATGCAAACGCCATAATTATAGCTTTGTGTACAAGAAATGAAAATTGTCTCCCTTGTTTGATAATAACCGAGATATTGCATATAGTAGGTTGGTCCTTTTAGTTGGAATTCTTAAAATTTATCGCTTGTTCTTTAGTAGATATTGCAAGAACAAACAGGAAAAGTGCGTACATTTGCATACATGTAAGCATAAAGTTTATTTAAATTTACTTATAGAGATATGTTATTTAAGCAGGAAAATGGAGTTGTTTGTTGATGATGGTTAACCTGGGTATCACAAGAAAGGCCAAAAAAGTTAAAAATCACTCCACAGCGCCAAGCATAAAAGCCGAGTACAATAAATGAAAAGACCGACTTGCATGTAGGGATTATTCGGGGGAGACTTTTCTTTTATGCCTCTCATTATACGGAAATGACAATAATGATCAACATGATTGAAGTTGTTTTCTTTTCTCTAAGTGCAACTTTATACATTTAATCATCCCAGCTGAAATTCCTAAACTTGCCACACGATATCTTTATTGTCATATACATGTATAACCACTGCAAATGGCATTGACGTTATATATCTTTATTTTGCTAAAAGATTAATAATTCGTGAATAACAGCTGGCCACACAGACAACTCTGGAGTAACACTGACGATGACCAAAGAAAGGTAAGTAGATCTATGTGAAATTGATTATTTTACTTATTAACACTTCCTTTTTCTGCTTTGATTTTGTTTTGTTTTTACTATTTTTAGATTTCATTGACACAGTCTTGATCATTATAGTGGCGAACAGGTTTTTTGGTGTAAAAAGACCTCCGACAAATGTCTGGGTAGAACCAGTGGTGCAGCGCAGGTCAGCTTATAGACCTTCTGCAATGAGAATGTAAGTCATTCGACCCCCGATCGGAACACAAGCCCACGCCTGAGATACACTGAAGACTCAACCCCTCGATCAAGGACGCCTCTTACTGCGGAATCAGTGACATAACATTACAAGTCTGTGTATAACAAAGCCGCCTGAAAACTCATTTATGACCGTCGGATATTTTGCGATGGCCTTGAAAATCTTAAATAACTTGTCTTAATTTTGACTTTTAGATTGTAACTTTTTTTCATAACAGAAATGAAATACTTGAAAATTTAAACTAATAAAACCGCAAGCAAGCACGAAGATATGATTTCCGTTTCACCTGACTCTCGTTTCGCCACACGTCAACGGGTTGTGTTTTCGATACTTTTGTATCCTATGAAATTCCATTGCTGTAGAAAGACACGTATTTCTGATATCCCGCACTTTCAATAGAATAAATTAGTTTTAAGATGCAAATGTTGCTTTTAAGATATGTATAAATGTAAACAATGTTTATTTTATATAACTATTATTCGAGAAAATAATTTAATTTCACAAATATTTAACTCTATAGAGTCAGAAGGTTGTTTCCGGAATGCATAGTATAAGTAAGAGAATACATCTTTTGTTGAACAAAAAAGGTCACGGCTTGAGTTCGAACCTCTGGTATTCTGTAGCTATAGCCAGCGTGTTACTAGGTAACGAACCGATACACTAAAATACTAAACTAGAAAAAAAAATTGATCAACGTTTTGATGGGTTTATCGTTCCACCATCAGTATGTCATTTATCTGGAGAGGGTGTCCACCTGAAGCATATATAGTGCTGCCTTCACTGTGTATAGCATGCCGTAAACACCTGGCCATACCACACCTAGTCACATTATCCAGACACCGGAGCAACCAGTCGTGGAACTACCCTTATATTTGCGTGAGCGTTAGCAAGGTAGCTACTTGTATACCACTACCATTTCTAATGAATTTTGTATGTTGCGACCGGGGATGGAACCCGGATCTCCTGTACCTGGAGCCGACGCTCTACCGACTGGGCTACCTGGACCGGTCCTTATGAATTTAATCATTGAAATGACCCAATAAAGGACAAATATCCCATTATGTATTATATATTATATTCGCAGACAACCATACCAGGCCGGGTACTACGTTGCCTACAACTATGGAGCGATTCCCCCAATGGTGGAGGGTGAGTTCGAAAACTCTTGAGGGGCGGCTTGATGTTTGTTAATTGTTTTTGTAAAACATCCTCGACACAATTAATGTCATACTGGCGATATTCATCCAATTTTTGGTGTAGAAGGACCCCAGACCTTTGTCTAGATAGACTGGCGCACCGCAGGTAAATTGGAATAAATTCCCGGATTCAAACCCACGCGGTGAGGTGGGGCTGAGTAGTTACAAATCGGCGAATAGTGTAGATCTACCCTTGTAGGATTGAATAAATAAACATGTTTACAAACAATTAACACTAAATATTAATAGCCTTAAATGTGCGGCTAGTATTTATTTAATGCAGAGGGAAAGTTTAATTTAACTTTAACAACGGGTTACACAATCTGTTTGCCCAACAACACTTTTGATACAAACCTTAGATCTTGGAACATAAACATTACAAATTGTATGCTTAAGTCATACCATTAGCAGATTTACTCAATAGATAGTTTCCACATCTGTAAAGATCCCTTATCTTCGCAGTCATCTTTGATAGTAACTTCAAGGGATTTTCAGATGAATTGTATAGAAGCGTAAATTTTATTTTCCTGTGATTTCTTCATTTGTGATACAAACATTAAAAGCTATGCACCATTGGAATGTTCTTGAATGCATCTTTTTAAAATATAATAATTTTCAAATTGATGAATGCACAAATAATTAATACACAGAAATAAATCAAATTATTGGCTCATCCTTAAACAAAATGAACAGTGTATCCTTTTTTAGTTGTATTTTTTTACATTTTTAACTATCCAAAAATCGTTTTCATATTTAAAATACTTCATAAGAGCTGTTAAAGTCGATATAAGATTCAGTGATATAATTGAAAAATAACAACACACTGGTGAGTTTACTTCAGCACATATTTCCAGATTTCGGCCTGCATTAGTTTCTGCCTTCAAAAATGGCTGCCTTAAACTGTCTCATCAGTGCCTATGACATCACCTGGAAACTATCTACAATAAAAACGAGCCTTTTATTAAACTGAATAAATGTCTTTAAATGTGGTATCGGACGGTTTGGACCAAATAGTTTTATTGCTTCCATTAATGCGTTAGATCTGGGTAAACAGAGAAACATAAAGTCCCGCTCGCCATTGCAAACAGCTTTGTCGTACTCGAGCCACGTTACACAGTTAGCTCTTTTGAAGAAAACAACGCGACCATATTGTTTTAAGATCGCGTTATCTCATCATCTGTGTAGTCCACTGACGTTTGTGTCTATTTTAAGCAGCTACTTTCTGCGCTAACATGAATGGTGCATAAAACCCAAGGCCATTTTGTTTGCAGAGTTCCACATCGAGAATGCATGTCAGCTGGACAAGAACTATACCATGTACCCTATCGCATTCAGGACTCACTCACACAACCTGGGTAGGTGGCCATTGACATTTTGTTTTTTATAAATATTTCGGGCTTTAAATGTTGTTCAACTGTTCAAGAAACTATTTTGGCCTTAGATTTATTACTCGAATAATTCTTTAAGATTTCGATATATTTAATAATTAATAATGATAATAATAATAATAATAATATTAATAATAATAATGATGTTGATGATGATGATCATGATGATGATGACAATAATGATGATGATGATGATGATGATGATGATGATGATGATGATGATGATGATAATAATAATAATAATAATAATAATAATAATAATAATAATAATAATAATAATAATAATAATAATAATAATAATAATTGTAGACTTATTTTAACACAAACGGTCCAGGTATTCCAATTTGAACCAAGGCAAACGAACATGTATATCTGACCGAAGTGATTAAAAAATAAGTTTGTTTAGATATTATTATTTTTTATTATCATAAAAACATTGTTTTTACTTATCTTATATTGCCTAATTCTGAAATGAGTTATGTGTGCATAACCGTACAGAACTAATGTTCCCCAACAATCCCAATCTACCTGAACCAGCGATATACAGTTTATTTAGTTTGAACAATCACTAACATTAGTTGTATTGAAATAGATTGGAATTAATTCCAGGTGTTGTGACGTCAGGGTATCGCATCAGGAATGACACCTGGACAGAAATTGGTCGCATGTCACCGCAACTGCCTCAGGTAATACAAGACTTAAGATAATGATGTTCAGTTTAAATTAAAGTGTTGAAATCTTTGTGAAACGAGTTTAGATCAACTAGAGTTTACACCATTTTTGGGTGTCTACTGCCTGGATAGAACCAGTACCTTGGTGGTGTTTACCTGGGTTATTGTGTAAAGTTGTAGTCGTAGGTTGAGCTGTTAATTCTTCACGGTCATTAGACATGGTACATACAATATCCAATTATCGGTAAAATTCGTGGTTTTCACGAATTTCAAATATCACTGACATTAAAATATAATATGTTATGATAACATCGATAATTAAGATGCAAAAAGTCCAATGATTTTCAGATGAGGACTGTCAAATGAGGACTGTCAACCTTGAACTGAATTCATTAAGGTTTGGAAACTGTACCTTTCTTTTTGGACACCCAGAACATACATTTATTTAAGTGCAGCGTCTGATTTTTTGCTGGAATACATCGCAGCGAACAATGCTGGTCATCAGCTTATTTATTTATTCATTTATTCATTCTGTGGGGGGGGGGGGGAAGATGGAGAAAGATCCCAGACAAATGTCTGGGTAGGTATTTTGCCCCGAACAGGACTCGAGCCTATGCGGCGAGTGGCTAAGTAATTAGTGGAGATATGAGTAGGCGACTCTACCACGACGACACGGTCGCCTCCATCACCCACCCCCCCCCCCCCCCCCCGCCACCTCCTCGTATTTATATACGAAAATATCTGAATAAATGGCACTCTATGCATCTACTCGTTTACGAGCAGTGTCTGAAATAGAACACACTGAAGACGCTCTTATTTTCGAGAAATATCTTGCATTTGTTACCTCCGAGAACTTAATAAGGGAATGCTTTGTTTTTAGACCTTTTATGACGTGACGAATCCAGGAATAGACCTGATCGCGGGAGATATCGTGGTATAGTATTCCTAAATATCCACAAGAAAACTGTTGATGCAAAGCATCAAAAGCGGCGCAGACAACTAAATCACATGTAAAAGAAATTGTGACATATATATCAAAACTTAATTAAAGGTTGTTTCCAGCAGTTTTCTTTATTCAAATACATGTAATTAAATAATTAAATTAATAAATAAATAAATATTAAATAAGGAATAGAATTCCATGTACCGAGTTATGACCGGTATTTTATCAGGGTTATCAAAGTCCGCAAAACAGACTTTCCCCGTGTGCAGATTTCAGTTAGCATTCCATATATACATGTACAATCTTTCGGATGACAGCATGTTCACAGTTAATCTAATTAATAAGTAAAATTTTCCACATCTGTATTTATAGTGGTTCAATTAAGTTCTTGTTTCTAACCCACCGTTTAAAGACATGGAAAATTTGGCACGAAGTCGCTTCAAAAACACGATGACCTTTCAGTCGTTCGATTATTTCTTCTTTGAAATTCTGTTTGCTTTAAATAAATCGATTTAATTAATAAACATACAATTAGTTAAAGCATAACTGCATTGTTGCAACATATGGCCTTTTAAATAAGTGAACCCTTTTTCTTATGGGGAAAATATAATAGTATATGTTTTTGTGTGTGTCTCCATTGTTAAAAATGTTTATTTCTGCTATTGAAGGCAACCCGATGCACGATGCGAAGTCACCGTAAACAGTTCACCGTGATTGGGTAAGTGGAAAGGGAGATAATCTCGGCAGGTGCATCAGGGGCGAATAAAGGCGGGGTCGGATACAGCATTAGCCCACCTTAACATTTCCGGGCTGTACCTTGTATATTACAGTTATATAAGTTCAGTATAATGCACTAATAAGGTCTTTTCACTTCTGTCTAGAAAGTGTTACTTACAGCAATAACGATGATGATGATGATGATGATGATGATGATGATGATGATGATGATGATGATGATGATGATGATGATGATAATGATGATGATGATGATGATAATAATAATAATAATAATAATAATTATAATAATAATAATAGTCTTCCTCCTCTTTATCATCATCATCATCATCATCATCATCATCATCATCATCATCATCATCATCATCATCATCATCATCATCAACAACAACAACAATAACAACAACAATATCAATAACATTGACAACAACAAACTCATCATCAGCATCGTTGATACTTGATATTGTTTGTGGATATTCTTTCAGGCCACGTAACCAGGACGAGATGTGCAACTTTTACATTATGTACTACACCGAGTATCCGGGGCTGCTCCGTATCACATACTGCCTGAGAGACGAACGATTTCATTGGTCAGAATACTTCAAGAACATTCCGGAAACCGCCAGCTCGATAGGAGGAGTACCTCCCTTTGTTATGAAAGATCCGTACGCGGATTACCAGCATAACATTATGTAAAGAAACAAACCCGCATGCCGGACTGGAATAAAGTGAATTTTGTCCGTTCTTGACAATGCAATAAAGCGACATAAAATGGTCACATGCTTACTTTCAGCTTGTATTGTTGTAAAAGACTCCTGGCGACTGGTCGAAGTTATTGGACTTAAAAGTGGATGGACTGACAGATTGACGGACAAGACAGACCGACTAAGGGAAATGATTAGGCAAACTGGATGGACTGGCTAACTGGACAGACTAACTGGACGGACTGACGGACTATATGGACTGACTAATTGGGCGGACTGTCGGACTGGATGGACTGACTGACTGACTGGATGGACAGACCGGATGGACTGAGTGACTGGATGGACTGACTGACTGGATGGACTGACGGACTATATGGACTGACTAATTGGACGGACTGGCGGACTGGATAGACTGACTGACTGGATGGACTGACTGACTGACTGGATGGACAGACCGGATGGACTGAGTGACTGGATAGACAGACTGGAAGGATTAGCGGACTGGATGGACTGACTGATTGGACGGACCGACGGACTGGATAGACTGAAGGACTGGACGGACTGACTGACTGGATGGACTGACTGACTGGATGGACTGACTGACTGGATGGACTGACTGACTGGATGGACTGACTGACTGACTGGATGGACGGACTGACTGACTGGATGGACTGACTGACTTGATGGATAGACTGACTGACTGGATGGACTGACTGACTTACTGGATGGACAAACTGACTGACTTGATGGTTTGACTGACTGTCTTAATGGACTGACTGAATGGACTGACTGACTGGATGGACTGAAGGACTGGATAGACTGAAGAACTGGATGGACTGATATCTGGACAGACTAAGTGACTGGATGGACAGACTGGATGGATTGGCGGACTGGATGGACGGACTGACTGACAGTATGTACAGACTGACTGGACGGACTGACGGACTGGATAGACTGACGGACTGGATAGACTGAAGGACTGGGTGGACTTACTGTCTGGACAGACTGACTGACTGGATGGACTGACTGACTGGATGGACTAACTGACTGGATAGATGGACTGACTGACTGGATCGACTGACTGACTGGATAGATGGACTGACTGACTGGATCAACTGACTGACTGGATAGATGGACTGACTGACTGTCTGGACTGACTGACTGGATGGAGTGACTGACTAACTGGATGGAGTGACTGACTGTCTGGATGGATGGACTGAATGACTGGATGGACAGACTGACTGACTGACTGTCTAAATGGACGGACTGGATGGACTGACTGACTGTCTTGATGGACGGACTGGATGGACTGACTGACTGAATGGTTTGACTGACTGAATGTACAGATTGACTGCCTGGAGATGACGGACTGGATGGACTGACTGACTGGATGGACCGACTGACTTGATGGAATGACTGACTGACTGACTGGACCGACTGACTGACCGACTGGATGGACTGATTGGACAGACAGACTGACTAGAATGACTGACTGACTGACTGACCGACTGGATGAACTGACTAACTGGACTGACTGACTGTCTGAAATTACTGACTGGAATGACTGGCTGATTTGAATGACTGACTTGAATTACTGCTGGAATGACTGACTGACTGTCTGGACAGACTGACTTCTTGAATGACGGACTGGATGGATTGACTGACCGACTGTCTGGACCGACTGTCTGGACAGACTGACTGTCTTGAATGACGGACTGGATGGATTGACTGACCGACTGTCTGGACCGACTGTCTGGACCGACTGTCTGGACAGACTGACTGTCTTGAATGACGGACTAACTGGAATGACTGACGGTCTGGAATAACTGACTGTCTGGAACGACTGACTGACAGTCTGGAATGACTAACGGTCTGGAATGACTGACTGGATGGAGTGACTGACTGGAATGACTTGACTGACTGGAATGAGTTATTGGATGAAATGACTGACTTTCTGGAAGGATTGTCATAAGTCATAAACCAGTAAGTCATAAGTCTGGGTAGAACCACTGGAAAGGCAGATGCAAGACCTTTTCTCATTAAGTCCTTCGCCTCGTCACCAACCTGAATTAAAGAAAAGCTTTGAGTCACATCTAGTTACTATGAAGCTACTGTACATGCAGCCTGAAATAATACCCCCCCCCCCCTCCTCCTCCCACCCCCGAGGTAATAGAAGGGGGAAACATAAAACAGCTGCTCAGGAGGCATGGGACGCTTAAAACCCTTTCACCTTCTTCCTTCTTAATAAGTGTGTGTATATGACAAAAATATCCAAAATCTTCAGACATAAGCATATTTTAAGAGTAAGCTGTTTACAAGAAAAAGAAAAATGCTCATAATCATGAATAACAATAAAGATACCCACAATAATAGAAGAAACTGCCTTAGCATTTAGTGATGTTGCTTCCTACTGTTTGATCAACATTCTTCTCTTACGAAATTGCCTGACTTTTCCCTGACTTTTGCTTATTTTTCAAATTTCCTTTACTAATTTTAAAAT
Organism: Sinonovacula constricta; assembly: GCA_007844125.1. Lineage (NCBI taxonomy): Eukaryota > Metazoa > Mollusca > Bivalvia > Cardiida > Solecurtidae > Sinonovacula > Sinonovacula constricta. The sequence goes on from CM017559.1 coordinate 785,313, forward strand.
TCCCTGACTTTTTCCTGACCTTGAAAAAAATCATTTTCCCTGACTTTGCCAGCAAGAGTACACAATCTGTGGCCAAGCATACTATTGTGGGGAATCATTTAACATTTATCGTTCAATAGGCTTTGTGCCTAAAAATTATTGTCTTCTCTCTGCGGCTGGGATACCTCAAATTCATATTCTTTTCTGTTTGTTTGTTGGGTTAATCTTCCCAGCAACATTGTTTAAGTTATTTGGAGACGGTGCCAACGTTAAACAGATAAAGTGCTGTCTTGTCTTTGTATAGCACGCTGCAAGCAACTGGCATGAAACCACACCCAGTCACATTATCCTGACACGGGGCCAACCTGTCGTGGAACTAGCCTTATATTTGGATAAGCGTAAGCAAGGGAGCTATACGACTATCATTTTAACGACTTTGGTATGGCGCCGGCGGGGATCGAACCTGTTCATGGAGGCGAAGCTACATCAATTGTGCTACTAGATTCGGTGCTCTTTCCTGTCTTCATATGTCTTTATTCAGACTGATGATGCAATTAATTAAAGGGGGGTAAATATGATTACAATTCTTATTTTCGTTTAGCGGTCATGGACTGAATTACCTGCCGCTGGCTTATCCATAAATCCATTGGTTTGTAAATTGTAGCCTAAGGTTTGTACGGGTGACTGGTTGCCAATGTAAACACAGCGCCGGTGTAAACGTGAATCGATAACAGCCTTTCGCCCATTCACTACACATAACATTTATTATGTTACGGAGAGATAAAATCCCTTTAATATAAGTAGGCGATATCTTTCTCGACAGCATTTATTTTATTTACTTCAGTCACGTGTTATGCGACGAGTGGGTTGTTTCTTAAAGCACCGTGTGTCACTGTTAAAAACGATTCAGTTGCTATTAATGGTTTCTCTAGTGCACTGATAGCCTACATACGAGCTAGTTAATAAACAGCCGAAAGAGAACGACTAAGATCAGTAAGAAAAATGGCGTAGGCAGACCTATCTTACATATGTATGTGTGTACAATTTACACGTAGGACAGGATTTTTAGTCATGGATTAGTTACAGCTAGCATCTGGTGAGTGTTGCCGCTGGACACGTGAGATGGACGGACGGACGTTACGCGGTCGGTCTGAGGAGAACCGGTGTTCGATCCTGGACGGCACGGCCGAGTCTGTTACCGCTGTTTCTTCGAGGGTCATTCGAGTTTTCTTGAGCTCCACTTTCTCCGGTACGTCGGTCTCTGCCTTCGAATAATATTGGTTTTGTTTATTTTTTGTTACCTCGCACCGACAAATGTCCCTCTCTCTCTCTCTCTCTCTCTCTCTCTCTCTCTCTCTCTCTCTCTCTCTCTCTCTCTCTCTCTCTCTCTCTCTCTCTCTCTCTCTCTCTCTCTCTCTCTCCCCCCTCTATCTATCTCTCTCTATCTCTCTCTCTCCATGGAAGTAGGACTTTAAAGTTTTCGTACATGTATGAGACTACATGCTTTCCATGTGTATGTATTCAGAATGTGAAAAAGTAATTCCATCCTTGCGAATATGAAACCTTGGTGGGTTTGGTTTATATGTCAAGAAATGAGCTATTCTTTTCGATTTTTTTTTTATATACAAATATCTTCATAACATACGTATACGTTGTAAGATATATAGCCAATGACATTGTTAATATAAATGAAACAAGAATAAGACCAAAAACGACATATGTTCTAATAATATTCTAGATCTCTAACTAATAATGGCCTTCGGTTTACTTTATATAGGATGGTACCGGTTCACAAGTATGTAACTTTATACATATTTCATACATGTGAACTTTACCACTTGTGGAGGGAGGCTCCCGCTTTCAAGTTTTAAAATTATTTGAAAATGAGGGTGTATTTACACAGCTTTAAAATCTCCCTACTTGGAAACAGATAACTTCCTTCTGTGTTTATGCGAAAATAACAAATCTCCTCATTTGCAAGTTAAAAACTCTCACGTTGGCCTCAGAAAAAAGTTCACACGTATGATACTCATGCTTGTAATCTAGATGACAAACGATACCTGCTATTTTATGCTTCGTCACACGTGGTAAGGGTAATTAGGCTTCTTTTATAGCTCATGAACTTGTAAATCTACCGTGGATGGACGTGTTTTATTAGTGTCCGTAGGTTTGGTATGAATTGTTACCTGTTAATCAGCGAACACGCGTGTTTACACATACATTTGTAGATCTTTATAAGTTACACAGTACAGAACACAGGGGCGGATCTTGGATGTTACCTTTAAATGGGGGAGGGAGGGGGGCATAATTTCTTATTGCAATATTATTTATGCGGAATATGTATGAACAACGACATTTCTTCGTTCTTATGTGTGTCTGGATGTAAAGAAGTTATATTCTTTTAGCTTCTTTAATGAATTATTAAAATGAATTGATATTCTATGTTTGTCCTGGAATGTAAGGAACAGGCCTGCACCGGGCCTGCACCGGGTCAAACCAGGCCTGCACCGAGTCAAACCGGGCCTGCACCGGGTCTGCACCGGGTCAAACCGGGTCTGCACCGGGTCAAATCGGGCCTGCACCGGGTCAAACAGGGCCTGCACCGGGTCAAACCGGGCCTGCACCTGGTCAAACCGGGCCTGCACCGGGTCTGCACCAAGCCTGCACCGGGTCAAACACTGAATAAAGTCGCCCCTGTTTATAAACACCCACTTGTAGATGTGGTATATTTAGCTGATATATTGATATGGTAACTGGCTGTGTCAGAAAGAACTCGTGTTTTCACTGTATATAATATAAATATAAATATACAAATTTGTTGCAGCAATGTTACTTTCCCAAAGGCTAGTCTATATCCCGTCGGCTGCAGATGTTTATGCGTGTGTCTTTTCTGAGAATATATATTGTTACGCGTAGGAAGAAGACACAATTTTTATCTGCCAACAGCGAGAACGTATGAACACATTCAATTGCTACATGTAATTGTTTTAACAATTCAACTTTTTCTTAGTTTTCGGCGCCGTATGACCTATCAAGTGTCGGTGTGCCGTAAAACCCCCAAAATACAAGTTTTCTTAGTTTGGTCAGGTTTCACTCAACATAGACAGGAGAAGGGGTACCATACGATAAATTTTCACAATGTACGGGTTGTTCTTTTCTGTTTGAAATTCATCGCAGCGACACACGCCCAGCTGTAATTAAATTGGTGCAGCAAAATCTCATACAAATGCCTGGGTAGAACCACTGGCGCACCGCTAACCAGCTGGAAGACTTCTCCATTTGGTCACCTTTTACTCCGATCGGGCCTCGAAACCTCGCGGTGACGTTTTGCAATATTTTAATCATATATGTATACCGGTTCATGTGTGAACACGTGTAGCTTTCCGTCTTGTTTGTATCAAGCTATAACATGTCTGGGGGTCAATTTCAGTCAAGTGGCTTAAGTGAGTACAGGAAGTTATAAATCGTAACATATTTCCTACAAAAATGGTTAACATGTATCCATTTCCTTCCCTGTATCGCTACGCCGCCAGAGTATAACTCCCAGACTTTTAGTTCGAACTGATCAGGCTTAGGAAAAAAAGCGTGGACACTGATGCGAATTGCCCACCGTGCTGTCTGATCGGGATCTACACTTATCTTACCACTGTGACTAGTGATGTGACATTTTTTGCTTGGAGTTGTGATTAAATAACACTTTTTTATTCATGGATGTTAACACTTTGGTTTAAGCCTTGAGCCATAGGTTAAAGTTGATGTCCAACAATTTGTCTATATTTAATACGTGTAACATCTTAACCTGATCCTGGAGAATGCTTGCTCTAAGGCTGCATTAACTTATACCTTAGCCTTACTAAAGCCTGTTTATAACATACACTAAATTGTAAAGACAGTACAAATCGCGAATTTCGCTTAAAATGTCCATTATTTCCAAATCAGTAAATAATTGCGATGGAGATTTCAGCTAAAAATAAATATCGACGTCAGAGCTGATTACCCGGATGCTCATGTAAAATGATCTCAAAAGGAAGTAGTCACGTGGTTTTCTTCGTTTCAAAATAGCTAACTGTGCAGCGTGGCTCCGATAGGAAATACCTGTTTTGCAATGACAAGTGAGGATTTATGCTTCGCTATAAACACTTAATCTAGGGCATCAATGAACAGAATTTTCCAGATCTTTATGTTATTATTTGAGAAACTTTGGTCTAAACTGTCGGGTGCCTCCTTTAAACCGAACTAAATATTACTATAAGGGGTGAATCTTGGAATTTATCTTAGAAGACAACGCCTAATCTAGTGACGCGAGGTAATATTTATTTCCTTTATTTAATGCTGGTTCCAAATGTGTGTTTTGGTATTTATTGAAAAAAAAATTAAATAAATAATTGACCAAGGGGTCCAAGTCACTTTAAACATTTACGACTGTACTTGCAGTCACACAACAGCCCTAGCTAATCGAGGGATTGATCCAGGGGTATGTAGGTGTGGTGGTGGGAATGCATCCCCCCCACCAACCAGGTGAAGAGAGCAGTTGTCAAAACACATACATGAAAGCTTAAAAAACTAAGCTTTCAAAGTATACTAAAGCTTGAAGTTAGGGCCCCTTACTGTATACACACAGTATATATACATTATATATATCTAGTATTTACTGCGATAAAGTTGAATTTATATTGATTCACTCCCCCCCCCCCCACCTCCAACATTTTCTGGATCCGCCCCTGCTAGCTTATCCACAGATTCGGTTGCTATCCAGCCTAGACCTGTCATTTATAAGCTTACCAGCATCACATGTATATAATTTATTCACACATTTGCTTACTACGCATGCGTATTCGTGCATATTTTTAGATCTGCGGCAAAATGGACGATATAAATGTATAGTAGTTGTCTTGTATTTGGAACATATGACTTATTAAAAGTAAACACAGACACGCGAGTACTTAACCCGTATACGCTTTGATTGTCACCCTCAGGTCTAAACTAATATAATAACTTCTGCCACAGCAATCATGACGACATTAAATAAAGATAAGAGTAACGGCATTAGAACCAGGACAGTCATCCGTACCACCCAAGGATAGTTACATGTACCACCGCTATAACTACTACCACCCATCACCACCACCATCTCCACAATTGTAAGTATGTCCCCCATTTCAATCAGCACCCCCCCCCCCCCTCCCCAATGTCAATGACCGCCATCAACACCGACCCACACACCATCACCACCACAATCACTACCACTTTAAACAGCCACTTTCACTAAAACCCTTTATTACATACCCTGCTCCCCCTCCCCCACCACCACTCCCCCTCCCCCTCCAAAAAACAACAACAACAAAACAACAACACCTCCACAAAAAAAACTACAACATAACTTCAACAATATTACAATGTAAATAAGTTAACTCCTGGTGTTTCGTATGTATGCCATTAATTAAAACAAAGTTTACGCTCAAATACAACAGGTTAAAGGTTAAAGTTGTTGCATTTCCGTTATATAATTTGTCGAAACATCTTTACTCTTAAGCATCATGATCTACCTTGTACTTTTTTATAATTTAACGGTTGAAAATAGCCCGTCTGTCTAAATTTGTATTCACACTTCATGTTATTAACGGATTAAATCTGATTAAATCTGTTTCAAATATGAAAGAAATTCGGTGTATATCGGCTGTAACAGGAATTACATAGGGCTACTCTACATACGTAGAGTTACCGACATGTAACTCCTCTGACCACAAAGCCTCTCACCGCTTAGTTTCGAGTTCCGTTCCGGGCGAAGGACTTAATGTGGGAAGGTCTTCCAGCTGACTTGGTGTGCGTCGGTGGTTCTACACAGACTTTTGTTTAAGGTCTTCCTCCACCAAATAGCTGGACGTCGATATGATAATTACAATATGTAGTTGCGACATAATTAAAACAATAAGAAAAACGTCAGCAGGTATTACAGTGCCAATTGGCGTAAATAAGGAATGCAAGATCAAAACGAATTGTGCCGAATGCAGGTGTACGTTTCTTTCTGATTGTCACATACACACATTGTCTAATTGTTTGATATACAAGTTGTCTAATTGTTTGATATACAAATTGTCTAATTGTTTGATATACAAATTGTCTAATTGTTTGATATACAAATTGTCTAATTGTTTGATATACAAATTGTCTAATTGTTTGATATACAAATTGTCTAATTGTTTGATATACAAGTTGTCTAATTGTCGGATATACAAGTTGTTTAATTGTCGGATATACAAGTTGTTTAATTGTAGGATATACAAGTTGTTTAATCGTCGGATATACAAGTTGTTTAATTGTCGGATATACAAGTTGTTTAATTGTCGGATATACAAGTTGTTTAATCGTCGGATATACTAGTTGTTTAATTGTCGGATATACAAGTTGTTTAATTGTCGGATATACTAGTAGTCTAATTGTCGGACATACAAATAGTCTAATTGTTTGATATAGAAGTTGTCTAATTGTCGGACATACAAGTTGTCTAATTGTCGGATATACAAGTTCTCTAATTGTCGGATATACAAGTTGTCTAATTGTCGGATATACAAGTTGTTTAATTGTCGGATATACAAGTTGTCTAATTGTCGGATATACAAGTTGTCTAATTGTCGGATATACACGTTCTCTAATTGTTTAATATACAAGTTCTCTAATTGTCGGATATACAAGTTGTCTAATTGTCGGATATACAAGTTGTCTATTTGTCGGATGCCACTTTTAATGTCGACGGATTTATGCGCTTCATATAAGCGTGTTTTTATCGACCCTGTCTATATCTATAACGACACTATTCTATCTGGATTTTTTTCTATGTGTGTTTGTTCATTTGTTTGCCGGATATGCATTTTGTTGATTTTTTATTGTAAGCTTTTCATCCAAGTTTTATTCTGTTTGCCGAGATCAAAGAAAATGATCGAACATGTTTTTGTTTAACCTAATGTTTTAAAACAATAAGGACAAAAACACGAAAGAAATAAAAGGTCAATTAGGAGAAGGCGTATCCAAAGATTTATTCGGGGTAATTTGATGAATAAAAATTAGGAAAAGCAGATTTGGACAAATAGTACAGCTCCAGACCAGAGCTGTATGATCAGGATCGACTCTATTGGCGGCAAATTCTCTGGCAGTGTACCTTTCCGTGAAGATCAAACAGAATTGCTAAGAAAAAAACAACAAGCTGATAACAAGGAGCATTGACAGGTTTAAATGATTTTGTTTAAAAGAACATCCTAGAAGTTTACATGTTAAAGTTTCAAGTGACTAAACTTCCATACATCCACCCCGCGCGCCCACGTGACTCACAGCGTCTCCTTAGGAAAGGGCGTGATATAAATAACAAGTGAAAGTACTTTGTAAATAGAAAACGTGATGTTATTAGACAGTCCTTGAGGGATGCTTAATCGATTGTTATTAAAAGAATCCAGCGACACGTTTATGGTCTTATTTTGTTGTTTTTTTTACAAGAAATACGTCAGACGATAGTCTTGGTAGAACCACCGGCTCACATCAGCATGAAGACCTCTCCACAAGGCTATTGCAGGGCTTGAACCCACGGGCAATTGATTTAGGCGTCATAAATCAGTGACTATACACCAAACGGTTCGGCCCATGCAGGCACACGCTCGGTCGGTAAGAGCAGCATATTAGAAACAGTATCAGGTTTTATTCTACCATATCAGATGAAGTCTCACACTGAGGAACAGAACAGAACAGAACAGATCTTTATTCCTTCCAGGTATATAAAGTACACTACATGGAGAACTACATACAATAAAGAGACAGGAAAAGTAACAAGAGGTTCCGGTGGTTGGGGTGACGTAGTACAAAAGTGTGAAATGAGTGATTGGAGAGAAAGAGGGAGAAAGAGAGAAAGAAAGACAGAGAGAGGAAAATAATGAAGCGGGGGAGGGAGAGAAGAAAGTGAATACATGTATATAGGATCTATATAGATGATTTCTAATTAGATGTATTTTGTTGTTTCTTGTACAGACACATTGCGAACTTATATACAAGTTACATAGTTACAGTAGAACATAATAACAATTCTAGTAAAATACTTAACTATCAAATAAGAACCAAGCTAAGTAATGCACATTTTACAAAAATATTTTTAAATACTAGTAACAAGTATGAGAAGATGCTAGAGAAAGAAGTTTATCACACACACTCAAGATCGTGCATCTTATAGATAAGAGTAGTTTTACAATTTAACAGACAAAATGGAGTACATCGTAAAGCTACATAAAACATATCCGAGAAAAAAGTAGGTTGTGGTACACAAATTGGATTTTAAAATTAGTAATATTGATTGTGACAGCATATCAAATGAATGACAATGTCATAGCTAAACTTAGATTTTTAACACAAATAGTCCATTTCACCTTACCATTAGATCTACGTGTGTTTACAGAAAGGTATTGGGGCGCACTTGGCCGGGCGTTCAGAGGCGTGGGTTCGAGTCTAGGTCGGGGCGAAAACTTTCATGCGGGGAGGTTTTCCAGCTAATTTTCGGTGCGCTGGTGGTTCTACCAAGACATAGGTCTAACAAACAACAACAACAAACAAAACCAAAACAAACAAAAAATACAAAATTAAAGACGTCCAAAACAGAAAAAAATGTGTGTTTATACTTCATATTCACGCATTTCATGGCAATTTTCTTTTTTATATTTGCCATCTGCAATCTGAAATATTTAATACCTGCGGCACAATGCAAAATAAGCCACTTAACATACTTTAAAATGGTTTCTAACCAAAATAGCGTCGATTTAATACTATCAATTAGAAAAGTAACAAAAGACAAAAGTAAATCGAAACTAAATAGAAATATAAGTAAATTATAGTAAAATGATGGAATTAATAACAGCAATTAGAAAAGAACAATCCCACCACATTTTAGAACAAAATTAATATGACAGAATCGGATTTCTTCTGAGACAAACATTAACACTTTATATACATTATACGTTATTCTTAGCCGATCAACAGTGACGTGGTCGCTCCCTGACTTGTTGGTGCCTTCTCCGAGCAGGAAATAAAAATGATCCAATAAAAGGCCGTCTTATAAAATTCAAAAATATTCTACGTTAAACCATCAATCAGCGTTTCATGTACATGTTGAATACAGGGGCGAATTAGGCCGAGGGCCGGCAATAAGCACCCCCACCCACTCACACACACACACTCGCGGATTATCCGAGAAATATATATAAATTAAACATGAATTCATTTATTAGTCAGCTTAAAGATTATTTCTATGTCTTATTTTCAGTAATGCTATCTAACAGTTTACCACATGGAAATTTCATGTCGAGATATCGTTTAGCATAGTCGTTCTGCATGGCTACATAACATGCATATCCCCACCACACCCACCCCTACCCCACCACTCGCAGTAAAATATAAATCCGCCACTGGGATGTACATATAATTCACCTCTACCATTAATCACAAGCAGTCTCATCATATGACCGTGCATGCACATGTATCTGTGGGAAAAACTCGAGAAACACGACCATACACTGAATGACTAAAATGCTTTTACCTTCAAAAAACGAAACACGTTCTGATACATTCATCTACATCAATCAAATTTAGACATGACGTAGACAACATCGACCATGCCCAGGCAAAAACCTGTAGATCCATAGCCAAGTCCGTGCGTTTTTTTTTTATAATTATTTACACAATGTTTTAACCGGACCTGGTAGCGCAATCGGTAGAGCGTCGGCTCTAGGTACGGGAGGCCCCGGGTTCGATCCCGGGCCGCGAAATACCAAAGTCGTTACAAATGGCAGTGGTATAGCTCCCTTGCTAATTCTCAAGCAAACATAAGGGAAGTTTCGCGACTGGTTAGCCCAGTGTAATGATAATGTGACTCGGTGTGGTATCATGTCAGGTGTTCACGGCATGATATACACAGTGAAAGCAGCACTACATCTGCTTTAAGTGAAAACCGTCTCCAGATAACTAAAATACAGTGGATGTGACGATAAACCCAGCAAACAAACATCTTTTTTGCAATGTATCTATAGACCAATACTCTGTAAAGTAACCATTAGGTCGTCAGCAAATATCACAGAAATAATATACATGTTTGCTTTTCACAGATGTAGCAATTATGGGTCGAATCTCCCAAGTAAAACACCCCCGGGGAACATAACAAATCTCAACAAATCGTTGAAAAACTCAAAACAACACTTAAGAATCGTTTGATGTCGTTTCTAGCACACGCGCTCAATCATAAAATATACACAAAAAGCATGTGTGGACTTCTTTGTTATCATCACTTTTTATATTTATAGATTAACACTTTGTTTAGCAACAAGAGTTATTTTATGCTGGTTTGGCGATATACAACGGGATAAACATCTTTATGCTGTTCGATGTGGGATAAATTGCCATAAAACATATAACAGTGAATGCAAATGTATTTGTGTTAACTTGTTTCTACTTCTAACTACATGTAATGCTAAACGCGTGAAAAGTTCCTTGCTGTAAATTTCGAATAACAAAATCCAGAGGCGGATTAAGACGGCGTGGAGCCCGCGGACCCCTACTCCCAATTTCCCAAACCATAAGAAAAACAATTACATGTATTAATATATATTCAATATTAATTAGGTTAAATATGCAAATAGACACATTTCTGTTATATATGTATATTCTTAATGTCATTTACTGGGTTGAAACACAAATTTCGTTTTTTAAAGTCCTTCAAAGGCTCGTTCTGCATATGGACCGGCCGCAATAGCTCAAGTGGTAGAGCGTCGGCTTGCGGATCGGGAGGTCGCGTGTTAAAACCTCGGCCGGGTCAACCCAAAGACTTTAAAGTTGGTAGTAGTGGCTTCCCTCCTAACGCTCGGGGCTATTGGGACAGCATTACGCCTGACTCGTCGGTGTCAGTATAATGGACCGACCGGGTTCAGTCCCTGGGCACATCATAAGTGCCCCTGTGCCATAATGATAGAAATGTCGCTGCACAGAATAGGCAGAAAAATGCCGACAAATCCCATCCCATCCCTCGTTCCGCATATATAATTTTTGAACCAGAAAAAAACGTCCCTCATTGAGTCACTTGTTAGATCCGGTCCTGATAGTGGGTTGATAGAAAACCGTAAGGCAACTTGTTAAATGTAATTTTAAAACTAATTAGTTGTAATAATTTCTTTGCCTTATTTATTTATTTCATGCTAAGACATTATTGCGTTTTTTATGATTAATTAGTCATTCCTTTATGTTTATTTTGTTTCTGAATTGTTTAATAATTGTATTGTAAATACTACTCCCACATTAACCGCGATGAGCGGTAATGAGTTTAATAAAGTTGAGCTGAGTTGAGGTGTAGTTTATTTATAATCCAGACGTATGTACGTGCATGTGTCACGTCATATCATCATACATTCCTCAAACTTCCAACATCTATCTTAACTTAGAAGGAAAGTGTTCGTCCTTGCACACGCGTCATATTATTTTTGTGATACATGAAATGAAAGCAGGCACCAAAACAGGCACACACACGTGCATTAAAGGTGGTAGGCGACAGTTTGGAAAAAGCTTTTCTCAAGCAACCAAATAAAATTAGTTTTATCTTAACAGATCCCGCTAAATGATGTTTAATGCTGCCGTAAATTAATGTGAAAAGTAAAGTTAACACCACATGTATAATTACAAAAAATGTATTTCCTATCTCACCCACGCTGAACAGGCTCTTTTAATAACTATAGATATTTTTCAACTAAGAAAACCCCACGACACATTTCTTTTTTGCACACACAAACACACAAAACGCTTGCGTGAAGAACTGAAAAGTATGCAGTCATACTGGATTATAAGTACATATAGCAAAATGCTAAGAAAAATGCCGTAAAATGCAGAAATGACTTGTCCAAAAAAGTGTTTGGATAAAAAAATCATTTATTTTAAAGACAGGACGAATGTCAAACCTATAATTAGAAACTTTAAATGCTTTAAATGTTTTATGTGTTTAGGTTGCTAAGATAGCAATTCTAAACTTAAGTTTCTTGCAGCCAAAAATCAAGGGCGGATCTAGGATTTTACTCAGAGAGGCGCGGAATTAGTACGTCAAACGATATCACATTTGCTTTCTTATTGTCGGAAATGCGGTCTGCCGTGTATCCAGACCAAAGCTTAGAGCCTTTTACCAACTGATGAAATTGAATGTACATATAATATTTATGCAGTATATATATTTACATGTGTGTTGTATATATGGCCAGGTAAGGTAATTATGGGCAGGGTGTTATGGCGGTGGGGTTAGGGGTCTGGGGCTCGAGCCGGCTCTAACTTTGTCCAAATTGGTCCTTGATACATGGTTTTGTATAGAAGTAAGGGTGTTGTAGATAGGTAAATATGAATAGCACAGTTTATCTAGAAATCCTAAACATATATAGACTAAGAACTAGCTGGAGTCGCTTCATTGTAAAGATTCGAAAGTGTGCCAACGATAGCTTTAAAGTTTTTAAATAGAACTTAAGGATTAAGTAAAATCAATACGAATCTTATAATAATTGAGGACTTCTGTAGTTCGGGAGATGAAGGAATGCATGGCAATTCAATTATTTTATCGGAAACCTATGGCTCCCTGCCGACCCGCGGGTACTTTGACAGGGTCAAGCAGGCATTCTCTGAGTCCATAGAACTCAGATTGTGTACAGGTATCTCAACCGCAAACAAATACACATTCGGAGGCTACGTTATCAGATACGGACATTTCTGATAAGGACTGCTTGGGTCTATGGTAGACCAAACAAATCATTCACATAAATTAAGTGTTCGATCACAGTTTTGGAATGTTTGCTTGGAACCTCGGCTACAACTATTCGCAACTCGGTATTTCTCGCGAGATAACATTTTGGCCACAGTAACAACCAAGTGTTTACAGAAGTGTAAATCTCTGGCCTACAACTTATATTGTTTTAGTTATCGTGTGGGTAGCTTCTCAAACTTAGCATTTACAAAGTACTTGCACTTACTGTAGAATTCATGTTTTTAATAAAAGCATATTATGCTTATAGTGGGATATATAGATTTAAAATGCCATTGAATAAATTCAATGTAAGCGTCTATAAATGTCTTCAGTAGAGTATCAATGATAGTAGTTATACTTTAACGGGTCCCTGTCGGCATATGTCATGCATATCCCTTTTTTTCCTGTTCTATCACTTTCTTTATCATATCTCCCCCTTTCTCTTTAATATCCATTCCTTTTTTCCGTCATATAATTTTCCCCAATCATATCTCTTTTCTCTATCATACCCCATCCTTTCTCTATCATATCCCTTCCTTTTCTGTCATATGCCTTGCTTTCTCTATATTATACTCCCCTTTTTCTATCATATCCCTTTCTCTATCATATCCCTTTCTTTCTCTTTTATATCCATTCCTTTCTCTGTCATATCCCTTCCTTTCTCTTTAATATCCATTCCTTTCTCTGTCTTTTTCCTTCTTTTCTCTATCTTATCCATTCCTTTCTCTATCTTATCCCTTTCTTTTTCTATCTTATCTCTTCCTTTCTCTATTATATTCCTTCCTTTCGCTATCTTATCCATTCCTTTCTTTATCTTATCCCTTCCTATATCCCTTTCTCTATCATATCCATTCCTTTCTCTATCATATTCCTGCCTTTCTCTATCTTATCCCTTCCTTTCTCTTTCATATCCCCTTCCTTGTCTATCATATCCCTTTCTTTCTCTATCATATCCATTCCTTTCTTTTTCTTATCCCTTCCTTTTTCCCTACGAACGCCGAGATGCAAAAAAGCACCTATGACAATTTTTTAGAAAAATAGCGAAGTTTCTATTTTCGATTGAGTTGGTCGACAGAGCATTCTTATTATTAATATTTAATTGTACCAGGTACCAATCATTCTGTCAATTGTCTGGTCACAGATTTATTTCGAACAACGGGTTCTGTTTCTCCGGCTATTTGTTATACATTTAATACACTTGGGCAAACGCGAATGGGGAAAGAAAGAGAAAATAGGAACATAAAGAAAAAAAGACAAATAGACAAAAGAATAGATATTATAGAGAAAGAATATATTGATAATTAAAATTGAAATAATCTAAAATAAGCTTGAAAGAAACTGAAAAATTGTTAATCTTGGTTTGAAATCGCATTTTATTTCTCCGAGTGAAGCTAGGAAACAATATTTTTACAATTGGCGAAGCACCTAATCTGATTATTCCATTCCCGATATGCTGGTGTTGATTAAGATCATGATTACAATTGATCAAATCACAACTTAATTAAATCATGGTTTCTGTGTTTCAGACATGTCGGAAGAAAGGAACATGCTACTGAGAGAAGTGTACCCAAAGATTCAAGAGTATGCCAAAAAGAAATATGGCGTCCTTTTTCAGGTAAGAAAATATACATATACTAGCCTTTCAATTAAAATCACAGGACCTGTTCGCGCGATAGGTAGAGCGTCGGCTGCACGTATGGGAGGCATCGGGTTCGATCATTGGCCTCGACAAACCAATGTTGCTTATTTTAGCAAATATACGGGTAGTTTAACGACTGGTCGGCCTGGTGTCAGGATAATATGTCTGTCTGTGGTGTCATGCCAGGTGTTCAATGTATTGCTGTACACAGTGAAGGCAGCACTAAATCTGCTTCAAGTAGACACTCTCTCCAGATAGCTTTAATACTGTTAGTGACGATACCAACAAACAATTACAAGCATGCAGTTGCATATGCACTTTAGAAAAGCACTTTGGGTCCAAAGCACTGTATGGCTCTGATGATGATGATGACACCAAAGTGCGCTGGACTCCAAAGTGCGTTCCCACAAAGGAAAATAGTTCGCATAAAGAGCTTGTTTTCCCAAATGGCGGCGTGAATACAGTTGATGGCTTCAATCCCAGTCCGTCACTTCGTGGGTTGGATCCTTCTAGCCTGAGACCGAGTTGGACTGGGGTGGGAGAAACTTAAACTTTTTCAAGTCTTTCTGCTGACCTACCTGGCTATATATCGATATATGAGAAGTTTCACCACTAATTGCTGCTGGTGGCATTTTTTTTATAAAAAACAACAAACAAAAACAAAACTAATTTTCAATTTGTATCGTAGAGTACAGGAAATGGGCCATATTGAAGCATCGATCGTGCTATATAATATAGATGATTAATCCGTATCAGGATACATTTCTCAATACCTTACCCTACGTACTTAAAGCTTGTGGCTTACAAATCCACGGTAAGGTAATAATACATGTATACATCTTGATAGAAACCAACCGACAAATAGTGCAGATGCGGATCAGATAGCTCTCAGCGGGCAGAGGTCGAGGTGGGGCTTGGCTGATCAAGATATATACAATCCCACACTTCCACGCCAAGCCGGACCAGGTCGGGCTAAGCCGGCTTATATATTATACATGCACGTAACAGACTGTTACATTATTCATGATCAGGCTTCATGGTTATTGCAGGTAGATGAAGTGTTAAGTCGTGACTGACACGTGTGGATTGTTTACAAGTAATATATTGGATATTTACATATCCCGCCAGGCTATCTTGTAAACAGATCGTTCACCGTCGGAAACATATGTTCAATAATAACGATTATGACTTGTATATTTGTACTTGTATAGGTGGTATCCGACAGGTTGCATATATCTAGTATATGTAACGACATCTGTCCCCTGTTCTGGGGGACTTTATGTATAATTGCAGCATAAACTTGAACTTAGCATAAGTAAGGGCAATGTATATAGTTACATTATTATTACATTATTGTTAGACAGTACAAATAGTGAAATGTATCGCTTTAAATGTCCATTATATTTAAATCAATAAATAAGCTAGAATGGGATTCCCGCTAAAAATAGATATCGACGTCGGAGCTGATTACCCGGATAATCATGTCACCTGATCTCAAAAGGGTGTCATTACGAGGATTTCTTTGTTTGAAAATAGCTAACTGTGCAGCGTGGCAGCGTGGCCAGGATAGGAAATGCATGTTTGTAATGGCACGTAGGGTATCCTACTTTACATTTCACACGGATGTAGGCCATGCTTTTCTGTTCACAGGGATATTGGGCACCAAAAAACAGCAATTCTCGCGATCGCTTTTCTTTGTTTTAACATAGATGTAGGGCTTCAGCAAACAGCAATTCTATGGATCTTTTCGGATACCAATAATGTATAAATGGTCCGAGAAATGAGATCTGGTCCAACCTGTTGGATACAGCCTTTAAAGAACTGTAGATTGGTTCCAGAAAGAGTCGGCGACCTGTAACTTCCCGTCCATCCAGCCATCCCGTTGGTTAGAGTCCCACTGAGGGCAAGAACTTTCATCTGGGATAGTTTTCCAGATGGGGTACATAACTGGTTCTCCACGGACACACGTAATTGTTCGTTCTTCCACCAGGACAATTGCCAACCAAAACAAAACAATTGGTTCAGACACTTTGGGTATATAAGAACATACGTTTGGAGTCTAGCGCACTTTGGGGTCTAGCTTACTTTGTGGTCAAGCTCACTTTAAGATCTAGAAACACACACGCACGCACGCACGCACGCACGCACACACTCACACACACAAACACACACAATCATCACCATCGTCATGATGATCATCATCACCCCACTTCCATCACCACCACCATCATCATCATCACCCCACTTCCATCACCACCACCATCATCATCATCGTTCTGGTCTCACCTGTCGTGCTCATGAATTGTAGATGGTGGACATGCGGTGGGGAGTGACGAACGAGGCTCAGAATGATCACATGACCTCCTATTGTTGCCTCAAGGAGATAGAAAACTGCCAGAAGTTCTCTGTTGGTCCCAACTTTGTGGTAATTACACAGTCTTTTCCGTAATCGGACATATATTTGTGCAGGTGTAACGTCAGATAAATAATATTCAATCTTTATATTTAAATGTAATTATCGTTTCATAAATGAATTTTGCTAATGCTGTTCCCGCTTCCCTAAGGATCAAGCAAATATAAGGGTAGTTTCCCAACTAGTTGGCCCGGTGTCAGGATAATAAGACTGGGTATCATTCAAGGTGCTCACAGCATGCTATACACGGTGAATGCAGCACTATATCTGCTTCAAGTGGACACCGTCTCTAGATAACTGAAATACTGTTGGTGGGACGATAAACCCAATTAACATTGTAATAGTTTAAAGTACATACTAAAGTTATTTCACCAACATGCCGTCAGGGCGTCAGTCGATTGTCATTGGGGTTCATGTGAGTAATAAAGAGTGAAACGTAGTTCTCTTTTTCTTCTTTTGAAAGTAGATCTAAGATGGATACATATAATTTTACTTAAATAAATCGTGGCCTGAATCTGAATAGAAAATCATAATGTTACATGGATCCTACTGACGCATGCGCATCACGCCAAACGCTTCGACAATGACATAATTTCACGCAACTACGTCCTAGATGACTCCAGCTTGTAGACATTCTACAAATTGGTGTATGAGGTCAACTAGAAATACTGTAATTGGTGATTACCACAATTATGCACAACATTTGTAGTTAGTTAGTCGTTGAATAATTGGCTGCTTCATATCTGTCATCAATGTGCACAATGCTGCTTTTCATGGAAAGCGTGTGCATATACTTCACATGAATTTTGCTAAATTCATGTCTTGTGACATAAATAAAACACTTTACAAGCAGGGATGGATCCGTGGAAGGATACATCCTCACCTGTACCAACCAGGTAAAAATTAGAGTTGTTGTTAAAACACAAACATGTAACTTAAAAATACTAAGCTTTGAAAGTAAATTTTGTCTGTCAACTGCTTAGGTCGACGTTAGGGTTCCTGACTGTGTATTATATAGTATTTATCTAGTATATAAAGTTGAATGGGTTTTTTATTCATATTCCTCCCAAACCAAAATGTTCTGGATCCACCCTTGGTTACAAGCCGTTTTTTACCTCTGAGGCACACAAAAGGGTTAGATGCTGATTCACCACAGCACTTTGTTTTAATTAATAAAACAGTGGTTGATTGATAAAATGATATGGTCTATACGTAACATAACGTCTCTGTGTTACAGTACTTTGCCCTCTAAAAACGTCAAGATTGGACTTTGTTCGTTATATTACAATTGAATGTTGATTAAACAGAATGTTATGCTCGTTTTGTTACCTACATACCGATTTGTCGAAATATTTTTTTTTATTTGGTACACAGATGCTGATTGGCCAGAAATACGGGTACCGACCAATCCCAGCATTCATAGAGGCGGACGAGTTCGAGATTATTTATCGATGTCTTGAGGAAAGCGGCCAATTAGATTTGAGCGCACTGGACGTCTGGTACCTTAAGGACGAGAACGCGGTACCGGCTCAGTACGTGCTGCAGCCAATCAACAGCATTTTGAAGAACTACGACAGTTCGGTAAGAAACAACTGACAACTGACAAAGACATTAACACAACGCGTCTTCTTTGTTTTACTGTCTAGCTGGCTAACTTCACTTATAACCTACATGTACTTACAAAATGTGACGCAAGATCAGCCCAAGTAATTATCGCACCACGTACATTACTGTTCTTATTAAAGGTTGAATCCAACATCTTTAATCAATAACCATATAAGTCATTGTTACATGAACAGATCCTGTAAAATGCTGTTCATTGATGCCCAAGATCTGTGTGAACAGTGAAGCATAAATTCCTGGTCGTCATTGCAAACAGACATTTCCTATCTAAGCTACGAGATAGAAAGTTTTAAACTAAGAGATCCGGGTAATCCGCTCTGACGTCGATATCTATTTTAAACAGATATCACTATCATGCTTATTTATAGAGTTGGAAAGAATGAACTTTTAGAGTGTGTTTTGTGATTTGTACGGTCTAACAATATAGGTATAGCATTCAAACTCGATTTACTTTAGAAAAAAGTATTAGTTTCAGGGGCGTGCCTGGGCGACTTTTGAGTATATGCACTATTCCTAGGGAGTCAGGGGGCGTGCCCCCCCCCCCCTCCCTCCCCCATCTGGATTGTTTCCATAGAACGCCATAGATGCATTCGGGTGGGGGGGGAGTGGCGGGTACTCTCACTGTCTAGAACAAAGAATTGTCTTAGAAGCAGGAAGAGACAGAAATACGTCAAGTTGGATTGTTAAAGATTGTGTAGAATTAGAAAAACGTTTAAATTACATGGATTAAAATAATAAAGACTATAACCTGGTAGTGCCTAAGCCGGGTTAGGCGACGATTTAAATTCGCTTTTAGGCGTTTTAATTTTTGGAAACAACTGTACGCACGTGCGTAAGTGCGTAAGCTGAGTTTGTGCAAATAGTTTACCCAAATTCCATAACACGATGATAGGAAATTTGACATGTATTTGTAATAGGAAATTTGACGTGTATTTGCTATAGGAAATTTTACATGTATTTGTGATAGGAAATTTGACGTGTATTTGCTAACTGTCGGATACCACTCATAAATGTCAACTCGACATGCCATTATTTAAAACTGATCTGGGTATAAAAGTCATAAACAATCCAAAATTAATGTTCTAAGTATTGGCGTGTGCAATACATTAAGCATCTATAAATTAAGAAATTGCATAATTAAGAGGCACAGACAAAGCGAGCTGCTGTTGTCTAAAATGTTTCTCTTTTGGGGTCTCAGTTCGTATAAGCTTATTCTTGAGAAACAAGAAAAGTTGTGTCTTTTCTCACTTTTGAACTACTAAGTACCAACCAAAATGATGACGCAAGGTCTCATTAGTAGAAATAACGTCATATGCCGTATTGTGCCCATTGATCGACCACGTGACGTTACCTTTTCAAAAGGAATAAAAAAAGTCATAAACTGCAGAAATAATTTTCCAACCCTACTGGTATAGTGTATAAAATACGACCCTAGACATGTAATCCCTGTTAAATACCACAAAACACAACGGTCACATCCTCACTTTCAAACTGCTTCGTTCAGGGATGGATCCAGGGGGTGCGATGGGGAAAGCAAAAATGTAAAGGTTTAGAGCTGTGAAGACACATACATGTAAGCTTAAAATACTAAGCTTTTAGAATTTAAGAGTAAGTTTTGTCTGTTGGCTGCTTCGGTCGAGGTTAGGGAACCTTACTGAGTGTATAGTATTTTTTGCGATAACGTTAAATGGATCTTGATTCATACCCCCTCCTGTCAGGAGAAATTTCTGGATCCACCCCTGGCTTCAATGGATAATCATGTCAAAAAACAAATTGATCCAGCGGTTTGAACGTTAACCAACTAAACAGACACACAAACATAAACCAAAGAAATAACACATTTAGAAGTATGACCATGGTATACATAAAACTGATTTTGTTTCTATCCCCGTGTTTCTTCTTCCAGGACGAGGATCTTAAGAAGACGTCACAGACGGAGTGGCAGGACACATTCGAGGAGCTACGACAGTTACTAATGGCTGGATCCCGGCTCGCCTTCGACAAGGGGCTCATTGGCGGTCAGACTTGCGAGAAATACTCAAGCTCAGGTAACCATACATTCATTTGTTGCTTGCCATTTGCCTATGGGTAAAATTAAAATAAAACCATTCGACGAGGATACATAAATTTAAACCGGCCCTGGTATAGGAATAGGGCGTATCAGTATAAGCAGCCCTGGGTTGTGCCACAGGTCGAGAATTCACCATATACCACAATGTAAACGGCGAGCAAAAACAAAAACAAAACAGTTCTGCCACAGGCCGCGATATTTCAGAAGCTACGAACTGTACAGACTGTAAGTTGTATCCATGTATTTTGTTTTTGTTTTATAACGGTATGTTAAATAATTGGTTAATGAATGTATGCGTCCTGTTAGTTCCACGACTGGTTAACCGACCGACAGCAGTATCGACAATTATCTTCGTTTTTCTTTATGGAAAATACCAGCGCTGATGCTTTTTTTTATTTCTGGCGAGTATAGTACGGGGTAATGGTGTTGTGCCGACCGTATCTAGAGCTATATATTAACCGCTTGTTATAATTCTTACTTCCTTATGAATTATATTTAAATCGGGATTCAAAAGGTTTAAAAATGCCCTTTTCAACAAAAATAACTACCGTTTTATTTTATATTTCGGTATGTTTAGATTTTATTGTCACCCGATTTTTGAAGCATCATTGCCAGGTTTGTTTCCGATTTAAGTGTATAATTTAGGTGTTAATAAATAAAAACACACAACCGATAAGGTCACAATGTTTATCCCTATATAATCTGTTATACAGTCATCTTAATGTACTACATTATTGTAAAACATTATTGGTATGAACGATGATGTCCTCAGTTTATGTAAAACTTTTTTTTTTTAAATTCTGTTTCCTTATTCAGATCAATTACTACAGAATACACGAAAAAATGAGTCATATCTACATGTTCACATTTTCCTCAAAGAATGAAAACATAAAATAATTTAATCTGCAATAAAAGTCCTACGCTAGTACAGGTATGGTGTATCTTTATTGCGATCAGTTAGTACTGCTATTTGCACCATGAAAGAAAGATGTAAAATATAAAATTGCCAAATCAATTTAGTGACATTTCTGTAGCACCTGGTATAGGACAGGTTATGTATTCTTGTATTCCTTTATTACAAATCAGATAATCCCTCCTCTGGACGATCACACATTATATTTTACATAGGTTCTAGTTAGCTATATAACGAAACCTCTCCAGGAGCCACCATGCACGATTAAAAACCACAAAATTTTCCGTAGGGGCCTGCACCAAGCACCCCCCCCCCCACCCCGCCCTTAGACCCTCTCCCCCTCCCCCCACCATCACCACACCACACACACATTTGAGTCCTTGCTTACCCATCACATTATGTATAGCTACGTCCCTGCACTCACTTAGTGAAATGTAGTTACACACGTAACAGATGTGAAAAATCACTACGTTTCTAATGCCACACTTAGCTTCAACGTGTTCTGCCTAATCTGTCTTGTTATGCAAATATAAAGACACTCATGATGTAACATTCTGCTCATT
The DNA here is from genome assembly GCA_007844125.1 of Sinonovacula constricta. Classification (NCBI taxonomy): domain Eukaryota; kingdom Metazoa; phylum Mollusca; class Bivalvia; order Cardiida; family Solecurtidae; genus Sinonovacula; species Sinonovacula constricta. The sequence continues at coordinate 807,307 of CM017559.1, forward strand.
TCGTTTAATTTTGCAGAGGACAGGATAACTACGAACGATAACTAGTTATAGTTAATACGAAGCTGATAGCACGAGTTATCTACCGTTAGTCGGTTCTACTAAATAATGTCATAGTGTGTGACGTAATCCTTAGATAAGAGTATTGAGACATAGGTTGTGGTAAATAATGCAAAAATGTTTAATAAGTCTTGAGTATATACTAATATTAAACTCTTATAGTACAGAACTATATTCTTGTATATAAAAATATTGAGGTATAGTCTCTGTTGATTAATTTTATACAAGGCTACTATAAACGTATTTAAACATAATTTATGTTCATTTATGCATTAATGTGTTAAAATGTTAAAGAAGAGCGTGCTCATATTTATGATTTTATGTAATGTTATTTTATTTTAAAATGTATGTTTGTAGTAACCAAAGAAGAGATCGAGTTGGGCTTGCTTCACAATCCCGGTGACGTCAATAAGAAATGTCTGTGTTTCATCCGAGACATCGAGGATCTCCATGCCAACATCGGTCACCACCGCGCGCTAAAGTTCATTGACCTTCTGCCAACCGAGAAGAATAGCCCGCCCAAAATCGACAGAGACGCCCAGGATCTGCTCCATCATCTTAGAGAGACGGTGATTCCACAGAAACTTCACAAGGACAACATTGTGAAACTATCTACTCGCTGGAGCAATAACGGCGGACTGAACGGTTCTGATAACACAGAGTATCTGCAGCAACTGGAGAAACAGTTCTATGACAAGATGATCTGGTTGATTGAAGAGAATTTAGCAGAGAAAAATCTCTCTGAAGACAGCCATGATCGCGAAGCAAGGCAGAGTCTTCAGATCCGCGACGAATGGAGTAGAATTTTCTTCGGCAGGAACGACATCTTAAAAACTGTAGAGAAATATCTCAAAGATCCGAAGAATAAATCGCCGTTCTTCATGTACGGCGAGAGTGGATGCGGTAAAACGGCCGTGATTGCAAAGTGCGCAAGGGAATCAAAAACATGGATGGCAGCCTCCAATCCTGTGACAATAGTTCGCTTTTTGGGTGAGTATATCTCGGTCCTATATACATACGTTATTATTAGCTGATTTTCTAGGTGTTTTTTTAGACATGGCATTTGAGAAATGACTTATGCATAATATTAGTCGCCGTGCATGTTGGTGTTCCTCTACAATGGAAAGATACCAGCATACTCATGTAATATCGCTGCATTTGTGTCTAAACTTAATTGCTACAAAAACAAGGTGTTCTGTGTGAGCCACATTGAAGTCACAGAATTACAGCTCCGCAGTCCTGACGTCAGAATCACTTGTCCATCGCAGGGTAGCTGAAAAACCTTCAAACATAAAAGCTCTTGGTCCGAACTGTACTCGAACCTACGCGATGTAGGCTGAGGTGTCGGTGGCTCCAACCGCTCGGTCGCGGGCGCCATCCTTGCCATAATGACATTAACTACATGTATATCTGTCTAATTTAAATAGATATTTACTACACCTGCTAAGAGATTTAAAACCTTTCTATTACTTCTTTTCAGGCACAAGTCCACAGAGTAGTCACATACTGATGACGTTGATTAGTATGTGCACACAAATCTGTGACGTGTACAAGTTTGATAAAACAGCCATTCCAACGGACTATAAGGACCTGATTGTGTTCTTCCATAACATGCTCAAGGTGCGGTATTTATCTTTCTTTTTACTTTACAGTATAAAACGGTGCATTGACCAATGGTATTACACAGATCATTTATTTCTTTAATATTGAAACTTTACTTTAAAAGATACCAGAGGATACACTTGAGTACAAGTTTCAAGAAAGCGACGTATAAGCACTGGTAATTTTGCGATTAAGATCTTTTTACATAACACCTTTGCCTGCTTTCATGTAATAGTTATTACACAAGAAAACTGATTTGGCTGCATTACAATGTTCTTCACTTTTCGAAAATATGTTATCGTCACAAGCAATTGAAGATTTTCCTGATCTCTTTTCAGAGAATCGAAACTGCTGACCGCCAATTAATAATATTCCTTGATTCCATCGATCAGCTATCATCCTCCTTCGACCCAAGCAACTTTATATGGCTTCCAAGGGTTCTCCCAAATAAAGTAAAGATTATTATGACTCTTGTCCCCTCCGTGAACAACCTTCTCCGGACCGCGAAGGCGCATGTAGATCGAAAGGAAGCTCAAAACTTTGAACCAATTCCAATGCTTGGAGATAGTTTGTGCATGGAAATTATCCGAATCCGACTTGGAGAACTGAACCGGACTTTGACACAAAGCCAGGAACAGATAGTTTACAAAGTGTTTTCTCAGTGCAGTCTGCCTCTTTATTCACGGATTATGTTGGAGGAGATTATGACTTGGAAATCGTACAGTGTCGTCACCTCAACCATGGTGTCGGCATCCATTAAAGAAGCACTGGACAATTTCTTTCAGAGGCTCGAGGCGCAGCATGGACGAGTGTTGGTGCGCCATGCTTTAGCCTACATCACAGCAGCCCGGGAGGGCGTGTCGGAACTAGAGCTTCTGGACCTCCTATCACTGGACGATGATGTCCTGAATTCCATATTTCTCTTCTGGCTCCCACCTGTACGTCGACTGCCGCCATTCCTATGGACAAGATTGAGACTGGATCTAAACGTGTTTCTCGTCACACGAGACGGTGGTGATGTTGAAGTGCTCACTTGGTATCACAGACTGTTTAAGGAAGCTGCCATGGACAGGTATCTCAGGGATGATAAGATGAGAGAGCGGATTCACGCAAACATCGCAGAGTACTTCCTCGGTAGTTGGAATAATTGCAAGAAGCCTTTCCGGTATAGCACGTTTCTTCAAGGCAGGCTTGCACTGACATCAGATGAAGGGGCAGAAGACAGAAACGTAGCCGCACAACCTCTTGTATTCCAGCAGAGTCAAGGCGGCGTGATGTACAACAAGAGAAAATTGATAGAGCTCCCATTTAACTTGATCAAAAGTAAAGACTTCAAGAGACTCTACGAAGTTTGTTTGTTTGACTATAGGTGGATTTTAACAAAAATAAAAGTGTTTGGACTTCAATTCCTGCTTGAAGACTATGAAATGGCCGAAAAGATTGAACCAGATAAGGAGGTCCAGGCATTGTCAGATGCACTTCGCATATCTGGCGGCACTTTAAATGACCTTCCGGATAATCTGTGCATAGAACTGCCGGGTCGGTTGTTAGATCTGTACGAGAAAATGCCACAGGTTGCTAAGATGATACAACAGTGCGATCAACGCAGTCTTACTAAATCTGCAGTTGTTGTGCCGTTCCAGCTGTACGATATACCTATCAGCGCCCTAACAAGATCACTTGAAAGCACTTCAGGAGACGTTGGTGAGATCGGTTTTCTGAAAAACAGCACACAGTTGGTTTCATTGTCCGTATCAGGCATAATTTGCAAGTGGGACCTCTCCAAAGGCACTGTCCTTCAAGAAGTTGAACTTCCGAAAATACTGTCTCTGGCTGCAGTTAATATGAGCTTGTATCTTTCTAAGAATGAGCGATATATTGTTTGTAGCGGCCACCCCTCACCTTACGTGTACACACTTGATGCGGACACTCTGAAGGTACTTTGCAGTCACAAGTCAACGTCAACCAATTTCCATCACGCCGTTATCGTCGGTAATCGACTCATGTGTATTGACAATGCCGTGTTTGACATTAGTACAGGGAAAAAGATTCACGATCTTAACTCCTATAGGAAAATAACATCGTTTGTCGTTGTTGAATTCTCCGCCTGTGAACAATATATATTTATTGGTGGTGACAAGTTTGTTGAAATGTTCTCAGTCGAGAAGAAAAAACGGATCAAACAGTTTCCAGTGCCATATCCTGTCAGTACTATAAAAACTCTTCCTGACTGCAGGTTGATGTTAGTTGGCTTGTCAATTGACTGTACAATACGACTGTTTGACATACTCGAATCCTCAAATACGTTTGGTCAAGAATTAGTTGTGTACGACCCTAATGCATCCTTCCCTGAAGAAGAGCTGTCAAATGACAGCTACGCTACCAACGAAGTCTCAAACATCACCATATCCAACAACGCTCGAGTCTTCGTTAGCCTCATCAAGCGGAAGTACCTCATCGTGTGGAGCCTGAAGAATGTGAGCATCAAGCCAAGATTGCTGAAAATCCCAACTCTCACAGGTTCGCTTCGCTACCTGTTCGATATTCGATTCACAGCAGATGACCATTATATTATGGCGATTGAGTTGTCGCCCAATATCATGATGTGGAACACAGTCACCGGGGAGATGGTGGCACAGTTTCAAGGACACAATAACGACACATATAGCTTACATGTGTCATACTCGAGTCCTACTGCAGCCACCTTGCAACAAAATGGTGGTGATATTAAAGTTTGGAATCTACAGAAAGTTCTAGAAATGGAAGAAATTTCATCGAAGAAAAAAGACAAAACAAACTTAGCCGTGAAAAACATTGCTTTCTCCAGTCAAAGCAACTTGGTGTTCTTATCGCGTGTTGTACCGCCGAAAAGCACAAAAGCGTATCACTATATTGATTCATTTGGTGTGGATGTACTGGACATAACATCTGGGAAAACCGGAACATTGTTACCTTTCGATAGATATGGGCCGTTACACACAATCGCAATCTCTAAAGATGGCTCAGTATTGGTTGTCGCAAGCGGATCATCGACAGTAAATGTATTTGACATGAAGGAGAAGAAACTTGTTCACTCTCTGACTGCCCCTAACCTCAAAGGTGTAAAACTTGCACGTAAAGGAGAATACATGTGCGTTTTTACATCAGGAAAGTCTGCCGGAGCGGTTTTGTACACGCTTCCTGAGTTGAATCGTCTGGGGACATATGATGGTTGTACCAGTGGTATGTTTACCAAGAAGAATGTATTTGTGGGTATTACAGCCTCTGAGATGATAGTGAGACAGTCAATGATGGACGATGAGGTCCTCCGAATAGGGCTCACGGGTCAGGTGCTGGCCATTCACTACTGTGATGTCAACGAGACTCTGCTTGTGACGCAGGACGATGGATTCCAGGTTGGTAATTTCACCTTAAAAAACTTATTGATTATGTTACACTGAAAAGGTCTGTAATAAATTTGAGACATTGTGATTGCGCTAGCAATTAAAAGTGCTAACAATTCAATTAAATGTACTTTATCAACTTAAGAAAGTATTGAAGCTTGATTGTGAACCAGGTTGATAGTAGATATAGTTAAAAATGTCAAATGCTTGAGTGAAATATTTTTTCCATGGAATATTTTGTCAACCATGTAAAATGTCTATGGTTAGTTTGGCAATCTGAGATTTTATTTTGTCAAATATGTGGCCTTTTTCTCTGTGAATTACAGCATGATGGCCAATACTATCAATGTGTTTTTCCTATACAAGTCATAGACGCTGCACAAAAAGTAATCAAGTTAATCGCACAATCATAGCCAGTGTTATTTGCACTTTGTTACAAACATTTTATTCGAAATCAGTCTGAAGTGGCTCCCGTGGGGTAGTGGTAGAGTCGCTGATTTGTAACTCCTCTGAGTGCTTAGCCATTCTCACCGCGTGGGCTCGAGTCCCAGTATGGGCGAAGGACTTGATGTGGGGTCTTCCAGCTGGCATGCGGTGTACCGGCGATTCTACCCAGACATTTGTGTGGGGTCTTCCTCCACCAAATAGCTGGACGTCGCTATAATGGTCGCTGCAATTTAAACACAAGAAAGAAAGAAAGAAATCTGTCTGACCATAGACTTACTTTTTCAAATAGATGCCCAATGCTGAATATGTTTTTGTATATTTTGCCAATCAAATCAACAATGAGCCATGCATTGGCAACACGATGTGGTTCGCAATAAACCCAAAACAGGTCAGTCTGGTCGAGGGGCAGGTCCGGAACATTTTGGCAGCTGTGGTGGGGGGTGGGAGGTATGAACCAAGATCCATTGAACTTTATCGCAGTAAATACTGTATTTAGACACAGCGTAAATGGACATATCTTCGACCTAAGCAGTCAAGAGACAATATTTACTTAAAAAGCTTAATATGTTAAGCTTACGTTTATATGTTTCCCAACTCTACACTTTTACCTAGTAAGGAGGGGGCGGTGCATCCCCCATCCCCACAAACCCCTGGATTCATCTCTGTTCAGGCTCATACTAGACGAGCTGACTGTCGCCGAAGTCCTTTATTTTGTTTGTTTCAGATCGTTGTTACTGCGTTTAAAGTTGAAGGGTTCGGCTCCATCGGAACCATGTCAGGCATTAAGAACGGTGTCTGTGACATCGCGGACGATGGCTCTATCTGTATTGACTCCGACCTTCAGGTACGCCTTGTGTCACACATTTACTTATCTGCACATATCTAAGGTTAAACTTCATGAGTAAAAAGCTGTAGTTATTTATTTTTTTACATTAATTTTTATGAAGATTTCATGTGAGGAGGGTTTCTTTCAGTGGAACTACATTAGATATTAGATAGCGTGTCATATTTGAAATCTATACAGTTAACTCAGGTTCATTTTCGGGCCCTTTAAGCCCCCCCCCCCCCCCCCCCACTCCCCTCCCACCCCCCCCCCCCAAAAAAAAAGAAAAGAAAAAAGAAAAGAAAAAAATGTTACTTTGCTTGGTTTTGACTAAAATACATCATTCAGACGCAAAATTACTTGACATATCATTTTATACCACGGAAACATCGACTGACTTAGTGTATTTGGAACTTTTAGATTTTACGAACTGAGGTTTTGTATGTGCGTAAAGTGCGTAATGGCAGATACGCGCCTGTAAGCATATGGCAAATTAAATGTCTAGATGTCTTAACATACCAATTCGGATAACAAACACTCCCCCGAGCATTGGCGTTGACATCATCGAAATACATAAGTAAAAGATTTTGCGTAAAATTTCTATCAAACTTACGTCTCAATATCCAGTGCAGGATAATAAGTCTTCATATATGTCTATCTAATGTTTACACCAACTAATTTAAACACATTTAATAGCCCTGACTGCGAGAACTTTCACACAAATTCAACTTAGAAAATAATAGTGAATGTATCTGCAGGTTAAAATTTTGTGTGTATGTAATGTCAACCTTATAACTTTAACAACCAGTGTAGAGACTGGACTGAAAATTTATAGTTGTCTACCTTGCGGTCATCAAGTTTTAATACGATATATCAGATAAGTGAATTTTATCGTTTATCGTAGGTGTTCGAACTCGAAAGATGCAAGATGCTGAAGCGACTTCTGCCTGCGGTGGATAAAAGAGACTTCAGTTCCGCTCGACTTTCATGTCGGGGTGAACATGCTGTCTTCATAGATTCACTACCAATGCACTGCATCAAGGTCTGTCGTGTGGCAGATTCTCAGATCGTGGCCACCTGCAGTCTACACAACGTGCCGGAATCGATTGAAATCGTTCCTGCTCTTAATATCATCATCGTGATCGGTAAAGACAAAAACATTTCCGTTTTGGCGTTGCGCGATTGCGAGAGAACATCGTCATCTTCGACAAAAGCAGGACGACTGTCGGCTCTTCTCGGTGTGGATGCAACAACTGACGTCACGCAATTCGAACTCCCTGAGAAGGTTCGCGAGAGGATTAAAGAGAGGGCGTTGTCGCAGCAGATCAAGCACATGAACTTGGAAGCGAGGCCCAGTAGCCTGTCCACAAGTGTGCCTAATGGCCGACAACTGGCCAGTCGAGACAGCAACATCAGCACCAACTCAGCCACAAGTGCTTCATGCGTGCTATTGTAAACTGGTATATTCATCATTATTATTCGGAATTCTTGCTTGATGTCGTCTTCAGAGGCGGATCCAGAAAATTTTGGTGGGGGTGGGGGATGTGAATCAAGATCCATTCAACTTTATCGCAGTTTATACACACACCGTTAAGGACCCTAACCTAAGCAGTTAACATACAACATTTACTTTAAAAGCTTAGTATTTTTTAAGTTTACATGTATGTTTTCACGAGTCTACCCTTTTACCTGGTTGGTGAAGGATGCATAAACCACCCCCACCCCGGCGACTTTTCACTTGAACCATTATGCATTCAAACATATTGTCCAGGAAGGGTCTGATTCCAAGCTGTGTACAATACAAACTCAACTCCCGAATAGAACTACTCGGAAAGTTCTGATTTCTGATAGAACTTGTTGAAAGACTAATTTATGACTTAAAAAAATCTCAACGTCTCGATCCCTTTCGAGCACCCTAAAAGTCAATCGAAACACCTCGGATAATTCACGAATCATCTCTCGGATGTATGTAGGTCGTCGGATTACCTCGGCCATTTCCCTAAATGGGACTTCTTTTGTGGCAGAAGTCAAAACAAAGATGGCAGCTCGCATGACAGCTCACTATAGCACGATGCCTGTAAAGCTTGACTTTGTGGCCGCTTCAAATTAGATTCATCCAAGTTCAATTTACCCGGCGCAGCAGACACAGCTTTCAAACGACGCGATTGTTTATGTTTTGTGCGAACTACATTTCAAGCATATTCTTTCGACATCCGGCGAACAAAACGATTGTGATTTCTTTAAGTATCATTGCACCAGATACATCCGAGGGATGATTGTCCCGAAGACGTAATTACCCGAGGAGTTCCAATTGCCTAAAAGTGTAGCAACCGAGGAGTTCCAATTAGCGATCTGAGGACGCATCATTAACGAATCTTTAAAAAATATAAAACAAAATGTAATCTCTGAATTCGGACTGAATTGATATGGAAAAAGTAATTCCACACAGAAATCACCGCTTCTTATTGCTGATAAGGAGTTTTACTCTCGGGATCCATATACATTTGTTATCCCCCTTGTTATAGTTAACGACATGAATCAGATTACCTTTTCTTTATACAACAGACATTTAAGCAAAGTGCGTACCTATTTTGTAACTTAATCATAGTTTCAGAGATCAACCATTGTCGTAGACAGTAACTTTTGTTATCTTTCTGATTATAAAATATACCCAAAACAGTTAATTAATGATGAATGTTTCCTTTACCTGTGATATATGATCTGTGATAGTCATATAGTGTTAAAGTTAGTTTTTATCGAAATTATCTTCTTTTACATTATTTTAGATGCATCGCATTTAAAGCTAGATATTATTTATTTATACCTAGGTATACAGCATTTCAGACTTATAATTAATATTTAATACTTTCATTTCATTTATAATTGTATCATTTTAATGATAACATTGGTTAAATTATTGTCGTGACGGCTTACAGAATACACAATATACATGTTTATTTGTAATGAAATCGTATTTGAAACTTTATTTGTTATAAATAAGTTTTTAAGTGCGGAGATATAAGGAATCCATTTGTCCATCTGTTGACTGGAGCTGGATTCCGATTTGTTGAACTAGACGTATATTCGTTGGAATGTAACTTTTAAGAAGTCCAAGCCGTGGATGACACTTAGTTCGAAGTTAATGTTGATATGTGTGCAAGGATATTGTTTTGTTTTATTATTGTTTATAAGTACATCTCAGCGTTCAATTATGATCATTATAAAACGACAATCTGTTTTGTTAGAAGTGGACAAATGTCTGGGTAGAACCAACAGAGCAGTCAGTTGGAAGACCTTGCCACACTCCTTCGCCCCGAATGGGGGCACTAAACCCACGCGGTGACAGGCCAGAGGTGTTACAAGTCGGTGTCTTTACAACTACGACACGGGCGCCCCTGTACGAACATAAGAAAACATCGCGTTTATTTAATGAAGCTGTGTTTATTCTTCTCAGCAAAGTACTAAGTTGTGTTTCGTCGTTCTGTAATGTTGGGACATATATACACATACGTACGGACATATTTACATATATACGAAATGGTTCTAATTCCATATAATATGGGGTATAGAAACTGTATGTACTGTTTTATTTTTGTTTGTTATTATTAATGAAAGTTTCATGCAGTTAATAGTTAAAAAGTTCATCATTTGAGCTGAATTCGACCATTGTATGTGCCTTCCAAGAAGAAAAATACCCTTAAAGACTTATAAAAAATGTACGAACAACGTACCTGGTATGTATAGTTAGTTCGAGCATTTTCTGTCACAAAACATTTAACTTTAGTTCTTCCAATAAGAATGGTTTTAAGACATTGGATTCGCAAATAACACAAATGATAAAACAATGTTATAGAGATCAAATGCATTTTTAGAAACTTAAGACATTACATATTTCTTTAGAAACAAGATATTTCCTACAACATCTACTAAAGCATTCCTCTTTTCTGTTCATTTCCTAACTGTTTACTGAGTCACACATGTGTTGTGTTTGTGTTCAGTTTTGTTAAGTGTTTAGTGTTTTTGTTGAAATTGTTTTATTTGTATTTACTTTGATAATGAATTTAAAAGTATTTAATAAAGACGTATACAACTCGAGTATAGGAATGTCTTAACAAGGTACCTTTAAAAAGTAAATCGCCAGTAATGTTAACAGGCAGACATGAAATGTAGTCCCATTGGGACATGTGACGTTTTTGTTTTTTAATTTATGTAAAAGTTTATTGCAAACAATCCTTATGCTTATTATGCTTAATAAACTAAGTAAAAGGATATAACTGTTATATTATTTGCAATTAACCATAAAAACCATTTTTACTATAGATGTTTGAACTTATACGGAAAAGTATGTTAAACAGTAGATATTTGTACTTCCACAGGGACTACTTTTTATGGCTGTGTGTTTATGATATTCGCGATGTTTATGCAATACACTAAGTACTTATATGTTTTAGAGTTTCCAAAAGAAGTGGTACCTGTAACTAACACTGCTTTCATGATTAGAAAAATAAAATATTATATATAAATAATAATATTTATGATGTCCTGTATTTATATTTATGTAATCACATTGATCAAACACAAACATAAACAACTTTGTATTAATTAAGATTGCACTGAAACTGGCTCACTGTAAAATAATAATTATTGCAAAATAAAATCTATACAATTATTTTACCGTTGACACCTGTGTATCGGGGGCAGGTTATTAAACATTTATATGTTACTATTTTATGTATGCATAAATGTTTATATTTATTTATTTTATTAAGTCATACTGTGATATTGTTTGAAGTAGGCTATTTAATAAATGACAAAATTAGTCAAGGCGTAATTTGTGTTAGTCTTTGTTGTTCCGACAATAATCCTTAATTGATTATTACTCGGCTGAGTATTTTTTTCTATTTTTATCTTAATTTAGCGCTAATTGATAAATTTATGTAGATCCAAATTGACTACTCCTGCTAAGAGCAGTCTAATCAGGATCTGCACTATCTGTTGCATCGTTTCTAACTATTATTCTTTTTAACTACGAATGTAGTTTAAACACATATTCTGGATTTTAAATTGGAAATTTGGTTATGTTATTTAGCATTTTAATAGTGAAAGTCATAAGACCGCTGGCAAGTACATTGTTTTACCTTCTCTAAATGTTGGTGAATGGTTTAAAATCATTAACAAAAAACTACTTTGTCGATTAATTTAATGAGCTGCAAATAAGAAAACTGTAATGGTCACAGGGATAGACATAAGACCGCTTCAAACCAGACTCGCTGCTGGGTTAACTCGTTAGCGGCTTAAGCGGCTTCCGTGGTTGCGCAGTTAAGCAACGGTTAGCGTGCTCGGCCCGCGTTACGATGTCTGGTGTACGGATGGGTGACCGTTTGAGATCCTCGGCCCTCGTTACCATGTCTGATGTACGGATGGGTGACCGTTTGAGAGCCTCGGCCCTCGTTACCATGTCTGGTGTACGGATGGGTGACCGTTTGAGAGCCTCGGCCCTCGTTACCATGTCTGGTGTACGGATGGGTGACAGTTGGAGAGCCTCGGCCCGCGTTACCATGTCTGGTGTACGGATGGGTGACCATTGGAGAGCGCAAGCCTGCGTTACCGTGTCGGGTATATGGATGGGTTACCGTTGGAGAGCGTCGGCCCGCGTTACCGTGTCTGGTGTACGGATGGATGACCGTTTGAGAGCGTCGGTCCGCGTTACCGTGTCTGGTGTATGGATTGGTGACCGTTGGCGATTGCCGGTCTGCGTTGCCGTGTCTGGTGTACGGATGGGTGACCGATTGAGAGCGTCGGCCCGCGTTACCCTGTCTGGTGTACAATTGGGTTACCGTTGGAGTGGCCAGCGTTACCGTATCTGTTGTATGAGTGGTTTACCGTTGGAGAGTTTCGGCCTGCGTTACCGTGTCTGGTGTACGGATAGATGACCCTAGAAGAGGCCGGCCTGCGTTACCGTGTTTGGTGTATGATGAGCTACCGTTGGAGAGGCAGGCCTGCGTTATCGTGTCTGGTGTATGGATGGATGACCGTTGGAGAGTGTCGGCCTGCGTTACCGTGTCTGGTGTATGATGGGTGACCGTTGAAAAGACCGGCCTGCGTTAACGTGTCTGGTGTACGGATGGGTGACCGTTTGAGAGGCCGGCCTGCGTTACCGTGTCTGGTGTACGGATGGATGACCGTTGGAGAGGCCGGCCTGTGTTACTGTGTCTGGTGTACGGATGGATGACCGTTGTAGAGTGTCGGCCTGCGTTACCGTGGCTGGTGTATGATGGGTGACCGATGGAGAGGCCGGCCTGCGTTGCCGTGTCTTGTGTACAGATGGATGACCGTTGGAGAGTGTCGGCCTGCGTTACCGTGTCTGGTGTATGATGAGTTACCGTTGGAAAGGCCGGCCTGCGTTATCGTGTCTGGTGAACGGGTTTGGGTGACCGTTGGAGAGGCCGGCCTGCGTTACCGTGACTGGTGTACGGATAGATAACCGTTGGAGAGGCCGGCCTGCGTTGCAGTGTCTGGTGTATGATGAGTTACCGTTGGAGAGGCCGGCCTGCGGTACCGTGTCTGGTGTATGGATCGGTGACCGTTGGAGAGCCGGCCTGCGTTACCGTGTCTGGTGTATGACGAGTTACCGTTGGAGAGCCGGCCTGCGTTACCGTGTCTGGTGTATGGATCGGTGACCGTTGGAGAGCGGGCCTGCGTTACAGTGTCTGGTGTATGATGAGTTACCGTTGGAGAGGCCGGCCTGCGTTACAGTGTCTGGTGTATGATGAGTTACTGTTGGAGAGGCCGGCCTGCGTTACCGTGTCTGGTGTATGATGAGTTACTGTTGGAGAGGCCGGCCTGCGTTACCGTGTCTGGTGTATGATGAGCTAACGTTGGAGAGGCCGGCCTGCGTTACAGTGTCTGGTGTATGATGAGTTACTGTTGGAGAGGCCGGCCTGCGTTACAGTGTCTGGTGTATGATGAGTTACTGTTGGAGAGGCCGGCCTGCGTTACAGTGTCTGGTGTATGATGAGTTACTGTTGGAGAGGCCGGCCTGCGTTACCGTGTCTGGTGTATGATGAGCTAACGTTGGAGAGGCCGGCCTGCGTTACAGTGTCTGGTGTATGATGAGTTACTGTTGGAGAGGCCGGCCTGCGCTACCGTGTCTGGTGTATGGATCGGTGACCGTTGGAGAGGCCGGCCTGCGTTACCGTGTCTGGTGTATGGATGGATGACCGTTGAAGAGGCCGGCCTGCGTTACCGTGTCTGGTGTATGGATTGTTGACCGTTGGAGAGGCCGGCCTGCGTTATTGTGTCGGGTGTTCGAATGGATGACCATTGAAGAGGCCGACTTGCGTTACCGTGTATGGTGTATGGATGGATGACCGTTGAAGAGGCCGGCCTGCGTTACCGTGTATGGTGTATGGATTGTTGACCGTTGGAGAGGCCGGCCTGCGTTACCGTGTCTGGTGTTCGAATGGATGACCATTGAAGAGGCCGACTTGCGTTACCGTGGCTGGTGTATAGATGGATGACCGTTGAAGAGGCCGGCCTGCGTTACCTTGTCTGGTGTATGGATGGATGACCATTGAAGAGGCCGACTTGCGTTACCGTGGCTGGTGTATGGATGGATGACCGTTGGAGAGGCCGGCTTGCGTTACCGTGGCTGGTGTATGGATGGATGACCGTTGAAGAGGCCGACTTGGGTTACCGTGGCTGGTGTATGGATGGATGACCGTTGAAGAGGCCGACTTGCGTTACCGTGTCTGGTGTATGGATGGATGACCATTGAAGAGGCCGACTTGCGTTACCGTGGCTGGTGTATGGATGGATGACCGTTGGAGAGGCCGGCCTGCGTTACCGTGTCTGGTGATCGAATGGATGACCATTAAAGAGGCCGACTTGCGTTACCGTGGCTGGTGTATGATGGGTGACCGTTGGAGAGGCCGGACTGCGGTACCGTGTCTGGTGTATGGATGGGTGACCGTTGGTGAGGCCGGCCTGCGTAACCGTGTCTGGTGTATGATGGGTGACCGTTGGAGAGGCCGGCCTGCGTTACCGTGTCTAAAGTTCGAATGGATAACCATTGAAGAGGCCGACTTGCGTTGCCGTGGCTGGTGTATGGATGGGTGACCGTTGGTGAGGCCGGCCTGCGTAACCGTGTCTGGTGTATGATGGGTGACCGTTGGAGAGGCCGGCCTGCGGTACCGTGTCGGGTGTACGGATGGATGACCGTTGGAGAGGCCGGCCTGCGTTACCGTGTCTGGTGTATGGATGGGTGACCGTTGGAGAAGCCGGCCTGCGGTACCGTGGCTGGTGTATGGATGGATGACCGCTGGAGAGGCCGGCCTGCGTTACCGTGTATGGTGTATGGATTGTTGACCGTTGGAGAGGCCGGCCTGCGTTATTGTGTCGGATGTTCGAATGGATGACCATTGAAGAGGCCGGCTTGCGTTACCGTGTCTGGTGTATGGATGGATGACCGTTGAAGAGGCCGGCCTGCGTTACCGTGTCTGGTGTATGATGGGTGACCGTTGGAGAGGCCGGCCTGCGTTACCGTGTCGGGTGTTCGGATGGATGACCGTTGGAGAGGCCGGCCTGCGTTACCGTGTCTGGTGTACATGGGTGACCGTTGGAGAGGCCGGCCTGCGTTACCGTGGCTGGTGTACATGGGTGACCGTTGGAGAGGCCGGCCTGCGTTACCGTGGCAGGTGTACATGGGTGACCGTTGGAAAGACCGGCCTGCGTTACCGTGTCTGGTGTATGGATGGGTGACCGTTGGTGAGGCCGGCCTGCGTTACCGTGTCTGGTGTATGATGGGTGACCGTTGGAGAGGCCGGCCTGCGTTACCGTGTCTGGTGTATGATGGGTGACCGTTGGAGAGGCCGGCCTGCGTTACCGTGTCTGGTGTATGATGGGTGACCGTTGGTGAGGCCGGCCTGCGTTACCGTGGCTGGTGTATGATGGGTGACCGTTGGAGAGGCCGGCCTGTGGTACCGTGTCTGGTGTATAATGGGTGACCGTTGGAGAGGCCGGCCTGCGGTACCGTGGCTGGTGTATGATGGGTGACCGTTGGAGAGGCCGGCCTGCGTTACCGTGGCTGGTGTTTGATGGGTGACCGTTGGAGAGGCCGGCCTGCGGTACCGTGTCTGGTGTATGGATGGGTGACCGTTGGTGAGGCCGGCCTGCGTTACCGTGTCTGGTGTATGGATGGGTGACCGTTGGAGAGGCCGGCCTGCGTTACCGTGTATGGTTTATGGATTGTTGACCGTTGGAGAGGCCGGCCTGCGGTACCGTGGCTGGTGTATGATGGGTGACCGTTGGAGAGGCCGGCCTGCGTTACCGTGGCTGGTGTTTGATGGGTGACCGTTGGAGAGGCCGGCCTGCGTTACCGTGTCTGGTGTATGATGGGTGACCGTTGGAGAGGCCGGCCTGCGTTACCGTGTCGGGTGTTCGGATGGATGACCGTTGGAGAGGCCGGCCTGCGTTACCGTGTCTGGTGTACATGGGTGACCGTTGGAGAGGCCGGCCTGCGTTACCGTGGCTGGTGTACATGGGTGACCGTTGGAGAGGCCGGCCTGCGTTACCGTGGCAGGTGTACATGGGTGACCGTTGGAAAGACCGGCCTGCGTTACCGTGTCTGGTGTATGGATGGGTGACCGTTGGTGAGGCCGGCCTGCGTTACCGTGTCTGGTGTATGATGGGTGACCGTTGGAGAGGCCGGCCTGCGGTACCGTGTCTGGTGTATGATGGGTGACCATTGAAGAGGCCGGCTTGCGTTACCGTGTCTGGTGTATGGATGGATGACCGTTGAAGAGGCCGGCCTGCGTTACAGTGTCTGGTGTACGGATGGGTGACCGTTGGAGAGGCCGGCCTGCGTTACCGTGTCTGGTGTATGGATGGGTGACCGTTGAGGAGGCCGGCCTGCGGTACCGTGTCTGGTGTACGGATGGATGACCGTTGGAGAGGCCGGCCTGCGTTACGGTGTATGGTGTATGGATGGGTGACCGTTGGAGAGGCCGGCCTGCGGTACCGTGTCTGGTGTATTGATGGTTGACCGTTGGAGAGGCCGGCCTGCGGTACCGTGTCGGGTGTACGGATGGATGACCGTTGGAGAGACCGGCCTGCGTTACCGTGTATGGTGTATGGATGGGTGACCGTTGGTGAGACCGGCCTGCGTTACCGTGTCTGGTGTATGGATGGGTGTCCGTTGGAGAGGCCGGCCTGCGGTACCGTGTATGGTGTATGTATTGTTGACCGTTGGAGAGGCCGGCCTGCGTTATTGTGTCGGGTGTTCGAATGGATGACCATTGAAGAGGCCGGCTTGCGTTACCGTGTATGGTGTATGGATGGATGACCGTTGAAGAGGCCGGCCTGCGTTACCGTGTCTGGTGTATGATGGGTGGCCGTTGGAGAGGCCGGCCTGTGGTACCGTGTCTGGTGTACGCAAGGGTGGCCGTTGGAGAGGCCGGCCTGCGTTACCGTGTCTGGTGTATGATAGGTGACCGTTGGAGAGGCCGGCCTGCGTTACCGTGTCTGGTGTACGGATGGGTGACCGTTGAAGAGGCCGGCCTGCGTTACCGTGTCTGGTGTATGATGGGTGACCGTTGGAGAGGCCGGCCTGCGTTACCGTGTCTGGTGTACGGATGGGTGGCCGTTGAAGAGGCCGGCCTGTGTTACCATGTCTGGTGTACGGATGGATGACCGTTAAAGAGGCCGGCCTGCGTTACCGTGTCTGGTGTATGATGGGCGACCGTTGGAGAGGCCGGCCTGCGTTATTGTGTCTGGTGTTCAAATGGATGACCATTGGAGAGGCCGGCCTGCGTTACCGTGTCTGGTGTACATGGGTGACCGTTGGAGAGGCCGGCCTGCGTTACCGTGGTTGGTGCACATGGGTGACCGTTGGAGAGGCCGGCCTGCGTTACCGTGGCTGGTGTACATGGGTGACCGTTGGAAAGACCGGCCTGCGTTACCGTGTCTGGTGTATGGATGGGTGACCGTTGGTGAGGCCGGCCTGCGTTACCGTGTCTGGTGTATGATGGGTGACCGTTGGAGAGGCCTGCCTGCGGTACCGTGTCTGGTGTATGATGGGTGACCGTTGGAGAGGCCGGCCTGCGTTACCGTGTCTGGTGTATGATGGGTGACCGTTGGTGAGGCCGGCCTGCGTTACCGTGGCTGGTGTTTGATGGGTGACCGTTGGAGAGGCCGGCCTGTGTTACCGTGTCTGGTGTATGATGGGTGACCGTTGGAGAGGCCGGCCTGCGGTACCGTGGCTGGTGTATGATGGGTGACCGTTGGACAGGCCGGCCTGCGTTACCGTGGCTGGTGTTTGATGGGTGACCGTTGGAGAGGCCGGCCTGCGGTACCGTGTCTGGTGTATGGATGGGTGACCGTTGGTGAGGCCGGCCTGCGTTACCGTGTCTGGTGTATGGATGGGTGACCGTTGGAGAGGCCGGCCTGCGTTACCGTGTATGGTTTATGGATTGTTGACCGTTGGAGAGGCCGGCCTGCGTTATTGTGTCGGGTGTTCGAATGGATGACCATTGAAGAGGCCGGCTTGCGTTACCGTGTATGGTGTATGGATGGATGACCGTTGAAGAGGCCGGCCTGCGTTACCGTGTCTGGTGTACGGATGGGTGACCGTTGGAGAGGTCGGCCTGCGTTACCGTGTCTGGTGTATGGATGGGTGACCGTTGAAGAGGCCGGCCTGCGTTACCGTGTCTGGTGTACGGATGGATGACCGTTGGAGAGGCCGGCCTGCGTTACGGTGTATGGTGTATGGATGGGTGACCGTTGGAGAGGCCGGCCTGCGGTACCGTGTCTGGTGTATGGATGGGTGACCGTTGGAGAGGCCGGCCTGCGGTACCGTGTCGGGTGTACGGATGGATGACCGTTGGAGAGGCCGGCCTGCGTTACCGTGTCTGGTGTATGGATGGGTGACCGTTGGTGAGACCGGCCTGCGTTACCGTGTCTGGTGTATGGATGGGTGTCCGTTGGAGAGGCCGGCCTGCGGTAACGTGTATGGTGTATGGATTGTTGACCGTTGGAGAGGCCGGCCTGCGTTATTGTGTCGGGTGTTCGAATGGATGACCATTGAAGAGGCCGGCTTGCGTTACCGTGTATGGTGTATGGATGGATGACCGTTAAAGAGGCCGGCCTGCGTTACCGTGTCTGGTGTATGATGGGTGGCCGTTGGAGAGGCCGGCCTGCGTTACCGTGTCTGGTGTACGCAAGGGTGGCCGTTGGAGAGGCCGGCCTGCGTTACCGTGTCTGGTGTATGATAGGTGACCGTTGGAGAGGCCGGCCTGCGTTACCGTGTCTGGTGTACGGATGGGTGACCGTTGAAGAGGCCGGCCTGCGTTACCGTGTCTGGTGTATGATGGGTGACCGTTGGAGAGGCCGGCCTGCGTTACCGTGTCTGGTGTACGGATGGGTGACCGTTGAAGAGGCCGGCCTGTGTTACCATGTCTGGTGTACGGATGGATGACCGTTAAAGAGGCCGGCCTGCGTTACCGTGTCTGGTGTATGATGGGCGACCGTTGGAGAGGCCGGCCTGCGTTATTGTGTCGGGTGTTCAAATGGATGACCATTGGAGAGGCCGGCCTGCGTTACCGTGTCTGGTGTACGCAAGGGTGGCCGTTGGAGAGGCCGGCCTGCGTTACCGTGTCTGGTGTATGGATGGGTGACCGTTGGAGAGGCCGGCCTGTGGTACCGTGTCGGGTGTACGGACAAATGACCGTTGGAGAGGCCGGCCTGCGTTACCGTGTATGGTGTATGGATTGTTGACCGTTGGAGAGGCCGGCCTGCGTTATTGTGTCGGGTGTTCGAATGGATGACCATTGAAGAGGCCGGCTTGCGTTACCGTGTCTGGTGTATGGATGGATGACCGTTGAAGAGGCCGGCCTGCGTTACCGTGTCTGGTGTATGATGGGTGACCGTTGAAAAGACCGGCCTGCGTTACCGTGTCTGGTGTACGGATGGATGACCGTTGGAGGGGCCGGCCTGTGTTACCGTGTCTGGTGTACGGATGGATGACCGTTGGAGAGGCCGGCCTGTGTTACCGTGTCTGGTGTACGGATGGATGACCGTTGGAGAGTGTCGGCCTGCGTTACCGTGTCTGGTGTATGGATGGATGACCGTTGGAGAGTGTCGGCCTGCGTTACCTTGTCTGGTGTATGATGGGTAACCTTTAGAGAGTGTCGGCCTGCGTTATCGTGTCTGGTGTATGGATGGATGACCGTTGGAGAGTGTCGGCCTCCGTTACCGTGTCTGGTGTATGGATGGATGACCGTTGGAGAGTGTCGGCCTCCGTTACCGTGTCTGGTGTATGATGGGTGACCGTTGAAAAGACCGGCCTGCGTTACCGTCTCTGGTGTACGGATGGATGACCGTTAGAGAGGCCGGCCTGTGTTACAGTGTCTGGTGTATGGATGGATAACCGTTAGAGAGGCCGGCCTGTGTTACCGTGTCTGGTGTACGGATGGATGACCGTTGGAGACTGTCGGCCTGCGTTACCGTGGCTGGTGTACGGATAGATGACCCTAGGAGAGGCCGGCCTGCGTTACCGTGTCTGGTGTATGATGAGCTACCGTTGGAGAGGCAGGTCTGCGTTACCGTGTCTGGTGTATAGATGGATGACGGTTGGAGAGTGTCGGTCTGCGTTACCGTGTCTTGTGTATAGATGGATGACCGTTGAAGAGGCCGGCCTGCGGTACCGTGTCTGGTGTATGATGAGTTATCGTTGGAGAGGCCTGCCTGCGTTATCGTGTCTGGTGTATGGATGGATGACCGTTCGAGAGGCCGGCCTGTGTTACCGTGTCTGATGTACGGATGGATGACCGTTGGAGAGTGTCGGTCTGCGTTACCTTGTCTTGTGTATAGATGGATGACCGTTGAAGAGGCCGGCCTGCGGTACCGTGTCTGGTGTATGATGAGTTATCGTTGGAGAGGCCTGCCTGCGTTATCGTGTCTGGTGTATGGATGGATGATCGTTCGAGAGGCCGGCCTGTGTTACCGTGTCTGATGTACGGATGGATGACCGTTCGAGAGGTCGGCCTGCGTTACCGTGTCTGGTGTATGATGGGTGACCGTTGAAAAGACCGGCCTGCGTTACCGTGTCTGGTGTATGGATGGATGACCGTTGGAGAGTGTCGGCCTGCTTTACCGTGTCTGGTGTATGATGAGCTACCTTTGGAGAGGCAGGCCTGCGTTACCGTGTCGGGTGTATAGATGGATGACCGTTGGGGAGTGTCGGCCTGCGTTGCCGTGTCTGGTGTACGGATAGATGACCCTAGGAGAGGCCGGCCTGCGTTACCGTGTCTGGTGTATGATGAGCTACCGTTGGAGAGGCAGGCCTGCGTTATCGTGTCTGGTGTATGGATGGATGAACGTTCGAGAGGCCGGCCTGTGTTACCGTGGCTGGTGTTTGATGGGTGACCGTTAAAAAGACCGGCCTGCGTTACCGTGTCTGGTGTATGGATGGGTGACCGTTGGAGAGCGTCGGCCTGCGTTACCGTGTCTGGTGTATCGATGGATGACCGTTGGAGAGTGTCGGCCTGCGTTACCGTGTATGGTGTATGGATGGATGACCGTTGGTGAGTGTCGGTCTGCGTTACCATGTCTTTTGTATGGATGGATGACCGTTGGAGAGTGTCGGCCTGCGTTACCGTGTCTGGTGTATGATAGGTGACCGTTGAAAAGACCGGCCTGCGTTACCGTGTCTGGTGTACGGATGGATGACCGTTAGAGAGGCCGGCCTGTGTTACCGTGTCTGGTGTACGGGTGGATGACCGTTGGAGAGGCCGGCCTGCGTTATCGGTCTGATGTATGATGGGTGACCGTTGGAGAGGCCGGCCTGCGTTATCGGTCTGATGTATGATGGGTGACCTTTGGAGTGGCCGGCCTGCGGTACCGTGTCGGTGTACGGATGGATGACCGTTAGAGAGGCCGGCCTGCGTTACCGAGTCTGGTGTATGGATTGTTGACCCTTGGAGAGGCGGACCCAGGGGCGTGCCTAGACGACTTTTGTGTATACGCACTCCTGCTAGGGGGGTCCGGCATGCTCCCCCGGAAAAAAGTTTTTACTACATAACGCCGTAGGTGCATTCTGGGGCGTTTTTAAACATAAAAAAATTGCCAATAACTATCATTTGAAATAGAAAATACGTCATACTTTTTCAGGTGTTTTTATAACGCTTCATAATGTATACAAAACATTTTTTTCCTGAAAACAAGAAATAGTAGTAAAATTAAGACTATATATGTATATAGTCAAACAAGAAAAAGATGGGTGTAAGTTAGACACTTGTAATTATGAATGATGAAAACCACTTGATCTTACAGGTAGTAATTTTTTTCAATTTCTGGAAGCCACTGTTTGCACGTGCGTACGTGCGTAACGGCAGACACGCCCCTGGGACCTGCGTTATCGTGTCTTGTGTACAGATGGATGACCGTTGGAGCGGCCGGTCTGCGTTACCGTGTCTGGTGTATGATCAGTTGCCGTTGGAGAAGCCTGCATTACTGTGTTCCAATTAGTACTGTCTAACCCAATATATGTAGTTTGTGTTCAAAATCGTCTTTACTATGAGTAAATTATAAGTTTTTGCAAAATTATGTCCAAATTCCCCTAAGCAGTGGAAAGATAGTGTTACATGTATTTGATAGAGACAAACTGTCGGACCCCACGTTAAGTTCCAGACGTATTAACGAGGTTCTTTGTTGATCCAAGAGTATAAATGTTTGGATAAGACTATCTGGGTCATGTCCGAAAGGCATCTAAAGTACACGTGTAGCTGGTATGATGCTAACCTGAAACATGCTAAATTTATTTAAATCTCTGATTATTATATACTCCTATGCCTATAATCAATAGTGAAAGGACGAACATGGCATTCGGTTGTGAATAGTGGGCCTAATGTTTAGACCGCTTTCAGTGGGTGCTAGCGCATCTGCTTTTATATTAATTGCCCAATCTCAAGCCTGATATGCGCAAAGCAGACTAAATAAGACCAACTGCGTCGTAAAAATATACATCTAAAGTACAAACGTACTTCTCAGACCCGACCATACCGCATTCTTCTCATAGACTTGATTGTTAATCTTATGTTGACGTCAAAACAAAGATGGCAGCTCGGATGACAGCTTACTACAAAACAATGCCTGCAAAACTTATTTTTTTTTTAATTCTTTAAATTTTAATCATCCAATTTGAATTTACCCGGCGCAGCAGACACGAAGCTGTCAAACGATGGCATTGTTTATGTTTTGTGCAAAGTACATTTTAGGCATGTTCCTCATCCGACTTCCGGCGAACAAGGGATGATTGTCAAGAGGACGGAATCACCCGAGGAGTTCCGATTGACAATAGACCATACCGGCATTCGCATCGTTTTCGGTCCTTTCCGTACACAATCGGAAATGTCTTATTCTGAAAGTAAACAGCCGAAGTGTTCTGAATTACTCTGTAATGGCAATAAGCCGAAGATAATGCGAATGACCACATGTTGCGTTAAATATATTGTGCTGAAAATGACGGTTGTTAAACACATATACAATAAAATTTAGGTAAAAAAAGGTATGTAAGGTTTTAAATTACATATATATTAAACCTTCAGTTATTGCCAAAGTACAAAAAACAAAATGGTTTTATTAAATATTTAAAAGTTTAAATGTACCTAAATATTGTTTATTATTTGTTTCTTTATTTGGTTAATCGTCCCACCAACAGTATTTCAGTTATCTTGAGACGGTGTCCACTGGAAGCAGATATAGTGCTGCCTTCACTGTGTATAGCATGCCGTGAACACCTGGCCTGATACCACACCCGGCCACATTATCCTGACACCGGGCCAACCACTCGTGGAACTAGCCTTATATTTTCTTAAGCGTTAGCAAGGGAGCTATACCTATACCGTTTTTAACGACTTTGGTATGTCGCTGAATTGAACCTGGGTTCTCCCGTACCTAGAGCAGGCACGACCAAAAGATTGAAATGACGACCATTATAAAAAATAAAATATAAAAAAAAAAACAGTTTTGTAAAAATGCCAGTTTATAATTCTGTTGTTTCGCAACATCTGTAAACCAATATATTTATATGTTAAAGCACACATCAATAAAATATCACGGACTTCACAGTTTCCAAACGTAAAAAAATAAACTAGTTCGTCAATATATGAGATGTTACTATATGATAATTTATGTATTATGCATCCGTCAAAAATGAACTTTGTTGAAAAGTCCTTATCAAATTTATATGTACATATCTAAACTTATATAACTATAGTTTCATCAATATGCATGCCACAACAAAACTAAAAAAAACAAAAACAAAACAAAAACAAACAAACAAACAAACAAAAAAATAGCTCTGTAAAGGGTTGAAAAAAAGAATTAAAAAATAAGCTTTATCCGATATCGACATGCAATACAACACAGAAATAAATATCGCAACACTAAAAGTTAGACAGAAAATACCGCTGTGCAGTTGCGTCATCTTTATTGCGCTTCAGCCTCCATCGCTTATCATGTTTGTTATTAAACCTTGCTATATTCTGACATATAATACCCTTATCAATAAATAATGACGTATGTGCTCCAAATATACCCTAACAATCATTTTATTGCGAAACGAACGATAAGTTATCAGATCATATTACCCGCAAGCACTAATGCGAGTTCGTGATCGACTGCACCAACTTCGTCGACACTATTTAACTATTCCCAGAATGTCTGTGATTATGTCTATTTCCAATTTCCGAGTGGCATCGGTTAATTCCGTCGCAGTTCGGATGTGCATAAGTCCATCTATATCCACTTAGACTAGATGCACTTTGCTTTTGTGTATTTGAATTGCCTCTGTATATACATGTGTAAAGGTAACTATTTAAGTTAATAATATAGAATTTCTCTAAGCTCTCTAAATGAGATGTTGTTAAAAATATTGCCTAAGTCAACATAGGGGGTCATTGGCACAGCAGTGCAGAGCATTGCCTAATAAGGAATCACTAAGTTCGAGTACAGTGATTCAGCGGACAATACCAAATATTGTTTGGAGAATTTTTTTCAGGAAAAAAAACAGAGTATGCCGAGTTTAAAAGTTCAAATTGCAAAAACAAAAATAGTCAATGGGAAAGCAGGCAACAACAAGAATTCGCAGCTGCTTGGCGGGGTATTTTTTTCAAGAAAAGAATCGATTTTGCAGAGTGTACAATGACACTTATTAAACTAAGTCTATGAGAGGTTTTCTCGATGTTGTAACAGTTGCATCATTCTTCTTAACGTGACCTACATTCCCATCCACATTCCCACCTTCAAAACAACTCGCTTTCATTAATAACATAGCCTCTCTATTCGGCGGAATGTACTGATAAGCCGATCTTGGCTTGGCATGTTATCTTAACAACTCTCGCTGGTTGGCTGCGCAGTGTCAGAAAATGAAGATTAATAGACACTCTTGGAGTGTTTCCAAAAAGTAGCTTCCTAAGAAAAATACGTTAACTTAGAGTGAACATTCCACATGACCATAAATATCAATACAATATGAGGAGGAGTGTTTATAAAGAGAAATATACACCTGGAACATCGAGGTTTATTTGTTCTTTCTACCTGTATAAAAGAAAAAGAAAAGACATTCTACCTAACGCTGAATTATTTATGGTCACTTGAAAAAGTTTTTACCAAATCTGTACTAGTGGTGGTCGCTCGCAATGGTTTCTACCAAGACCTGTTCCATTGTTGGTCGTTTAAAATGGCTTCTACCAAAACCTGTATTAGTGCGGAAATCTGTACCAGTCACGGTCGCTTGAAATGGTTTCTAGGCGGTCGCTTGAAATGGTTTATACCAAACCTGTACTAGTAGTGGTCGCTTGAAATGGTTTCTACCAAATCTGTAGAACTGGTGGTCGTTTGAAATGGTTTCTATCACATCTGTACCTATGGTGGTAGCTTGAAATGGTTTCTCCAAAACCTGTACCAGTAGTGGTCGCTTGAATTGTGTTTCCCAAAGCCTGTATTAGTGGCGGTCGCTTAAAATGGTTTCTACCAAAATCAGTACTAGTGTTGGTCGCTTGAAATGCTTCTTACCAAAATCTGTACTAGTGGTGGCGTTGGAAATGGTTTCTACCAAATATATACTAATGGTGGCGTTTGAAATGGTTTCTACCAAAATCTGTACTAGTGTTGGTCGCTCGAAATGGTTTTTACCAACGTCTGTACTAGTGGTGGTCGCTTGAAATCGTTTCTTCCAAAATCTTCACTAGTGGCGGTCGCTTGAAATGATTTCTACCAAAGTCTGTATTGGTGATGGTTGCTTGACATTGTTTCTACCAAAACATGTTTTAGTGCTGGTCGCTAAAAATGGTTTCTACTAAATGTGTACTTGTGGTGGTCGCTTGAAATGGTTTCAACCAAATCTGTACGAGTGCTGGCCGTTTGAAATGGATTCTACTATAATCTGAACTCGAGGCGGCCACTTAAAATGGTTTCTTCCAAAAACCTATATAAGTGCTGGTCGCTTGAAATGGTTTCTACCAAAAACCTTTATAAGTTATGGTCGCTTGAAATGGTTTCTAACAAAAACTTTTATAAGTTATGGTCGCTTGAAATGGTTTCTACCAAATCTGTTCCAATGGTGGTCGCTTGAAATTGTTTCTACCAAAAAACCTAAACCTGTACTATTGGTTGTCGCTTGAAATGGTTTCTACCAAATCAGTTCAAGTGGTGGTCGCTTTAAATGGTTTCAATCAAAACCTGCACTAGTGGTGGTCGCTTGAAATTGGTTTTTACTAAATTCTGAACAAGTGGCGGTCGCTTGAAATGGTTTCTACTAAAATCAGTGCAAGTGTTGGTCGCTTGGAAAGGTCTTTACCAAATCTGTACTTGTGGTGGTCGCTTGAAAGTGTTTCTACCAAACGTGTACTTGTTTTGGTCGCTTGAAATTGTTTCAGTCAAAACGTATAATAGTGGCGGTTGCTTAAAATGTTTTTACCAAAATATGTACTAGTGGTGGCGTTTGAAATGGTTTCTACCAAGTTCTATACTAGTGGTGGTCGCTTGAAATGGTTTCTTCCAAAATCTCACTTGTGGCGGTCGCTTGAAAATGGTTTCTTCCAAAATCTGCACTAGTGGCGGTCGCTTGAAATGGTTTTTACCGAAATCTGAACTAGTGGTGGCGTTTAATGGGTTTCTACCAAAATCTGTACTAGTGGTGGTCGCTTGAAAAAGTTTCTTCCCAATTATGCACTAGTGGCGGTCGCTTGTAATGGTTTTTACCAAACCCTGAACTAGTGGTGGTCGTTCGAAATGATTTCTACCAAAATCTGTATTAGTGATGTTCGCTTGAAATGGTTTCTACCAAATGTTCACTAGTGGCGGTCGCTTGAAATGGTTTCTAGCAAAAACCTTTATAAGTGGTGGTCGCTTGAAATGGTTTCAACCAAATCTGTACTAGTGCTGGCCGTTTGAAATGGATTCTACTATAATCTGTACTAGAGGCGGTCGCTTAAAATGGGTTATACCAAAAACCTTTATAAGTAGTGGTCCCTTGAATGGTTTCTACCAAAATCTGTATTAGTGATTGTCGCTTGAAATGGTTTCTACCAAAGTCTTTATTAGTGGCGGTCGCTTGAATTGGTATCCAACAAAATCTGTATTGGTAATGGTTGCTTGAAATGGTGACATTATTAGATTTACCGATGCTGTAACAAGGACACTTGTAACACGGGTACAAAACAAGTAGTCACGGAGGAAGAAAGTGTAAGATATGTTCAGTCTATTTTACTTTCTAGATATTCGGGAACTTCATTTACTAAAAAGGTTGGAGGTCGTACACATAATACACCCGTCCTTGTCTTTCGTTATTGTTGCTATATTCTCGTTCTTGGGATATTTGCCGCTATCCGCCATTGACAGGTCAAGTTGAAGCCTTCTAACCTAGTGTAACCACAAAAAGCTTTTGTTCCACTTGTATGGAGAGTGGGTATAATCAATCCCTTTGTTGACATATGGTTCGGAGAGCAACAGCTAGGGTCATATGTGGTCGAAATCAATAATATTTACTTAAAGGTAGCATTGACTGTTTTAACCAACTGTTCTTTACACATGCAACCACATAAAACATTTTTACCTGAAAAGATCCAGCAACAGTGCTGTTAATTGGTGCACTACAACAACTACTGCGAATTTCTATAAATGCCAGCTACTTTTTAAAATTGCAGGCCACACTTTATTGTTGTAAGCAACAATGCTTAAAAGGAAATACTCAGTCCTTTTTTAGTGGTAGGGTCGCCAACTTGTAAATAATATGACTGCAAAACCTCTCACCGCGTAGGTTCGAGTCCAGTTCGGAGCGAAGGATGTAGAAAAGTCTTTCTTCTGACCTGCGGTGCACCGTTGATTCTATCCATACATCTGTCTGGGGCAAAGGGATAAGTAGAGTTTTTGAACATATATATCTATAATATTAACAAGGGATGTAACTTCAATATCATCATTTCATAAAGTGCCCTTATAAAACTGTTGCTGTCCTAGTCATTTGATGGGTAAAATGCATCAGATTTTGTCTATCAATGGCTTAGTATTTTTTTCTTCATATACAAATAAAACTTATTTTCAAAATAAGAAGCATATCATCACGATCTTTGATTATACAATACTTAAACATACGAAATTCCGTTAATCCGACACAGGTTCGTACACTCGACCCGCAAGAGTAAAACTGTTCTTCGTTGTAACTCGGCGAAGTTTTTGTTCCGTTCAATAATGTCACTAAATATCTCTCACTGACACACAAAGTTCCGTCAAAATATGGCGAAACAATGCTGTAATAGTCCAATTTTACGATTCTGCTTTAAAATTTTGTGGACGCGGCCATCTTACTAGTCACGTGACAGCAAGCCTAATCGTCTTTGGAAGGATTTGTTTCATTGGATAGAAATCCAGGAACCCCCCCCCCCCCCCCACACACACACACAATAAGTCAACCTTCATAACATGTAAGAAGGTTCTTCATTGAAAGCACAAACCGTTAATTTGCCAGTCGGTAACATCTACGTTTAAAAATACCTACTTCCGGTAAATTGGATCAGTCTACTACTGCACATGTGCTTAAGATTTTTGCTTTATTTTAATTCTACATTGTTTCAGCTACATGTTTACACCAAAATATTAAAATAACCTTCAACATAGGAAATCTGATGCTAAAACTAGCAACAGAATGAAACAGAAACAAAAGTCTATATTATAGATTCTTCTTCCTGTAAGTATTTAGTGGTACCACCCCTTTAAGCCATTTATACATTCGTGTTAAAGGTGACATCCGACAGTTTGCTTACATCTTCTATATGTAATAATATCTGTAACAATATCTGTAAATAAGAACGATTAAGATTCCTGCTAAAAATAGATATCAACGTTACAACATTTTGCGGGATCAGTTTTGATAACAACGATATACTAAGATGTTTAATGAAAACTTTCGGATTCCACCTTTTTACCACAATTGCAATGTTCGCCTCTACCGACAAGGATAATGAGGCTATGTGGCCTCAAGTTCATCTATTCCCTACCCCCATTCTTCCCCAGAGAGTACGTATATGCACACTTTGTTAATCGACCGTTCTATAAATAATTCATGATCAGTCTAAAAGAAACCTCCGATTATTGTTGCTTTATATACACGTGGAGTCATCAGGCTCAAATAAAGGCCGCTGAATGCAAATGAAGCACAATAAAATCAAATTATGCTGCTGGCTATATCCAGATCTTTGGTTATATTTAGCGGCCCTTTGGCACTGATATTTCGTTTAAATGCAAGATAAATACCTCAATATCTTTTAATTGTTACAAACAACATTAACAGGTAAAACTATGCTAGAGACCATATAACGCAGATTGTTTTAGCAGGCTGTTTGATCTTGATCTGCACGATTTGACTTGTCCGAATCTATTCGCGATAACCCTTAGCCTGATACGTATGTATTTGAAAGGATTTCGCAACAGTGTAAATCTAGATGTATTTGAAAAATGAATCATAGCTTCCCAAAATTGTCATTGAAAACATATATTTCGTATCAGAGGCACGTTGTAGAGTTAGCTAATTTTAAACAAAGAACCATCAGAGAACCGAGTGACCACCTACTTTTGAGATATACATGTATCACAATCCGTATAATCAGTTCTGACGCAGGGGCGGATCCAGACAATTTTCGTGGTGGTGGTGGTGGTGGGGGAAATTAATTAAGATCCATTCAACTTTATTATATACATATATATATAATTTTTGTTTTTACAACTCTACTCTTGGTGGGGGAAACATTCCCCACTCTCCACCTCCGGATCCATCCCTGTTCTGACGTCGATATAAATTTTAGCAGATATCTCTAACGTGCCTCTTTAAAAGATTTGGAATACATGAATATTTCGAAATATATTTCACGATTTGTACTGTCTTGCGTTTAAGTAATGTTGTAAATCGTCTGTTAAGTCTTAAGTTTGAGTTTATAAACAAATTATGCCAAACTTACCAGGGGTAAGATATTGTGTAACTGTAATCGATATAGGCTTCCTTGAAAGTATTTTTCTTATTTTTACATGGAAATGGATAAGGTAGCTATAACATTGAAAGTTTCAAATTAATGGCCGTTAACTAACTTTTTACTGCAAGAAAAAATACATGTCCGAATTGAGAAAAACGTTAATAACGAGTTATCTCTCGCTGAGTTTGACTTCAGTTTCACCACTTGTATCGCAGGCTTTGTCATGTATATACTCTGTAATGCCTATTATTTCTGAACAAATGCATTTAAATTTAACATTTTAAAACAGTCGTCTATGGTCAACCCGTTTGGGTCACTTTATTCGCATTATCTTCAGTCCTTTCCGTACACATTTGGAAAAAAGTGAAAAAAGCCAAGGAGTTCGGTATGGTGTCACAATGTAGCGTGGTATTGGCTAAGCAGATAAGGTGTGTTTGTGATAATGAAGTATGTCACTGGGTCAAAGCCAGGCTCCCAGGATGTTGTGGGTTAGTGGGTTACGGGAAATGTTAGATTGGCAGCATGCCTGCGTAACACGAGTGCAATATCACCGTCAGTTTTTTCCTCTTCCGTTGACCGTGGAAAAGTTCGGAATGCGAATTAAATTGATACAGTACCAAATTTTATCTCGTAATGGAACCCCCGTGTGGTAAATTTTGTCGATATCGGAGATATTTCAAGAGAAAGAAGGAAGAAAAAAATGTAAGTTCCTGAATCTTTTGTGAAGGTGACTTTGTCAATTTATCAGTGCAGAAGATATGCATCAGATATATTTATTACGTAACGGAGAAATTCTTAAATCCTACATTAAATGTCTTGTCCGACTGTTGATGAAATTGTAAAAAGTAAAGAAAATAAAAAAAGGCGTATATCATCATAATGAAATCTTAAAGATGGTATCCGACAATTTGGACCGATTTTTCTCTCGTACAGCCAAATAAATTATTGTTACCTCAGAAGATTCCGAGAAATGATGTTAATTGGGACCCTATATCCATGTAAAATGTAAAGCTCCAGTCTGAGCTACGCCGCACAGGTAAGTATTTTTAATCTAAGAAAACTAATTTAGTGACCTTTTACTTTAGCGAGCGGTCAGCTCTGACGTCAATATCTGTTTTTACATGAAAGCCCCATCGTGGTTATTTATATATTAGGAATAATTTAGTGTTGTTGTATTTTTTTTTTTGTCGCGATTTGAATTGTCTGAAAATGCAAATAGTGTACAAATCGCATTTGCTTACTCTATAAAAATAATATATGCAGAAAGTATGCCAACATTTTCGAAAGCAGTGGTAAGATATTGTTACATGTATTTGAGAAACTGTCGGTCACTACCTTTAATGTTCACCAAAACTTTACTATTGGTGTACATTTCCGTTTTTTAAACACCAGTTTAACAAATTTACATATTTAATTATTAAATTTCAAAAGAAACCTGTTAAGCAGCTACCGTTGTTGAAAAGTTATCCACTTGGGAATATTTTAAAATTAATTTTCGAACCACCCCGTTTGACATTAGTTATGCGACGACTACTGAACTGCACCACTCCTACATGCACCTATCTGGCCAATCGTACCTACTCGGCGATCTCCGACAAGCTTCGGATAAATAGCCTCGTATGTAGGAATACACCAGTTGGTGATTTGCCCAGGCGAATAACTTCTCATTGCATTATGTAAACAAAGATGGCTGACTTTTCAAAGTGCATGCAGTACGCTTTAGATATGATGGAGATTCAACACTCCTTGAAAGAAGAGCAGATTGCTTCGTTGAAGAATATTTTTAACTTAGTTGATACTGTATGTATATTACCAACAGGATTCGGTAAAAGTGTAATATACCAGTTATTACCCTGCATGCACTCGGATCACGCTTCGGTGATGTCTATGTCCGAAGCTTGCCGGAGATCACCGAGTAGGTACGAATGCCATTTTGGATGTAGTTCGGCAATATGGCGGCGACAGCATTATTTCCGAGGTGATTACGTAGAGGACGGAATAACCCGAGGAGTTCCGAGTGCTATCTGGCCTATATGTATGCAGAATGGATGACACTTATCTCTTAAAATATATAAAGTATCACTTTCAACCGTTCTTTTAGTGGAACATTAATGCAGTATGGGGAATCGGAAGAAAACAAATCTTTAAGAGAAATACACGGTCTGCATGGCCACAGCTGTGTCGCACAAGAGTGCTGCAAAGCTGTTGAAATCCGACCATGGAGATGTAGTATCCGGTGACGCAGACAAATGTTGACAACGCATAAACTGTCCTATAAAAATGTCAATTTTACAACTGTAGTTCTCAAGCCGAATAATTGGGCGAATTATTTAATAAGCACGAATGTCAATGAGATTGATTCATCTATTATACGGTTTGTTAAGAACTTAATATTGTTAAACTTCTTTTTAAGAAATTTTCTTACGATGCATTCCCATGTCTTTTATTTGATCAGTTTTAGAGTGTATTTTTTATATAAAATGTTTATATAAATCAAGATTTTTTTTTCAAATGTAAACGGCTTTGTTTGTTCGTTTATTGGTCTTATCGGTCCATCAACAATATTTCAGTTATCTGGAGACTGTGTTTACTTGAAGCAGATATAGTATTGCCTTCACTGTGTATAACGTGGCGTGAACACGTGACATGATACGACACCCAGTCACATTATCCTGACATCGGGTCAACCAGTCGCTGAACTAACCTATATTTGCTTGAACGTTAGCTGGGAGCTATACAATTTCCATTTTAACGACTTTGGTATGTCGCGGCCCTGGATCGAACGCGTGGCCTCCAGTACCTGGAACCGGCGCTCTAACGGTTGCGCTACCCGGTCCGGTAATGGCTTTGTGATTTCAAATTATCGAGTGAATGTCGTGCCCAATGCTGTGCCAGCACAACTTTCAGACTTTGAATGTCGTGTCCAATGCTGTGCCAGCACGGTATTCAGATTTTATATGTCGTATCTTTTGCTGTGCCAGCACGACGTTCAGACTGTGAATGTCTTGTCCAATGCTGTGCCAACACGGCGTTCAGACTTTGAATGTCGTGTCCAATGCTGTGCCAGCACGGTATTCAGATTTTATATGTCGTATCTTATGCTGTGCCAGCACGAATTTTAGACTTTGAATGTCGTGTCCAATGCTGTGCCAACACGGCATTCAGACTTTGAATGTCGTGTCAATGCTGTGCCAGCACGACGTTCAGACTTTGAATGTCATGTCCAATCTGTGTCAGCACGACGTTCAGACTTTGAATGTCGTGTCCAATGCTGTGCCAGCACGGTATTCAGATTTTATATGTCGTATCTTATGCTGTGCCAGCACGAAGTTCAGACTTTGAATGTCGTGTCCAATGCTGTGCCAACACGGCGTTCAGACTTTGAATGTCGTGTCAATGCTGTGCCAGCACGACGTTCAGACTTTGAATGTCGTGTCAATGCTGTGCCAGCACGACGTTCAGACTGTGAATGTCATGTCCAATGCTGTGTCAGCACGACGTTCAGACTTTGAATGTCGTGTCAATGCTGTGCCAGCACGACGTTCTGACTTTGAATGTCGTGTCCAATGCTGTGCCAGCACGACGTTCTGACTTTGAATGTCATGTCCAATGCTGTTCCAGCGCGACGTTCTCACTTTGAATATCGTGTCCAATGCTGTGCCAGCACGACGTTCTGACTTTGAATGTCGTGTCCAATGCTGTGCCAGCACGACGTTCTGACTTTGAATGTCGTGTCCAATGCTGTTCCAGCGCGACGTTCTCACTTTGAATGTCGTGTCCAATGCTGTGCCAGCACGACGTTCTGACTTTGAATGTCGTGTCCAATGCTGTGCCAGAACGGTATTCAGACTTTGAATGTCGTGTCCAATGCTGTGCCAGAACGGTATTCAGACTTTGAATGTCGTGTCCAATGCTGTGCCAGAACGGTATTCAGACTTTGAATGTCGTGTCCAACGCTGTGCCAGCACAATATTCAGACTTTGAATGTCGTGTCCAATGCTCTGCCAGCATGGTATTCAGATTTTATATGTCGTGTCCAATGCTGTGCCAGAACGGTATTAAGACTTTGAATGTCGTGTCCAATGCTGTGCCAGAACGGTATTAAGACTTTGAATGTCGTGTCCAATGCTGTGCCAGCACGATATTCAGACTTTGAATGTCGTGCCAATGCTTGTGCCAGCACGGTATTCAGACTTTGAATGTCGTGTCCAATGCTGTGCCAGCACAATATTCAGACTTTGAATGACGTGTCCAGTGCTGTTCCAGCTCGATATTAAGACTTTGAATGTCGTACCAATGGTTGTGCCAGCACGATATATTTAGACTTTGAATGTCGTGCCCAATGCTGTGCCAGCACGACGTTCAGACGTTGAAAGTCGTGTCCAATGTTGTGCCAGCGCGATGTTTAGACTTTGAATGTCGTGTCAATGCTGTGCCAGCACGAAGTTCAGACTTTGAATGTCGTGTCCAATGCTGTGCCAGCACGACGTTCAGACTTTGAATGTCGTGTCAATGCTGTGCCAGCACGAAGTTCAGACTTTGAATGTCGTGT
This sequence comes from Sinonovacula constricta, assembly GCA_007844125.1. Classification (NCBI taxonomy): domain Eukaryota; kingdom Metazoa; phylum Mollusca; class Bivalvia; order Cardiida; family Solecurtidae; genus Sinonovacula; species Sinonovacula constricta. The sequence continues at coordinate 841,693 of CM017559.1, forward strand.
CCAATGCTGTGCCAGCACGAAGTTCAGACTTTGAATGTCGTGTCCAATGCTGTGCCAGCACGACGTTCAGACTTTGAATGTCGTGTCAATGCTGTGCCAGCACGACGTTCAGACTTTGAATGTCGTGTCCAATGCTGTGCCAGCACGGTATTCAGATTTTATATGTCGTATCTTATGCTGTGCCAGCACGACGTTCAGACTGTGAATGTCTTGTCCAATGCTGTGCCAACACGGCGTTCAGACTTTGAATGTCGTGTCAATGCTGTGCCAGCACGACGTTCAGACTTTCAATGTCATGTCCAATCTGTGTCAGCACGACGTTAAGACTGTGAATGTCGTGTCCAATATTGTGCCAGCACGACGTTCAGACTTTGAATGTCATGTCCAATCTGTGCCAGCACGACGTTCAGACTTTGAATGTCATGTCCAATGCTGTGCCAGCACGACGTTCAGACTTTGAATGTCATGTCCAATCTGTGCCAGCACGACGTTCAGACTTTGAATGTCGTGTCAATGCTGTGCCAGCACGACGTTCAGACTTTGAATGTCATGTCCAATGCTGTTCCAGCACGACGTTCAGACTGTGAATGTCATGTCCAATGCTGTGTCAGCACGACGTTCAGACTTTGAATGTCGTGTCAATGCTGTGCCAGCACGACGTTCTGACTTTGAATGTCGTGTCCAATGCTGTGCCAGCACGACGTTCTGACTTTGAATGTCGTGTCCAATGCTGTGCCAGCACGACGTTCTGACTTTGAATGTCATGTCCAATGCTGTGTCAGCACGACGTTCAGACTTTGAATGTCGTGTCCAATGCTGTGCCAGCACGACGTTCTGACTTTGAATGTCGTGTCCAATGCTGTGCCAGCACGAAGTTCTGACTTTGAATGTCATGTCCAATGCTGTTCCAGCGCGACGTTCTCACTTTGAATGTCGTGTCCAATGCTGTGCCAGCACGACGTTCTGACTTTGAATGTCGTGTCCAATGCTGTGCCAGCACGACGTTCTGACTTTGAATGTCATGTCCAATGCTGTGCCAGCACGACGTTCAGACTGTGAATGTCATGTCCAATGCTGTGCCAGCACGACGTTCAGACTTTGAATGTCATGTCCAATGCTGTGCCAGCACGACGTTCTGACTTTGAATGTCGTGTCCAATGCTGTGCCAACACGGCCTTCAGACTTTGAATGTCGTGTCCAATGCTGTGCCAGCACGACGTTCAGACTTTGAATGTCGTGGCCAATGCTGTGCCAACACGGCGTTCAGACTTTGAATGTCGTGTCCAATGCTGTGCCAACACGGCGTTCAGACTTTGAATGTCGTGGCCAATGCTGTTCCAGCGCGACGTTCTGACTTTGAATGTCGTGTCCAATGCTGTGCCAGCACGACGTTCTGACTTTGAATGTCATGTCCAATGCTGTGCCAGCACGACGTTCTGACTTTGAATGTCGTGTCCAATGCTGTGCCAACACGGCGTTCAGACTTTGAATGTCGTGTCCAATGCTGTGCCAGCACGACGTTCAGACTTTGAATTCGTACAAAATGTTGCGCCAGCACGACGTCATACATTGAATTCGTACCAAGTGCTGTGCCAGCACACCGTCCAGTCTTTGAACGTCGTGCCAAATGATGTGCCAAAGCGACTTTTAAACTTTGAATGCGTGTCCAATGCTGATCCAGCGTGACATTCGGTCTTTGATTGTCGTGCCAATGCTTGTGCCAGCACGACGTTCACACTGTGAATGTCGTTTCCAATGCTGTTCCAGCACAATATTCAGACTTTGAATGTCGTGTCCAATGCTGTGCCAGCACGGTATTCAGACTTTGAATGTCGTGTCAAATGCTGTGCCAGCATGGTATTCAGATTTTACATGTCGTGTCCAATGCTGTGCCAGAACGGTATTAAGACTTTGAATGTCGTGTCCAATGCTGTGCCAGCACGGTATTCAGACTTTGAATGTCGTGTCCAATGCTGTGCCAGCACAATATTCAGACTTTGAATGTCGTGTCCAATGCTGAGCCAGCACAATATTCAGACTTTGAATGTCGTGTCCAATGCTGTACCAGAACGGTATTCAGACTATGAATGTCGTGTCCAATGCTGTGCCAGAACGGTATTCAGACTTTGAATGTCGTGTCCAATGCTGTGCCAGAACGGTATTCAGACTTTGAATGTCGTGTCCAATGCTGTGCCAGAACGGTATTCAGACTTTGAATGTCGTGTCCAACGCTGTGCCAGCACAATATTCAGACTTTGAATGTCGTGTCCAATGCTCTGCCAGCATGGTATTCAGATTTTATATGTCGTGTCCAATGCTGTGCCAGAAAGGTATTAAGACTTTGAATGTCGTGTCCAATGCTGTGCCAGAACGGTATTAAGACTTTGAATGTCGTGTCCAATGCTGTGCCAGCACGATATTCAGACTTTGAATGTCGTGCCAATGCTTGTGCCAGCACGGTATTCAGACTTTGAATGTCGTGTCCAATGCTGTGCCAGCACAATATTCAGACTTTGAATGTCGTGTCCAGTGCTGTGCCAGCTCGATATTAAGACTTTGAATGTCGTGTCAATGCTTGTGCCAGCACGGTATTCAGACTTTGAATGTCGTGTCCAATGCTGTGCCAGCACAATATTCAGACTTTGAATGTCGTGTCCAGTGCTGTGCCAGCTCGATATTCAGACTTTGAATGTCGTGCCAATGCTTGTGCCAGCACGGTATTCAGACTTTGAATGTCGTGTCCAATGCTGTGCCAGCACAATATTCAGACTTTGAATGTCGTGTCCAGTGCTGTGCCAGCTCGATATTAAGACTTTGAATGTCGTGTCAATGCTTGTGCCAGCACGGTATTCAGACTTTGAATGTCGTGTCCAATGCTGTGCCAGCACAATATTCAGACTTTGAATGTCATGTCCAATGCTGTGTCAGCACGATATTCAGACTTTGAATGTCGTGCCAATGCTTGTGCCAGCACTGTATTCAGACTTTGAATGTCGTGTCCAATGCTGTGCCAGCACAATATTCAGACTTTGAATGTCGTGTCCAGTGCTGTGCCAGCTCGATATTAAGACTTTGAATGTCGTACCAATGGTTGTGCCAGCACGATATATTTAGACTTTGAATGTCGTGCCCAATGCTGTGCCAGCACGACGTTCGGACGTTGAAAGTCGTGTCCAATGTTGTGCCAGCGCGATGTTTAGACTTTGAATGTCGTGTCAATGCTGTGCCAGCACGAAGTTCAGACTTTGAATGTCGTGTCCAATGCTGTGCCAGCACGACGTTCAGACTTTGAATGTCGTGTCAATGCTGTGCCAGCACGAAGTTCAGACTTTGAATGTCGTGTCCAATGCTGTGCCAGCACGAAGTTCAGACTTTGAATGTCGTGTCCAATGCTGTGCCAGCACGACGTTCAGACTTTGAATGTCGTGTCAATGCTGTGCCAGCACGAAGTTCAGACTTTGAATGTCGTGTCCAATGCTGTGCCAGCACGACGTTCAGACTTTGAATGTCGTGTCAATGCTGTGCCAGCACGACGTTCAGACTTTGAATGTCGTGTCCAATGCTGTGCCAGCACGACGTTCAGACTTTGAATGTCGTGTCAATGCTGTGCCAGCACGAAGTTCAGACTTTGAATGTCGTGTCCAATGCTGTGCCAGCACGAAGTTCAGACTTTGAATGTCGTGTCCAATGCTGTGCCAGCACGACGTTCAGACTTTGAATGTCGTGTCAATGCTGTGCCAGCACGACGTTCAAACTTTGAATGTCGCGTCAATGCTGTGCCAGCACGAGGTTCAGACTTTGAATGTCGTGTCCAATGCTGTGCCAGCACGACGTTCAGACTTTGAATGTCGTGTCAATGCTGTGCCAGCACGACGTTCAGACTTGGTATGTCGTGTCCAATGCTGTGCTAGCACGACGTTCAGACTTTGAATGTCGTGTCAATGCTGTGCCAGCACGAAGTTCTGACGTTGAATGTCGTGTCCAATGCTGTGCCAGCACGACGTTCAGACTTGGAATGTCGTGTCAATGCTGTGTCAGCACGACGTTCAGACGTTGAAAGTCGTGTCCAATGTTGTGCCAGCGCGACGTTTAGACTTTGAATGTCGCGTCAATGCTGTGCCAGCACGAAGTTCTGACTTTGAATGTCGTGTCCAATGCTGTGCCAGCACGACGTTCAGACTTTGAATGTCGTGTCCAATGCTGTGCCAGCACGACGTTCAGACGTTGAATGTCGTGTCCAATGCTGTGCCAACACGGCGTTCAGACTTTGAATGTCGTGTCAATGCTGTGCCAGCACGACGTTCAGACTTTCAATGTCGTATCAATGCTGTGCCAGCACGAAGTTCTGTAGTTGAATGTCGTGTCCAATGCTGTGCCAGCACGACGTTCAGACTTGGAATGTCGTGTCAATGCTGTGCCAGCACGACGTTCAGACTTTGAATGTCGTGTCAATGCTGTGCCAGCACGACGTTCAGACTTTGAATGTCGTGTCCAATGCTGTGCCAGCACGACGTTCAGACTTTGAATGTCGTATCAATGCTGTGCCAGCACGACGTTCAGACTTTGAATGTCGTGTCCAATGCTGTGCCAGCACGACGTTCAGACTTTGAATGTCGTATCAATGCTGTGCCAGCACGACGTTCAGACTTTGAATGTCGTGTCCAATGCTGTGCCAGCACGAAGTTCAGACTTTGAATGTCGTGTCCAATGCTGTACCAGCACGAAGTTCTGACTTTGAATGTCGTGTCAATGCTGTGCCAGCACGAAGTTCTGACTTTAAATGTCGTGTCAATGCTGTGCCAGCACGAAGTTCTGACTTTGAATGTCGTGTCAATGCTGTGCCAGCACGACGTTCAGACTTTGAATGTCGTGTCCAATGCTGTGCCAGCACGAAGTTCTGACTTTGAATGTCGTGTCAATGCTGTGCCAGCACGACGTTCTGACTTTGAATGTCGTGTCAATGCTGTGCCAGCATGACGTTCAGACTTTGAATGTCGTGTCCAATGCTGTGCCAGCACGAAGTTCAGACTTTGAATGTCGTGTCTAATGCTGTGCCAGCCCGAAGTTCTGACTTTGAATGTCGTGTCAATGCTGTGCCAGCACGAAGTTCTGACTTTGAATGTCGTGTCAATGCTGTGCCAGCACGACGTTCAGACTTTGAATGTCGTGTCCAATGCTGTGCCAGCACAATATTCAGACTTTGAATGTCGTGTCCAATGCTGTACCAGAACGGTATTCAGACTATGAATGTCGTGTCCAATGCTGTGCCAGAACGGTATTCAGACGTTGAATGTCGTGTCCAATGCTGTGCCAGAACGGTATTCAGACTTTGAATGTCGTGTCCAACGCTGTGCCAGCACAATATTCAGACTTTGAATGTCGTGTCCAATGCTGTGCCAGCATGGTATTCAGACTTTGAATGTCGTGTCCAATGCTGTGCCAGCACAATATTCAGACTTGAATGTCGTGTCCAGTGCTGTGCCAGCTCGATATTAAGACTTTGAATGTCGTACCAATGGTTGTGCCAGCACGATATTTAGACTTTGAATGTCGTGCCCAATGCTGTGCCAGCACAACGTTCAGACGTTGAAAGTCGTGTCCAATGTTGTGCCAGCGCGACGTTTAGACTTTGAATGTCGTGTCAATGCTGTGCCAGCACGAATTTCTGACTTTGAATGTCGTGTCCAATGCTGTGCCAGCACGACGTTCAGACTTTGAATGTCGTGTCCAATGCTGTGCCAGCACGACATTCAGACGTTGAAAGTCGTGTCCAATGTTGTGCCAGCTCGACGTTTAGACTTTGAATGTCGTGTCAATGCTGTGCCAGCACGAAGTTCAGACTTTGAATGTCGTGTCCAATGCTGTGCCAGCACGACGTTCAGACTTTGAATGTCGCGTCAATGCTGTGCCAGCACGACGTTCAGACTTTGAATGTCGTGTCCAATGCTGTGCCAGCACGGCGTTCTGACTTTAAATGTCGTGTCAATGCTGTGCCAGCACGAAGTTCAGACTTTGAATGTCGTGTCAATGCTGTGCCAGCACGAAGTTCAGACTTTGAATGTCGTGTCCAATGCTGTGCCAGCACGACGTTCAGACTTTGAATGTCGTGTCAATGCTGTGCCAGCAGGAAGTTCAGACTTTGAATGTCGTGTCCAATGCTTTGAATGTCGTGTCTAATGCTGTGCCAGCACGACGTTCTGACTGAATGTCGTGTCCAATGCTGTGCCAGCACGACGTTCAGACTTTGAATGTCGTGTCCAATGCTGTGCCAGCACGACGTTCTGACTTTGAATGTCGTGTCCAATGCTGTGCCAGCACGACGTTCAGACTTTGAATGTCGTGTCCAATGCTGTGCCAGCACGACGTTCAGACTTTGAATGTCGTGTCCAATGCTGTGCCAGCACGACGTTCAGACTTTGAATGTCGTGTCCATTGCTGTGCCAGCACGACGTTCAGACTTTGAATGTCGTGTCCAATGCTGTGCCAGCACGACGTTCAGACTTTGAATGTCATGTCCAATGCTGTGCCAGCACGACGTTCAGACTTTGAATGTCATGTCCAATGCTGTGCCAGCACGACGTTCAGACTTTGAATGTCATGTCGAATCTCTGCCAGCACGACGTTCAGACTTTGAATGTCATGTCCAATCTCTGCCAGCACGACGTTAAGACTTTGAATGTCATGTCCAATCTGTGTCAGCACGACGTAAGACTTTGAATGTCGTGCTAGTGTCGAACTGGGAACGTTGTTCTAACTTCATGCATCTCCTTTTCACAGCTGTATCTCAGCTCGCATAAAACACGGCGAACTACTGCGATGCGCATTGCTACATTTTGTATTTGAATTGTTCGGTGTTAAAAGTTTCACCAAGATTCCTATATGCCTTTGAGTTATCTCTCGACTTATTCGTATAAAAACTCGATAAAAGAAGAATATATTTAAACTAGAAATCCTCGCCACAAACAGACTATTGCAATTGGTATATTTGTATTTGATTTGGGATAAGTGCTAGTACTATTTTAAAGTAACACTTTATTTAATTACATTCGCTCTTACCCTTTTTATTTTATTAAAATATTTTCTCGTCAGTTTGAGAATAGTTAAAACTAGCAACCCAAATGAAGACAATCTACTGGGCAAGACCTTTAATGTTATAGCATAAAGTGCTCGCGCTTCTTTTAGAAACAGAAAATAACCCAAATATTTATCTAAAGTGTTAAGAACAAACATTATAAAGTTGTTGAAATAACAAAAGTTGAAATAAGTCTTGATAGAGGATTAATTTTTCACAACATTAGCGGACATATTCACCGCGTAAGAATTTGCCATTATCCAAGGTAAACTACAAGATATTATATGTGTAGAAAAAATATTCTAATTAACTATTAAATTAACGTGTAAAGTAGAAATTAGACAAATACAGCCGCCTCTCATGACATAAATAATTATTGTTCAGTATTTTCTGGAACAAAGTATTTGTTTCTTTCACGGTGCCTTATTGTGTTGTTTTTTTTTTTCAAACTTGTTTTGTATGGATAGGTAAATAAGAACAGATCCTATCAAAATTTTCACAGATATTTAAATCTAATCTTCTTCTAGATAAAGGCAAACAGGGCAAAAGTAAATGTGAGAAAAACATAGAGACGAGACATCACACAAAGAGACAAAGTTTCTGCCTTGGAAGGGTCAGTCGGCAAAAGGACTGGAAGCATATTTGTCTCTAGATGATGTATACAAAGAACAATCTTCATTATTTCCTTAACTTCACTTCACACATTTAAAGTGAAATGGGTGAAGACAAACTGAGAGAGAAAGTAAATACAGAATGATATAGTGTGTCCTTTATCCCGATGGAACTAATAATGTAACAAAGAAATGTTATTACAGAAGCATTTGTTACTGGGGTTTGTAATTAAACACAGAACTGGCATTAAGATTAAGTTAGCAAAAGCTGCTGTCAAGTGAAGGGTAGTATGTCATTCAATATAGGATCGAAATACTACACAAATAATCAATCTGACATGTTATGAAAAACAATACTTTATTATTATCCTAGATGGATACTGGTATATAGCAAATCTGGGTGTAATGAAGTAATAATTAGTTTGAACATATTTTTTTTTCTTTTTTTTTTTTTTTTTTTTTTTTGCAACCTGTTCGTTTAATTAAGGTCTTGGAGAGGGAACAAAATCCCATGTCAGGTTTATGGTTTTAACCCAGAACCCACCCCCCACCACCTACCCCCCACCCCGATTCGGAGTCTATAACCTTCACCAATTAACTAAGAACACCTCAACCATGTTAAAATGCTTTCTTGGTGTGTTTCTATAATGATCAGCCAAATCGTTAATAAGATCTTTTTTTTAAAACATACAATAACGGTCTTGGGTTTGAATTCGGAACCATCCGATCCCGAGTCTATAACCTTAACCACTTGACCAAGAACACTTCAGGCATATTGTAAATGCTTTCTTGATGTGTTACACTTTTCTCTTATACAAGTGAATTGATCATCCGAATCTTTAATTAGATCCTTGTGAAAACTTGTCGTGACAGGGCTCGGGTTTAAATTTGAAACCCTCGTATCCAGACTAAAAAGCTTAATCTCTTGTCCACAAACAGTTCAAAGATTCTATAAAAGCATTCCTGCACCAGGCTGGCAGCACCTTACAGAAATCGTTTATGTATACTCTAGCGAGTATCTTTAAATGTTGCATAAACATTGCATATAAAGTCGGTTTCAACCTTGCATACTCAATGGATCGTTCAGAGCAAGCTTTTTTTTCTGGCGGCTATGGGCTGTTTTGTTGCTAATAGATAATTTCAAATTTAGCAAGCAGCCCGAATATTATAGGACGCACCGAAGAGCATTTTTTTATATACTGTCGTAGGTATGGGCGTACAGTGTCCATGTACATTTAGGTTAAAATTTAAGAAATGGTAATAACAAAATTAAATAAACCAAAATCTCTCGTTTTCTGCCATATTTGCAAGAAAGTTAGACACTCACGAATAAAAACCAAAAATATATAAAATAGAATGCCGTTTATCGAACTAGGACCCATATTTTATCAGGGTTAGCAGGGTTGGAAAATCCGCAAAACAAACTTTCCCCGTGTGCGAATTTGAGTAAACATTTCATATATAGGCATAGCGTTTCAGTGCGTCGCCAATATTTGGTGACTAGTCTGACAACGCATACAGAATACTTCCTACGGCTAAAATGAAAGATAATCTTCAATCCAGTTGTTGATCTCTGGAGAGATGTGCCTCTTATGGAACTCATTGTTAGAGGGACAATAGGGAAGTATGCATTAACAGGGATTCCAGCTGTTTAGCGTAATATTTTCTTAGAAAACAGCCGAGTGTTCCGATGTTAAATATGCAGCTTTTAATAATAAAACGATTAATTTGATCCTTAAAAAGAGTTATTGTTCTATTCGGGCCACTTCAAACTCGAAGCATTTATATAAGGTACCAAACTTCGGAGACTTCGCATGTTAAGGATTACACAGATTTTATTATATCTGTACGAGGGTTTAAAGGGTTTTACGTTTGTCAGGATTAGCTCTACGTTTAAAAATATTAATTAAATATTTATTATGATAATAAATAATATATTTATTATAATTTATTGGGTGTTATGATTGCATTAGAACCACGGCGGTTTAGCTGGAGTATTCTCATTTGTACGTAAATGTTCCTGACAGTTTAACAAAGCAAATACACGTAACAATATCTAACCACTGCTTTTAGGAATATGAACATAATTTCTGCACGAACCCATAGTTTTGTCTAAGTTAAGACGACTTTGAACACTATCTATATTGTTATAAATCGCGGAAATCGAAATCGAACATAAATTTAATTCTTTCAAAATATTTAAATAAGCACGATTAGGTCTGTATGTATTCGTTGTGTGAATGAGCCTTCATACTTAATTCTTTCGATTCGTTTCGGTAAGAATTATAAATATGATTGTCTTGTAGTTGCTGATGATGTTTACGGCAAACAGCAACAAAATGGACTGGGGCTTTAATTACTTTTGTAATTATGTCTTTACTTACATTGCACATAGCTTTTCGTTGTAATAAGTTGCTTACCATTTTGTACATAAAAATGCTCTTCATATTTGGAGGAATAAAAGGATAAAATGATTTATGTTGCACTGTTTACACAGATCTAGAGCGTCAATGAACCTAATTTTGTCAGACCTTTGTCCGGAACAATGATTAAAAAGGTTATTGGAAAGAAAAATATTGGTCAAAATTGTCGGATATCACTTTTAAGATTGAGGTTCAGTGATATTGTTTTCATAAAGGTTTGGCTGGACTTATAAATGGCATGTATAGGTCATGTAAAATATATGCGATATACATGTTGGTGGTGAAGCATGCACCGTATACATGGCAGGCCTATTGTTCGAACATATTGTCAAAGTACTCGTTGTATTTCCGCGTTGTCGTTCTACAGATAAAATGCATTTTATTTATTCAAACATAAACTAGACCCCTTTGATGCATTGCGTCAATGTCCTTTTTGTTGTAAATAAACTCATAACACTTCGACGTTGTTTTTAGTACTAATGGGACAAAAGCGTTAGCTTAACTTTGCAGTAACATTTGAAAGTCATTTGTTTGAAACAAACCTTCAGTTTGTGATAATCACCCATTGTTAGATTGTTTTCCCCTTGTACGTCAACATCTTCGTGCGTCAGATAACTTATTTGTTGTTTTCACATGTTTGACGCCATTTTATACTGGAACCAATGCTTTACGAATAAGCTTTGTCTGAGTATGAACTGATGATATTTTCCCGAGTATGTATGACGGGGATGGAATTGTTCGAGGAGGATATTAGAAGGAAGTGATAACGTCAGGTATAAAACATGGAACAAATGTATTTATTTTAGTCGAGAACAAAACGGATTGGGATGTATTCCTAGTAGCGAGCAGATCGAGTAAAAATAATAGGGCTGGAGAAAGGCCCAACAAAAAATGAATGGTAAAAATCGTTTCCGACATTGTAGCAGAATAAGACAGATTTGTCCGCCGATTGGGGTGGGGAGGGAACATGGCGGAAGCGGAATTTTCCAGAGAAGAAACGAGATATGGGTTTTGAAATAACTAGAGGGGAACTGCCTTGGAATGTGACTTTTCTGTGAGGGAGGATTTACATGTATATGGGAAGATTGTGTTATTTTATTGCGGGACTAGTCTTGGAGATGGAATTGTCTGATACAGTTCCACAACACAGTCTCAATGTACAATACACAACAGGTATCTGGTAGATTGAATCCATCGAGGTAGGTAAACGTTAGTGAGAAAGTATTGCATCACCCGTGGTCTAGATGTAAACATTTGCGCTGTACCGGACCAGGTCTCGTGAGATTTATCCCGTCTAAACATTCCACGGCGGTCTAATCAAAACATTCCGAATGTCAGGTCCGGCCAATCGTCTTTAAAGGATGAGTCCTTTATTATGGTCCGCTTTTTACACGTTGGGTTTTGTTTTCTTCTCGTCAGTTACTAAACAGAATTGGTGGAAAAGACACATATGTTTATAGGGAAGGTTCTAACATGAACATACTATAGGTCACCATTTTACAAGTACAAACAGCAACCAATGAGGTCAATGTTTGTATTTCATGATATCTGTAAAAACTGTAACCATTGTTAAACAGGAAACACTTTAATAGAAAATATGAATAATGTAATAAAATACTCACAACATTAAATGATATCCTTCAAAAATAATGATGTCTTCAGGTTTTGGGAGAAGCTAATGCGTCATGACGCTTTTCAAATCTCTCAATTGGGATGGAGGTGGTATCCGACTGTTCGCCTATACCAAATGCATGAAACAGTATATTTCCACTGTTTGGGGGGAATTTTGCCGTATTTTCTGCATAAACTCATACTTTAGTCTTAGTCAAGACGAGTTTGAACAATACCTGTATTGTTAGACAGAACATATTGCCATAAATGTTCATTCTTTACAAATCCATAAATACGACCGAAAGTGATCTCGGCTAAAAATAGATATCGACATTAGAGTGGACCACCCGGATGACGATATAACGTAACTTGATATACGTGTTGGCAATATGCTTCACTGTTCACACACAGCTAGGGCAGGGATGAACAACATTTTGCAGGACCTTATAGGTAACAATGACATATTTGGCTATCTTTTAAAAAAGTCCAACAGTAGGCCTACATATAAACAGCTTACCTTTCTATGTGTAAAGTATTTACGCACAACTGTTGCCTTGTTGCTTTCAACACAATTCAAAAATAAATTCATTAATTAAATGAGCTATTATATCAAATGTGGTTGCAAACTGAACTGATATCTTCTTTTATCCCCCACACAACAATTGTGCTCGAAAATAACAGGTGCCCCTTTAATGCAAGAGGCCAGTCGGTCTAAAAACCTTTTCCCAGGCCAAGATTTGTTTACAAACTCGTGACTAGACCCAGATCACTCTCCGCTATAGTATAACTCACCCAGTCTTAAGAAGTATTTCGGATTTAGAAACCCTAGTGTAAAATGTACACACGGAAATATCCGATAATGTCACAGTCGAAATCGCGCCCAAGTTGACAAACTCTGCAAATATTTATTCATTATGCAGGTCATTGGGTCATTTATAGAGAAAGAGTTCAAGGTCATGCGTATCATTACGCTGTAAACGTACGTCATTGAAAAAAGTAGTTCCTACCAGAATAAGAGACGGAGCAATATTCGTTATTTTCTAAACATCAAGAAAGTGTTAGATGAACTGCGGATTACAGTTAATATAAATTTTATCTGTGTAGACGCAGCTAGTTTAACTGTGTATAAAAGAAACAAATAATCTAGTAATCATTGAACTCTCCTAGGAAATTTATAAATAAGTTAACAGGACTTTGTATTGCGTTTTAAACATAAATAAAATGAATATGGAAAAGAAAGACAGAAACGGGAGGCGGTATGATTTCCAAGCGGATTATTCAAAGGCGGATTTGCAGGTAGAATTTAAATAATTGATATACTGTTTACATTTAATTTGAAATGTTTTTGTCTGAAAACTTTCGATTTTTTTTAAATATATGGCCTGGGTAGAGATTAACTACAACAACGACAGGTGATGTTTTAATTGATTAAAATCATGTTTATATCTTTTTTAAATAGATATCAATTAAATTTAGTTTAAAAATATATTATTGCCAAACATGTTTTTTCATTATAATTCAATTATAGTTACAAAAAGGCATGGGCAAACGGGTTAATTAAGAAGTTCTTAAGATAAGATAAACTCTCCACGTAGGATACATTAACAACATTGGTTAGAAACATTTTTAGAGACATTTAAAGAATTGTTTTAAGTTTTAAAATTGACACAATTAAATTAACATGTTTTACATGTCTTTATTTGATTAAAACGGTTTTTATTTTTACAGACTTATTGATGCAATTTAAGAGTTAATTAGAATTTAATATTTTTTTTATTTTATATATTTTTGCTTTATTGGCATTTAAGGTCGTTTCCGACAGTTTGGACAAAATATTTTGTTCTCAAATAACCAAAAAAGTCATTGTTACATGAAAAAGTCCTGCAACATGCTGTTCATTGATGCAGTAGATCTGTTTGAACAGCGGAGCATCCGCTCTGACGTCCATATCTATTTCAGCAGAGATCACAATCGTGCTTATTTATAGTATCTGAAAGAATGAACATTAAGAGCGACTTCTTTGTCATTTGGTCTTCGAAATGATGTTTCTCAGACTAAAGTATGAATTAATGCAGAAATCATGCCTAAATTCCCCCAAAACATTAGAACGATATTGTTACATACATTTTGGTTACTACCTTTAAGATTTCATGTCGCACTATTAATCCTAACAATTAAAGTAATCCTAATGCATGCGAAGCATCAATTAATTTATCTTGAAATATGCCAAAAGATCGCGTAATGTTCTTATCCGTGTAATAAGCGCTGACATCGCTATCTATTTTTAGCAGAGATTACAATCGTGGTTAATTTTAGATTGGGAAAAATGGATATTCAAAGCGTTTTCGCCCGCAATTTGTACTGTCCTTCATTATAGGCAGTGTTCGAAATCGTCTTTACTTAGACTAAAAATGAGTTTATACTGAAAGAATGCATACATTTCTTGAAATCATGGCCAAAATTGCTTACAAGATACACGTAAACTGTCGACTACCAAGTTTACATAGCAGCTTGGTTAATGTTTTAATATATACTACATATATACTATCAAATCAGCATTCGTTAAATATTTTGTATGGTTATACCATTATGGTCTTAACGCAACTACTCACAAAGTACAAACACCGTATTGCATTGGGCAAGAATTACGATCGTTTATTACACATACATAATAATGACATATATACAGGATGCACCTTGTAAAAAAAACATGTTAGTCAATATGCAGAAATCAAATGTTTACTAATAACATCATGGTTCTACAGTTAATCAAGTTCTCAATGAACTGCTGAGTTGCGGTAGGCCAGGTTAAAAACCTGAGCTAAAAATTCACCACGAGATGGAATGTTAAAAACTCTATAAAAACTGTAAACCCATACATAAGTTCCATTGGCATACAATCCCCGAATGTTCGACAGGTTGTTGAGGAGTTAACGTTGTTTTATTAACTTAACTGAAATGTGTATACGAGTATCTCTAGTATACAGAAACTTTTTGTTTGGTGAAAGTAATAGTTGTGTATATATCAAACTCTGACTTTGCAGCTTTACTAAGCTTACATATTCGTATACTGCAATAAAACAACACAATGCATCGGTGTATACCGTAAATATCGATTTAATTAGCATTCAATGTTATGTTAGATTACGTGCAACCGTGTGTAACGATATCTTATTTGAAAAATTTGATTTTTTTTTTCGGGAAAAACGACAAGTCACAATCGAAGTCTTGCGTAGAACTGAATACCCCCCCCCCCCTCCCCCGTGCTAACTTTCGCCACTGGCCGCTCCAGTGACCACCGATCACATTATACACATTCGGCCCCTATGTAATTTGTAATGTTCAGACATACGTTCTGTGCTATACTACGTAACGCACAGGACTGACAATTATCAGACCAATACATATAGGCCTACATGTCTTACATTTGAGTGTTATACTTTGCAGGAGAATGACGATGACATTATGCGCGGGAAAATGATCGGTCTGAAAATCGCCTCAATTCTTCTGACGATACTTTCGCTTAGTCTCCTTACTGCACTAATCTACGTCTGTGTTGTTAACGACAACTCTTCGTCCCGTCTTCGCCCAAACAGCTGCATTGACGACTTTGAACGAAATGATACGGGCCGCAACAAACGAAACCACGTGGGTTGTACTGCCACGAGGACAAACGGAAGTGACGTATTCGACGAACTCTCTAGAGAGGAAATTAAATCCGTGGTCGACTTCCTGCATTCCAACACCACACTGAATCTTGTGCATCCAAAAATGGTTCCCATGGCGACAAATTTCATTCATACGATTGAAATGCAACTGCCTGATAAAGACAAAGTTGATGCTTACTTACAAGGTATGTCCGATAAACCGGAGCGTAAAGCTAAGGTGATTATATTCTTTGGTGCCCGGCTACCTCCTGTAGTGGAGGAGTACATTGTTGGAGGCCTAGGTGGCGCAATGTATGCCCACAGGCTGGAAACAACCAGCAGGCGAACATCTATACCCTTTACACTGAGGCCCTTCTCAACAGCAGAGTTTATATCGATTTTTCGAACAATTCTTCCAAAAATAACAAAGATGGCAGGACGAATATTAAAGGAGAGCTACGATGCTCTACCCATGAAATGTGGTGACAAATGCCTGTCAATTGCCATGTCTCCTATATCAAGTGCTTACTTAGGAACAGAAACCGCTCGGAAATCCTGGTTTTGGTTCAATTACAAATATGAGTTTACATCAGTTCGTCCTCTTGACTTCCAATTCTTGGTTGACATGACGTCAGTAAATCCAGACGAATGGGGTTTTGAAAATGTATGGTATGCTAACCAAATGTTTCCCAATATTGAGGACTTTGTCGAGAAATACGACAAAAACACTATAAATAAAACTAAAATGTCATTTCCAACTGGAAGGTATGCGCAGTATGGAACAATGGAGTTCAGAAAACCACTGGTTCCCGAGAAGGCGCAACGCGCTCCAAGACAGTTTGAGCCGGATGGACGTCGATTTCAAATCGCCGACAACGAAATTCATTACATGAACTGGAAACTTAACTTTAGAGTATCGACGACTGGTGGACTTCACCTGATGAACATTAGGTTTCTCAACGAACGTATTGTCTATGAACTTAGCATGCAAGATGTGGTCGTTACCTACAGTGGCCATAGCCCTGTTTCTAGAATTATGAACTTTGCAGATGGCGCTGGAATATTTGGCACGAGATATCGTGGCCTCATGCCCGGTGTTGATTGTCCTGCATTTGCTCAATTTGTCAACACCACACTTTATTCGTCAAATGAGTTCGGAACTCGAATTTTTGAAAATGCATTGTGCGTTTTTGAATTCAACTCTCATAGCCCATTGCGAAGACACCGTGCGTACGGACGGAGTGGTGCCTTGTATGGGGGATTAGAGTCCATATCGCTCGTGATTCGCTCAATTATTTCCGTCGTTAATTACGATTACGTATTTGACTACATCTTTTACGCATCCGGTGCCATCGAGACTAAGGTATCTATGACAGGCTTCCTTGGCACAAGCATGTATTTCCCGGAAGAGCTTCAATACGGGACTCGGATCCATGACCATCTTGTCGCCCCTCTGCACCACCACCTCTTTAACTTTAAGGTAGATCTTGACATTAAAGGAAGAAAAAACAGATACGAGACTTTGGACATTAAGATCCGCAATGAAACAAACCCTTGGTTCGGCTATACAGAGTTGCAGCAATTCATTGACCGCTCATTAAAGACAACAGAACTAAACGCGACATACAAATACAATTTCAACACTCCGAAGGTTCACCTAATTTCAAATCATGATCACATGTCCGACCTGCAGAATCCCCGTGCATATCGTATACTGATCAACAAAATGAGCAAACAGCTCTTTCCTGAGGGATACGGCTTCGAAAATGGGGTTCCATGGAGCCGATACCAGATGGCTGTTACTAAGTATAAGTCCGATGAAGATCGGAGTTCGTCAATATTTACTATGTGGGATGCTAAGAATCCGGTCGTGGACTTCCAGAAATACATAAACGACAATGAAAGTATTGTCGATGAGGTGAGTTCTACTATTAATATATTTAGCATGTTTTGTTCAGATTTGAAAAATAATATTCTCTTTAGACACTAGATTAGCCTCTAACCGTGTGAGTTCGAGTCCCGTTCAGGGCGAGTGACTTAATGTGGGAAGGTCTTCTAGCTAATCTTCGGTGCGCCAGTGGTTCTACCCAGACATTTGTCTGGGATCTGCCTTCACCAAATACTTGGATATAATAACCGCAACTGGCCGATTTGTTGTACTTTTTAACCAACACAATAAAGAAATTCTGTACCTGATCAGCCATGCACACCTTTACATCACTCTACTCTCAGTTCAAAGGTCATGTAGATTTAAGTCGTTAATAAGCATCCGCTGACCAATGTGCAGTTTTTTTGGATTTTACGGCACACCGAGGCTTTATATGTCATACGGCGCGGAATCAGTGCAGTAAGCCGATGTGCCTCACGTATCGCACAGTATCTCGCAGTACACACACTAACTGTTTCACGAGTCTTTCCACTCTGACGCCCTAGTAAACATTACACACACGAACTGGTTTACGACCCTTCCAAATGTGATTTCCATGCATGGTCTTGTCCGGGGAAGAGGGCTTAAGGTAAAGGTGTTTAAGAATAAGGAAATAAGACAAAGTCCTATGAGCATTTCAACTTATACCAACATTTGAAAAGGCACAGTACAAAGGTGTTTACGCGCAAGCTTAATTTAAAAGCAAAAACAAATCTGTGATGAGTCATATGAAAAAAAGTACAAAATACTAAGAAATAAATAGAAAAAATAAATAAATACATAATGGAAAAATCAAAAGATTGTCAAATTCTGGACTGCTCTGGCCCTATTCAAATCAGTACCTAAAATTCGCACAAAAACAAGAGGATGTCCTATATGGGAATATTTACTCTTGGAAAATATCCGTCAATCAGAATGAGATACACTTAGTTTGGAAATACGATTACAAATGCAAACAAATGTATTACAACTTCAAACAAATTAAAGTGCTATTTACCTGTATAAATTCTTTTTTTACATATTTTGATTGATCCGATTCGTAAAGCGCTTCTCTATACCGGTCAATAAGCGCCTAATTGATTAAGATCATGACCTCGAGTGATCCAGTGTCCTATTTTGCCCTAGTTTGTAAATTGAAAACAAGCTAGAGGGCATTATTTTGCCGATTAGCGAAGGCCAATTACACCATGGATGATTTGTTCTTACGGTCAATGTGGTCCCAGTTGTTGTCAGTAGATACACAATATGTTCGAGAGGAACTGTCGTAATGCCGGATTAGCGGAGTGTCCATAATTGTGGTAAGATTTTCCATTGAATACGGAAGCCAAATAGTTTGTATATATAAAGTTTGGTATTAATAGCGGCGAGGTCGCATTAGAGGCAATGTCGTTAGGTGGCATTTTACTGTAGTTGAACATTTTTGTTTAACAGATATTAGTACATAGTCTCCCCCGAATAATCCCTAAATGCCAGTAGGTATTTTGTTTGGATTTCTCGGTTTTTATAATTGCATTCTTGGGGGTGTATGTTGACTTTAAAACCTGAAACCCAGGTTATCTCTTTAAATGTTTCCGTTGATTTGAACTTATATTTAGGCAAAAGTTATAAATTTCACTGCTTGTAAATGATTAATCTGCAGCAGAACAGGCGATAAAATTCAAGAATTCCAACTTAAAGGACCTACAGACTATTTGGACTACTTCGGATATTATCTATCAATGGAGACAATTTCTATTTCGCCAATGTACCCCATCACACAAAAGCTTTCAAAATGCCTTCCTTCATATTTCAGGACCTTGTTGCTTGGGTTACCCTGGGGACGCAACACCTGCCACAGACAGAAAACCTTCCTAACAACGCTGTTCCAGGCGCAGAACTGTCCTTTCTTCTTCTTCCCTTCAACTACTTTGAAGAGGACCCGTCCATGACATCACGTGATGCAGTCCGGATAACGCCATTAGACGAAAATAAACCACTAGAGGGCGCCAAAGTGGAACATTATGGCGCACTGGAAAAGTCACAGTGTACGCCAGAGTATGACTTTCCGACTGATTTGTTGCAAACGAACAGTACGTTTTTATTCTCATGAGATATGTTAGTTTGCAGGCCTGTCAGCGTGCATGTTTAGGTCAACGCTAAACGTATACATCCTGCCCTCTGTACTTGTGTGTGGCGCCGACGGTTCTCGGAGTATTTCATCCTTATGCAATAGCAAAAAAAGGGACGAATGGTCGGCGTTCTCGGACTTTTTCCGCATGGGTTCGAAAATCATCCAAGACAAACATATCACGTGATTATGTCGTTAAACTGACCCGCTGTGCTCAATTCATGAGCCCCGATGTTTTTCCATGGCTTCTACAAGCAATGCTGTTGAAAGTCGGCGTACCAAAAATGAAGAAGACACACTTAATGTGAAAACTTACCTGCCACTTTTAAATGTTAGTTTCAGGCTGATGCGATACAACTGTTCAATGTCATATGTCGTTTACTCGAAGCTTGGTGTAACAAGACAGGCTATGTAGCTAAATGTAGTTCTCACATAGCGACAATGACCTCAAAGGGTTATGGTACAAAGGACATGTGAAGAAAATCATTATACCGGAATACTGTATATATCAAATGGCAGCATTTATTTGACAAATACCGGTTCTTACTACGGTATGCTTAAACTGTATATACTTATTGACTGCGTATCTTTTTTCCGTGTATAAACTAAAAACTCATTTTAAGTGGTTGTTGTTGTTTTCACAGAAAAACATAATTGGCATCTTTAATAAGAAACTGTATTACATTTAATACCAAATACTGACTTATATAGAATCTAGTAGTTTTTAAACATTAGACAATAGAATACAACTTAACTTTGTTTTAGAAGCTAAAAAATGCATTTTAAAGCATTTTGTTTTAAATAAGTTGTGTAATATATGATTGTCATTGACAATTGTACTTATCTCGGCACTGTTATACGATTTGTAATTTAAACACAAATATATGATTTATTATAAAGACAATAACAATATTAACAAACATAAAACAACATCGCAACACTTGTGAATCAGCAAAGAAGACAATATGGCTCAACACCACTCTTCGTAGCAAAGATCCATTTCAAGGGAGATCACCGCGATTGTTGACAGTGCCATTATTTACTCTATTTTTCATACTCAGTTTTTCGTTTACCTAAATGTTAATGAAAGGTGGTATCATGAAATTTTCCTCAAACAACCAAAGAAATTATCGCTACCTAACCTGGAAAGATAATGCGAAATAATGTTTATTAATGTCCTACATCTCGGTGAAAAGTTAAGCATACGCCACAATCGTCGTTATAAAAAATGAATGTCTTATCTGACCCACGCTGCAAAGTTAGCTATTTTCAAACGAGATTTACCACGTAACCATCTTCTTTTCAGATAACGTTGTATCATCAGCCGGGTAATCCCCTCTGACGTCGATGTCTATTTATAGCAGAAATCCCAGCCGTGCCTATTTATAGATTTGGAACAAATAAAAGTTGATTTATCGAATTTTACTGTATTACAACTGATGCAGTCTTCAAAATCGTATTTTTATACTAAGTATAAGTTTCTGTAGAAATGATACACAAATACTGCAAACAAGGGCCAGATAGTGTTACATGTTGCTGATATAGGCGATAAGTAGGATACCACCTTTAATATTCAAAATAAAATCATTGTCTTGGTGTTGAAAATAATCCTTTATTTACCGTTATTATGAAGCAGATACTTTGTTGTATTTTTTAAAATCACTACAGAATGTTATAAACGATGTGTTAATATTGGCTCGCCTACTTAAAGGTGACATGCGACAATTTACCAATAGCTTATACATGTACGAACAGCTTGCCCATGTTAGAGGAGATATTGTGCAAAGTTCCTGCATAAAGTTAAACATTGTTTATGTAAAGGCTGTTTATAACATTACGTCAAGTGTTAGCCAGGCAGTACAAATCGTAAAATATGCGCCTTTAAATGTCCATTACTTCCAAATCTATAAATAGGCAAAATAGGGATTGCAGCCGAAAACAGATCTCAGCGTAAAGGCGGATTACCCGGATGATGATATAACGTTGTCTCAAAAGTCAGTGGTCACAAAGTTTTCTTAGTTTAAAAATAGCTATAATTCTGCAGCGAGGCTCAGATAGAAAATGCCTGATTGAAATGACAAGTGTGGATTTATGCTTTGCTGAAGACACAGATCTTTGGCATCAATTAATGGACAACATTTGGCATGACCTCTTCAGGTAAAAGTGCCTATGTTATAAAAGACTAACATTAATATTATTTATTATAAAATAGTAAAGTTATAGTTTTAATAACTCACTTTGTGCAATATAATAGATAAACTTAGCATTATACTTCTTGCATTACCCGACTACCTCTATCGTATTATGTAGTTTGTAACGTTTCATTTCTCGCGCTAAAATGTTTTATACTTGGTAATTATTTGATTTAAATTTGAATATGAATTATTTCATCTATATCGATCGGTAAATGGAAGAATATCCTTATTTGTTTTGTTTTTTTCAGAAGAAGCCAAAGAAAAAAAAACATTTTTGAAGAACTAAAAAAATATTTTTTTTATTTTGTTTTATAAAACATTATTGTCTTGCATTTGTTATATATTTATTTAAACTTTGTTAAATATGAGTTTGTAAATTGTTCCAGGGGGAACTGTATTAATTATATTTCTTCTAAAAACGCTCACACTCAAATTTTCGTCAAATTGCCCTTTTCAATAGTTAGACATTAATACATGTACTTTTGTTGTTATTGTTTGTAAATAGGAATGATTTGCATCTGATTTAAGTAAAACTATTTTTTTCTTGACCTTACGATATGGATATCTTCTTGTTTTAAATCAACAATTTGTTTGAACCAAGCGCGTATCTGGGCCGTGTTTGAAGTTACGCACAATTACAAGGGAAATAACCGTTGTAGTAATACTTCTGAATCGGTTTTTTTCTGATGAATAACAGGTAAAATGCGGATATGCGAGGAACTTAATACAAAATATGAACGACTAGAATCATGACGTGTAGAAGTTAAATCATTTTATCCTTTTCAACTTGATTGGTGTGGTAATAAGATTTTATAACATAGAAACTATGAAAATTAATTATATCATTCCTAACCCGGGTTAGGCATCGACTTTTTTAGTGTTTTTTTGGTACTTTTAGATTTTCGATTTTTCGAACGGAGGTTACGCACGTGCGTAAAGTGCGTAATGACAGAAACGCGCCTGGTTTAAACAAAAGTTAACCTGCGATTGAACTAAGCCTGAAGTGTTTTAAATATCTGTTGGCAGTTAAAATGAAGGGTTTCTTTTATCGTTTTTCCATATGATGTTATATTGTTTCCTCAATTGCTATTTCACGAAAATATGTCTCTTGTGCTGTGTGTACATTTTTCTAAAGATGTTTATGTTGAAATATATATACAGTCAACTCTCGTTATCTCAAATTTCAAGGGACCGTAGAAAATAGTTTGAGATATCCGAAGTTTGAGATATCCGAATTTAAGGATAGTTTGTGTAAATATTAAAAATCTTACCTGCTACACGATGACTGGTAATGACTGAAATTCCTTGTTATATCTGCCACTGTAAACTAAGTTTCTGCAAGTTTGTGTGGTTTTGCATGTTTAAAGTGTTATTAGATTTTTTACAATGTAATTTAATATTCTTCTTTTTATTGTAGGTTGTTGCGTCGTCGTAAGTGCATGGCCTAATTTTGTATACCTAAAGCTGATACCTGCAAGTTCTCAAAAACTTTTACAACAACAAGTACAAACTGAAACACTTTAACCAGCGTTAAAAGATTAACGAAATTGTTGTTCATTAAATCAGCTAATTAAATAATAATCGATTAACCTCTTCTCTAAATTATGTGAAATCCTGATTGCCGATAATTGGCGATAAAACTCGCGCCCAAATCTTCGCGAGTTTCACGGTATGTGTGAAAATCACTATTGTTGCCGATTTACATCTTATAGCAATTTGAAGTTTGAGATAGACCAACTGATTTCAACAGTTTTATACGTGTGGGGACAAAGAATTTAGTTTGAGATATCCGATAATTTGACATATCCGAATTTGAGTTAAGCGGAGTCGAACTATATAGAAACTATAGGGAAAAAAACGGGACCGTAGAAAACAGTTTGACATAACCGGAAATTTGAGATAACCGATTTTGAGATAACGAGAGTTGACTGTATATACAAAACGACGTACTGTCCGAATTGTGAAAAACAAACATTTTAACAGTAAGAATAATAATGTGAACAATGTGTTAACAAACACTGCACACATCCCTATGGTTAGATAGTAATTTTGTTTTTAAGAAGGATTATTTAAGCCCGCCTCTCAGCACATCCTAAGCACACCTCTCAACACACCATAAGCCCACCTCTCAGTATATCATAAGTCCGACTCTCTGCACATCATAAGCACACCTCTCAGCACATCAGCACATTATTAGCACACCTCTCAGCACATCATAAGCTCGCGTCTCAACACAACCTAAGCCCGCCTCTCACACATCATAAGCCCGCCTCTCAGCACATCATAAGCCCGCCTCTCAACACAACCTAAGCCCGCCTCTCACACATCATAAGCCCGCCTCTCAACACAACCTAAGCCTTCCTCCCACACATCATAAGCCCGCCTCTCAGCACATCATAAGCCCGCCTATCAACCCAACCTAAGCCCGCCTCTCACACATCATAAGCCCGCCTCTCAGCACATCATAAGCCCACCTCTCAACACAACCTAAGCCCGCCTCTCACACATCATAAGCCCGCCTCTCAACACAACCTAAGCCTTCCTCCCACACATCATAAGCCCGCCTATCAACACAACCTAAGCCTTCCTCTCACACATCATAAGCCCGCCTATCAACACAACCTAAGCCCGCCTCTCACACATCATAAGCCCGCCTCTCAGCACATCATAAGCCCACCTCTCAACACAACCTAAGCCCGCCTCTCACACATCATAAGCCCGCCTCTCAACACAACCTAAGCCCGCCTCTCACACATCATAAGCCCACCTCTCAACACAACCTAAGCCCGCCTCTCACACATCATAAGCCCGCCTCTCAACACAACCTAAGCCTTCCTCCCACACATCATAAGCCCGCCTCTCAGCACATCATAAGCCCGCCTATCAACACAACCTAAGCCCGCCTCTCACACATCATAAGCCCGCCTCTCAACACAACCTAAGCCTTCCTCCCACACATCATAAGCCCGCCTCTCAGCACATCATAAGCCCGCATCTCAACACAACCTAAGCCCGCCTCTCACACATCATAAGCCCGCCTCTCAGCACATCATAAGCCCGCCTCTCAACACAACCTAAGCCCGCCTCTCACACATCATAAGCCCGCCTCTCAACACAACCTAAGCCTTCCTCCCACACATCATAAGCCCGCCTCTCAGCACATCATAAGCCCGCCTATCAACACAACCTAAGCCAGCCTCTCACACATCATAAGCACGCCTCTCAGCACATCATAAGCCCGCCTCTCACACATCATAAGCCCGCCTCTCAACACAACCTAAGCCCGCCTCTCACACATCATAAGCCCGCCTCTCAGCACATCATAAGCCAGCCTCTCACACATCATAAGCCCGCCTCTCAACACAACCTAAGCCCGCCTCTCACACATCATAAGCCCGCCTATCAACACAACCTAAGCCCGCCTCTCACACAACCTAAGCCCGCCTCTCACACATCATAAGCCCGCCTCTCAGCACATCATAAGCCCGCCTCTCACACATCATAAGCCCGCCTCTCAACACAACCTAAGCCCGCCTCTCACACATCATAAGCCCGCCTATCAACACAACCTAAGCCCGCCTCTCACACATCATAAGCCCGCCTCTCAACACAACCTAAGCCCGCCTCTCACACATCATAAGCCCGCCTCTCAACACAACCTAAGCCCGCCTCTCACACATCATAAGCCCACCTCTCAACACAACCTAAGCCCGCCTCTCACACAACCTAAGCCCGCCTCTCACACATCATAAGCCCACCTCTCAACACAACCTAAGCCCGCCTCTCACACATCATAAGCCCGCCTCTCAACACAACCTAAGCCTTCCTCCCACACATCATAAGCCCGCCTCTCAGCACATCATAAGCCCGCCTATCAACACATCATAAGCCCGCCTCTCAACACAACCTAAGCCTTCCTCCCACACATCATAAGCCCGCCTCTCAGCACATCATAAGCCCGCCTATCAACACAACCTAAGCCCGCCTCTCACACATCATAAGCCCGCCTCTCAGCACATCATAAGCCCACCTCTCACACAACATAAGCCCGCCTCTCACACATCATAAGCCCACCTCTCAACAAAACATAAGCCCGCCTCTCACACATCATAAGCCCGCCTCCCACTATTATTATGAATGCATCATAATAAATAGATATGTCACCAATATCCCTATGATTTTTCCGTTACTTTTATTGTTAACTTATAACACAACATGGTTAGTTTTTGCTTTCAGTTTTGTCTGTACATGCCACATAGTATTTTTTACTTGTATATTATTTTATGTAATAACAATATACATTTTCGTATGATAAATACGAGTATACATAATTAAAAGTTCTTTTAATGAAGCATGTTAGTTTTGTGAAAACATTTCAACGAAAGTTAAACATGTAGTTAACTACCTCATATAGGTGGCCTCTGGTGAATATTACTTAAATTACATTGTAGACAATAATTTTAATTAATAATTAATAAAACACGTTGCTGTTAAAGTTATAATAAAGCACTGTCTGTTTAAAATGAATTTTGACTCTAAATGAAGAAATTGAGAACATCGTTACTGCAATATTTGACGGTCTGTCGATAGGCCAACGGACAACTATTCTAACTAGACTTTTTTCTATATTTAACAGAAAATGGTAAAAAGTATAATATTTTATTCAAAAGTGATCAGAAAAAAATCGTTTTTGTACCTTGTATAATAAATCAATGTATTTTTGAATTTGTTATCTAGTTTTTTAATCAATGTTAAACTGATGTCTTTTTCTAGCAGTGTTTTGTAGTTAGAAAACTTTGCTGTCGATATAAAGGTGGTATCCAACTGTTTGTCTTTATCAAATACCCATTAACCTGCTTAGAGGGGATTCGGGCATAATTTCTGCAAAAAGTCAAACCTAAGT
The DNA here is from genome assembly GCA_007844125.1 of Sinonovacula constricta. Lineage (NCBI taxonomy): Eukaryota > Metazoa > Mollusca > Bivalvia > Cardiida > Solecurtidae > Sinonovacula > Sinonovacula constricta. The sequence continues at coordinate 868,189 of CM017559.1, forward strand.
CTAACAAAAGTCTGTAGAAATCGTGAACTTAACCACTCTACATGCATATTCCTTCTAAAACTATAAATAAACATGATTGTGACTTCTGCTAAAATAGACATCGACGTCAGAGCGGATTACCCGAATTATTATATCAAGTTACCGTCACGTGGTTTTCTAAGTTTAAAATTAACTAACTGTGCAGCGTGGCTTAGATAGGATATACCTATTTGTAATGACGAGTGATGTGTTCTGCTTCACTTTTTTACATAAATGGGGGACATCAATAATCAGCATTTTGCGATATCTTTTCAGGCAACAATAATTTATTAAATGTTGTTTCTTTGAGAGAAAACAATCTGGCCCAAACTATCGGATACCACCTTTAAGTAAGAATAACTTTCCTTCGTATATGGGTTCCATTCTCGCCTGTTTTAGTGGAATCTTTGTCAATTGTAATTTTTTATTCAAAATCATTGCATACTTGCCTTATAACGAAAAACTAGTTAAACTTACAACCTTTAAAACATCGTTGTTGTCAAATTCAATACGGTCTTTGTCAGAACAGGACCGAATAAAAAATATTTTTAAATGTACAGTATTACTGTTTACATTCGTGTTTATTCTGCCTTATGTAATATATAGAGAGAAACATAATCCTAAAGTTATAGCTAAAACTATTCAAGTAATATAAAGTTTTCAGGCCAAAACAGAATATTTTCGATTTATACAACTGTTTAGCAGATATGTACCTCTAAGACTAAAGAGTTTAAACTTCTAAAAGCCTCTTTATCTTTGATACGTCAAAAATAGTCTTAAAGTCCAACTCGTTATCTTTGTTACGTACAAAAAATACTGGTATGATATACGTTGCGGCGAGTCAGTTTGGGCCGATTTTCTGTCATGTAATCAAATAAATTATTGTTACCTTAAAGATCCTGCGAAATGCTATGTAATAGTGCTCTACAGCACGAAGTTAGGGTCCGTTACTGTGTATATATATCTAGTATTTACTGCGATGAAGCTGAATGGACCTTGTTTAATATCAGCACCCCGGCCTAAATTTTCTGGATCCGCCCTGAAATAGGACTAGTATTCATAAACTTTTCTTGAATAAGAATTGCTCAAGTCATGGATTTCAATCTATAACATCCTCATTACATGAATGTACAAATATTTAGCTACATGTCTGTATTTTTGTATGACACTTTAACTTTTCTACTTTGAGCTAAAATTCAAATTGAAACATCATAAATTAGCTTATTTTTGTAAGTATGAAAATTGTGACTTGGACGTAAGTCTTGACTTATACTTAATAATGATTGGTGCGTTCACGGTCAATATCACATTACCCAGGTCCTTAAAACTTTATATAGATCACAACACACGTCCTTACTTGTATAATATGGTATTTTGGTTCAGCAATATTTTCATCTTATGACACGTTTGTGTAGAATTTGCAGTTTGTTTTTGAACTAAAGGTGCCATTAGGTACGCAATATGTAGTGATAAGAGCATAAAAAATACAAATACAAAGGCATGTACAGTTTACTCAGATAAATGGGTTCCGACGTCATATGACCAGAGGTGATGATTAACTGATCATTATTACATCAGACATGAAAGGTCTACTTGAATTTTTAAATGTGTTTGTAGATAAGGGTGAAATCTTTTTAAATGTTGCCGCCAGTTCGCCAATTGTGGATTATATTTGACTATCCGCAAAAGCGCACCGTCCGAATCAGCGTCGCTACGAACCTTTGTCCATTTGTAGGAAGATTTTTCAATCATAAAACGCTCAGTTACACATTTCAGAAAGATTCGAAATAGTTCAGACAGCAATTTATACTCGCCATGTCTTAAAACGTTTGAATAAATCTCTCGATGTTTTGAAACCAATAACCATATTCACCTGGTGTCTCAATCGGAACTCCTCGGATAATTCCGTCCTCGGGACAGTCGTCCTTCGAATGTATCTGGTGCAAAGATACTTTGCTCGCCGGAAGAAGAATACGCCATAAAACAGTTCTTCAAAAATGCGATAGGTGTAGTGCATAGGATTATTTCATCCAATAAACTTTATAATTTATCAATATGACTGTTCACATATCGTTAGATAAACAACTCTTACTGCATTTTTATTAGAGATAACAAAACATTTATCTTCATTGGTTTAATGACGTCATAGGCACCGTTTAATTTCGCGGGCTTTCTCGTCATACATCCGAGAGATCAATCGGAACACCTCATATAATTCACGAATCATCTCTCGGATGTATGTAGATAGTCGGATCACCTCGTCCATTTCTCTAAATGGGATTGTTTTTGTGACAGACATCAAAACAAAGATGGCAGCTCGAAAGACAGCTCACTACAGTATGAAGCCTGTAAAACTTCAACTTATGGCGGCTTCAATTTTAAATCATACAGGTTTAATTTACTCACCGCATCAGACATGCAGCTGTCAAACGATGCCATTGCTCATGTTTTGTGCGAACTACATTTTCGGCATATTCTTCTTCCGAAAAAAGAGGATCGCGATTTCAGTTAGTTTCATTGCACCAGAAACATCAGGGGATGGTTGTCTCTAGGACGGAATTACCCTAGGAGTTCGGATTGCCGAGTGAATTATCGAACCATTCCGATTGCTCTGGTCTACACTTTTTACAGGAGAGTGCTATATAAAGGGAACTAACTGTGGTAATATTTAGTTGTAACAGATAATAGACAGCAAAGGTTAAGTCCCTTGTGAGGAAAATAAATAAGCAGGTAAAAGCGGTCTAATTAACATAAGACCTCCAATAAATGTCGGCTAAAGTGGCAACTCACTTTCAGGGGTGTGCCTAGGCGACTTTTGAGTATACGCACTATTCCGGGGGGGGGGGGGGGGGGGGGGGTCAGGGGCATTCCCCCGCCCCCGGATTTTTTTTCCTTAGAACGCCGTAGATGCATTCTGGGGAGAAACTCTGTCACAGTACAACGAGCAGGAAGGGACGGAAATACGTCAGGTAGGATTGCAGAAGTATTTGTAGAATTTGGAAAAGGGTGAAAGAACTCTAATTTAAAAAATGAAACAGCTAACAACAAGTGCCAAACACAGGTTATGTACGATTTTTATTTGCTTTTTGACGTTTTTTGTTTTTTTTTCATTTTTTGGAAGCAACTGTACGCACGTGCGTAAGTGCGTAAGCCCAGGCACGCCCTTGACTTTTGTCGTTGGATTGTATATGTACATGTCCAAAACGTAGAACGTTAAAAGGTTATTATAGAATGTTGATGTAAATTTTACTTTGTACGAAACTACGAAAAACTTATGACTAAATTCCATGCAAAGTAAAGAATTATGGAAAAGTACAAATACAGCAAAATACAAGCATTGGTATTGATATTTCCACATTTTGAGACATTAAATAGACCAATATTATTAAATTGAAACAAATGGATGAGTTTATTTTATGTTTCATTTGCATTGTGTGATGACCTTACAATGTGTAGAGACCTCCGGTTGAAGAGCGCGCAATACTGATGTGTGCATGTAATAGAAAGATCTCAGGCTATATTACGTGTAATTGGATATATAGACACAGTAAGGGACACGGCCTAAGAAGTTAACATACAAAATTTAGTATTTTTACGCTTTCCTGTATGTGTTTCGCAAATCTACCCTTTTACCTGGTTGGTGTGGGGGGGGGGGGGATGCATCCCCGATCCCCACACCCTGGATCCATCCCTGGTATTCTTCTCCTATTGAGAACATAAAACGCACCTTTCTTTCCTAACACAGTAAGGCATACAACGTCTTTTTATTTCAAAAGTCAGATAACTTATATTTATATATTCTTTATTTAATATGTTATTCGTGAAAAATATTTAGATATATACAATACTAGTAATGTTTTGACAACGTAAAAAATATTTTTGCTGCATGTCTTTTGTCAAAACAATACGGATTAATACAACTAAAATGAGATGAAATGTATCACAGGTATGAATGCTTTGGCTATATCACTTCAGCATGTGCGCACTATTGTTATATTTACTGCTATCACTGTATCAGTGTAGTTGCTACCTCGGGGTATCTCTCAGGTAAACCAGTTTCTTAGCGAAGCGTTTCTGAGCCCTGAGTTTTGTATTTTGTGTGACGTCATGCTTTGGCGGACATTGCGTAACTTCTATTCTGACGTCACCATCGTCTCGTATCAAAATTTTCTTTGTAACTTTGGGCTCTTCCACAGGGAGTATCCCATTCCTCCGCAACCGCTCGGTTACATCATTGGTATAACCATCTCGTCCAATAGATGACCGAGGGGACGCTGGATCTACCGGCGCCAACCTTCGGTCGATCACGCCATTAACGTGAGCAACTGTTTCAATCATATTTGCACGCTCTGAATGTTCCTGAATGGCGTCTAAGCTGCGTCTGTTCGCAATATCCAAGTTCCTAGGAGAAACTTTCGGTGCAGGGGAATTAACCCTAGGTGGCTCGTAAATAGTTTCTCCATAGTTATCCTTCGTTTCTATGATGTTGTCTTCAGGAATATCCCCTAGTCCGGGATCGTAAAGTTTCATTCGTTTGGCTCGGTGCGGACGTTTCTTAAACGACCCGGCTGTAAGAGTGGAAGGTTTAGTCCCATTTATCTTGCTCTCATTTTCCTGTGCTTCCTTCGCTAGCAAGGTGGACGAAGTTCGCGGTGACAGTGGCCCTAATGCGAATATTCTTTTGTAGAAAGAATCCGTCGGAACATGGTCAGGAAGTTCTGGAATCGTAAATTCTTCTGGTGACTCAGATCCATTTATCTGATCTGTTTGTGTTTTCGTTGCTTCGTTCCTCCGTTCGTATTTAGAATAATCTTCATGCTTCAATATTGACACTTTTCTTACGTCACTTGATGAAGTTTGATTATGATTTGGCGATTTTATAGGCCCGATATTCCCAGAACCAAGCTCTCTCTCCAGTCTTAATAGTCTTAAGCTATCATTGCGTGAACCTTTACTTTTGAGGCTGAAATCGACAATGTCATATAAATCTGAGGCACTTACTAAACTCACTTGCATGTTTGATCCTGTTTTCTTCAGTCTTTCGCTGAGCATAGGCAAATGTAATTCGTTATCATTGCTTGTGTCCGTGTCCCTTTCAGGTTTCGTCTTGTCTGACTTAGGTCTCTGCTTGGCGCCATTCGGTCGATCTCTTGTCGATTCTCTATCCCGGCCCAACAGTTCGTCGAACGACATCGGCCGTCTTTTCTTCGGAGGCCGAGTCGGATATTTTGGGATATGCTTGGCGCGGACAAACAGCGGATCGCCTTCCTCAGTCTTAGAACTAAATCGAGACTCCTGAAGCGATCGCATTTTCTTCGAATATGCCACCATAGACTCTTTTATGCTGGATTTGTCGGGGACTGGCCTGTCTATGCGAGAAAGGTTGACGTCGAACTGTTTTTCGTAGCGGACTAATTTCGGCGTTGAATTTTCGTGGAAGTCTTTCTTTATTAAATTGTTGCGTGACGGTCGAGAACAGAGGCGACCATTGGCTTCAAAAGGAGCAAAGGACGAACCGTACGACATCGTGATGGTCTATACCTGGAAAGGAAGGAAATCTATTTTTAGTGTTCTAAATGAGTCACAAAGCGGTCGCTACTTAGTAGTGTACAAGTTTTTAATATTTTTCCTACATAACTCCACTATGTATATTCAAATAGCCGTAACGGAGTGACTGGAATCGATTCAAAATTATACAATATAAATAATAATTATGATGATTGTGGTGGTAGTGATGATGATGATGATTATGATGATGATGATTATGATGATGATGATGATTATGATGATGATGATGATGATGATGATGATTATGATGATGATGATGATGACGATGCCGAGTATGATAATTATGATGATGACGATTACGGCGATGACGACGATGATGGGGATGATGATGATGATGATGATGATGATGATGATGATGATGATGATGATGATGATGATGATGATGATGATGATGATACATGAAAAAGATGATGTCAGGTGAAATCAAAAGTAAGCGGTCACGTGGTTTTCTTAGTTAAAAAGTTAGTTTATTGTGCAGCGTGGCTCCGATAGGAAATGCATGTTCGTAATAGCGAGTTGACTGTTATGTTTCCATTGTTACACGGATATAGGACATCAATGAACATATTACAATATGTTTGAGTGTGTGTGTTTGGAAGAAAAAACAACAACACGGTCGTTAACGGTGGCATCCAACAGGTTGGACCAGGTTCTATTCCCCTCAAACAACCAAATGTAGTGTTACCTGAACAGATCCCGTGATATGCTGTTCCTTGATATCCAATATCGATGTAAAACTAAAGAAACCCACACCAGAACCGTTGTTACAAGCGTGTATTCCCTATCTTGACCACGTTGCACATATAGGTATATGTTAAACTAGGAAAACCCCTTGACCACTTACTTTTGAGATCAAGCTATATCGTCATCTAGGTAATCCGGTCTGACGTCGGAATCTATATTTAGCAGACATTCCTTCCATGCCAATGTATAGATTTAGAGCGATTTATTTCGCGTTTTGTACTGTCAAACAGTTGAGAAAGTGTTTAAATCGTCTTTACTTAAACTTAAGAATGAGTTTAGGCAGCATATGTGTGCAACGAGCCAATAGTGGAAAATATTGTTGCATGTATTTGATATAAACAAACCTACGGATACCACAATAAAGGATTAAGTGACCATTTGTACACCCAGGAACCAGGGGCGGATCCAGACAGGGTGGGGGAGCGGGGTATGAACCACGATCCATTCAAATATATCGCAGTAAATATTAAATATACACACTTATATTTATACGCAATTTAACTTCGGCCTAAGCAGTTAACAGACAAAGTTTTCCTTAAAAGCTTATATTTTTTTTTAAACTTACATTAAGCACAAAGGAACCATTAATTTGAGGTTTCTTCACATATTGATAAACTACGTCAACGAATACAAAATGTTTAACTGACACGTGCCAGACACGTTTAAAACAAATAATAAGTATAAGAATACCTAGTTAATTAGCCTAACCAATAAAAAGCCTCATTAAGGTTTCGAGCCAACGACATCTTGGTTACATAGTAAACACTCACGCACGGTAAACATAATGTGGGATGCTCGTGAAAATCGTTTTGGAAAAAAAACCTATCTTTTTTGAAAGAAAATGTGACTAGAATAAATCTTGTTAAAATATGAACAATTATTACACATATGCATAAAAATGCACGTGATGTATGCAACTATAGTTTTATTAAGTGTTGGTTTGCGTGCATAATTGTTTGCTATTGTTAATGTACATTTTATCTAGTTAACAAGTTTAAATTGATCTTATCAAAACAATGGTGAAGTACCTTTTAATAAGCTCTGCCGTAGTTCAACACTCACAAATACTATAAAATCCTTTTACATCTGTTTTGTTTTTGAAATACATCCAAGCGAAGAATTATGATCATTATAGTGACGTCCAGCTATTTGGTGGAGGAAGACCACAAATAAATGTCCGGGTAGAACCATCGGCGCACCGCAGGTAAGCTGGAAGACCTTTCCACATTAAGCCCTTCGCCTCGAGCGGGACTCGAACCCACGCAGTGAGATGGTATGCGTACAGAGGAGTTATAAGTCTAGACTCTACCGCTACGCCATCGGCGCCCACTGTCTAAAATTTTTAGGAAAGAAGTAAAAAATCTTTAGCAAATTGAATGCCTAAATTGAACATAAATACATACTTGATCATTTCGCATGAAGTTAAAAATGATGAAAAGATGTCATTAACAAAGAGTGATGAAGGATATTGTTTACAAAACTTCAAAGTAAAATATCAATTATACGCATGTCATGCGCAAATTGACTTTACCGTTTTCTTTTGTGGTAAAGTTTCATCGATATAATAGAAAAAAACTGATCGAACGCCACCAAAATGATGGATAATTGAGTACGTAATTAAAACCCGATTTTAATAAATGCATCTTCTTGCCAGTATATGTAATCAAGAGTTTCTTTATTCTCATATATTCCCAAGGTTAGCAAAAACAAGGTAACTTTTGAAACAGTTTACAAAATCTTTTGAAAATACTTAAAATAAATAACCATGTTTAATATATGTATGCTATATTGGACTGCAACTTTTCGTGAATTTATGTTTTGATATTTCAATCCGTTGTTAAAATAAATTGATAAAACATTTGGTATTCATGTTTCACCAAAATTTCGATTACATTGTCGAGCACTGTTCACAATACAGATGCCAAATATCATCGAGTATCAATTTAAATTTACAGCCGATTTTTGAAACTCTTTTTAAGTTCGTCATTATCATAGCTTTCCAACCAATGAAAGGATTATTACAAAGCGAACATATATAACACAGAAGAAGGTCCTTAAATTGATCTAACAGCTACAAAACACAGACAAAAATGTGTCATCTTATGGCATAAAATGCCAATACTAAAATTTCAAAAGAAATCCGTTAAACCATTTGTCAACAAAGCGGTATTGATAGTAGATATTGGCATCAAACTATGTTTCGTCACAAAGTAAATATATGAATTTGCTTCGATTTTTTAATTAGTCTGCACGAATTTATCAAGATAAAGCATATAGTGTATATCCTGATGTCGTATTGATAACCCATATTAGTGTTGTTCTGACTTAAAATAAGAGATTTCATTTTTCTAAACTTAGATATAAGAAATTTACCTAAATTTCATTCATAAAGCCATAACATATAAATAATTTCTTAGGATTTTTAAATAGTTAATAAAATTTCTTAAGTTAAGTAAGAAAAAATAACTTAGATTATTTAGAAATACGATCTCAGATCAGCTAGGCATTCTATTAATAAAGAATGCTAGTAAATTCTTACTTAAACGCAGAAATTGCCTTAAATTAAAAAAAAAAACATTTTAAGAAATTTCTCAGATTAAATAGTTTTATGAATGAAATTCAAGACATTTTCCTATATCTTTGAAACTTATTCAAAATTTAAACAGTTTTGTAGTTTAAGTTAAAGAAAACTAAGCTTTTTATGAAGCCTGGTTCCTACTGGGAGCTGTCTGATCAGGATCTGCAGTATTGACTGCTGGGACTCTATCACTTTGTCGTTTAGCCTTCGTAGGTTGCTGTTAGAAAAAAACGAAATATTTGTATTGTCTATAAAAACATCTAGGATCATACGGATTAAAGAAGCCGATCCCACAATCCCGGTCTGATTACCGCAAAAGTGTGACCAAAAATGAACCATATATATTTTTTGTTCTTCTTTTATCAAAATATTTGGCTTTCAAGATCGCTTTAAATATCTACGGATCCCCGCCGTTAGCGTGCATTTATATGTATGAGATAAAAGCTACTTTTTCAAATGTTGCACAGTTACAATGAATAAAAAAAAGATGTGTCACAAGCCAAAAAAGAATGAAACGGAAATGATGTAAAGCTAATCATGTGAAATTCGCATCACCAAACACTAAAACACGACAATGTACATGTACTTACATTACCTTAGTACATCTGTGAGAAATAAACCATGGAATACGGTTTGTAAATAGTTGTATGACTAATGTCCACTTTCTGAAGACACTTCCTATATATGCCACATACAAGACGGGCACAGTTTGTTTAAATGAAAATCAGACAAGAAAGATCTGCGTTTTAAATCGAATTCTTTATTTCCGAATTCACATCATCTTCGAGCGTTTCCGAACACGTACAGAAAGCAAAATAGCCGAAGTGTTCCAAATGATTTTCCGAATGACAGCATAGATGCATGATCAGTGGTCAACATTTTTCGTTTATCAATATTTATCACCTAACAGCTGACCAATGAAATCGAACGTTACAGTAGTACTTTATCGATCTTAAAGGAGGTAGCCGACAGTTTGCCTACATCTTAAACATGTAACTACATACTATTCCTGTTTTTTTTTTGGATTTTTTATATAATTCTTGAACAAACGTATATTTCAGTGTTACAAAAGTCAGCATTACCAACATTATTGCACAGAACAAATTTATTGTAGATTATATGTCGAGTATTTCCAAATCTATAAATAAGCATAATGAGGATTTTGAGCTAAAGCAGATGATTGACGTCAGAATTGATTACTCGGATGATTATTTAACGCGATTTCAAGCCAATGGTCACGTGTTTTTTTTATTTTAAAATTGGCAAACTGTGCAAGCATGGATAGATATACATTTTTGTAATGACAAGTGTGGTGTATTGTATTACTTTTCATGTGAAAGTGGCATTCCGGCGACATCTATTCTTGTAGTAAACATTTATTTGGATGTTTGAAAGGCAAAAACATGGGATCCACACTATCGGATACCAGTCTTCAATTAAATTGATGCACTAATCCTTTAATAATAGAAAATCTCCTGTCGTAATTTCACAATTTGGTTTATTAAAAACATTTTCAAGGGCGTTTAAGTGCAATTTAAGTTGTTATTGAAATAAGCCACAGCTAAATTCAATGTTGTCACATTATGATTGTTTGGGCAAATTTATTGAATTAGTGTTTGTGTAACCGCAGTATTTATTTAATTTGACGTTCCCAATAATAATAAATTGTGTATGAATATTAGTATTAACTTTCAACTCTGAACCTGGTAAGCACGAAGTAATCAGAATTTGGCAAAATGTGTACACCTAGGTCAGAAAACTCCTTTCGAAAAGCTGTAAGACCAGAAGCTGCAGTTCTGTCCTAAAATAATGTTACTGTAGCATAAAGCTGTTGAAAAAATAAGAACGACAAAAAAGTTCGCAACCATTGGTTGTTAACAGATAAAGCAGTACGAGGGCTAAATAAATATAGAAATTTAAATCTCGACAAAGTCACGTACCGTTAACAAAACAACTGATCCTGTCCATTTCTCGCCGCGTTGTGAATGAGATGACCAAATTAATGTTTACTCACACAGTCGGCCCGAATCAATAAGGCTGTGCTCAATTTCCGTGGAATTCCACTTAATTCTCTTTATCCCCGCAGTACTATCTACCCAGAGTTACAATCACTCAAATCAATATTACCCATCATCTATCGTTGCCAAATAGTGTTTATTGTATCAAGTCACTACTACGCCGCTTCTTTCTGATTGAAACATTAATCCAGCCCAAATCCCCAAGCTAACGTCCATTGGACCCGTGTCAAGTGCCCCAGTCCCATCACATGGGGGAAATCATATCTCATCCCCAAAACAATCGGAATTCCGCCAACGTTCGTGATGAGATCGGATCTCCTCGGATATGTCCGGCAACCTTTGTAATGGTGCAGCACGAGTTTAAAGCAACATGGACACCACTGTTTTAATTTTCATGTTTAATTTTTTTTTCAACATAAAAATCCGACAACATAAAAAGCAACAACAAAACAGCAGCGGTGCATTATTTTTGATAAAGATAATTATATGCTTGTATGTTTATCAATCAACACATATGGTCTGTTAAGGGTAGAATCAAAATAGTGTAAACAGTTTTCAAGCTAATTTAGTCATCGGAAAAACAATCTGCCTAGCACGCATTTAAACTCTGCTCATATGAATACACATTATGTGAATACTTCGATTCGCCATTAGTAGTAAGCTCGCGAGATTAATAACGCAATAATAAAAAAGTCACATTTGAAGATTTGAGTAAATATACATTGGATATATCTCCTCTGAGTATTAACCTCTCACCGTGTGGGTTCGAGACTCGTGAGGGTCGAAGGACTTGATGACGGAAGGTTTTCTAGCTTATCTGCTATGCGCCGGTAGTGCTACCCGACACTTGTCTGGGGCCTTCCTCTACCAAGCTGGATATCTCTAAAATGATCATTAATTTGTCGCTGCGATGAATATCTCGAAACAAAACAACAACAACAAATATCCGTTAACATTGCCCATGTTGCTTTAACATCTCGACCATTTCCGGAAATGGCCGAGGAGTTCCTCGTGGTTAAAGCGGCCATTACCGAGGGGACCCTAATACTACAACAGGACTGTCGAACCCAAGTACGTTATAAATTCATAATATTGGACAGACTATTTCCGCTCAAGTTTCTGACATATCTGAAGTTATTTGGTATCTGACTATAGCCCGCTTTGTGTTTGCCATCTTTGTTTGGTAATACCAAGACATAGTCTACTTTAAAGCTACTGCTCGTTCAGCCGACTTTACAGTTTAACCCCTGTTAATTGGGTTTATTCGCCAATCCCTTACTATGGAAGCCGACACATGGCGCTGGGAAGTCATATTACTGACCCGAATAAACCTCGCAGGTACCAGTTTATACACCTGGGTGGAGTGGAACAATTCGAGGTAAATTTCTTGCTCAGGGAAATTAGCGGCCACCTGACCGGGGTTCGAACCACAGATCCCGTGATCCGGAGCCGTGCGTCCTACCATTGGATTATTCCGCTCCTGTTTGCTATATAAAAATGTAGATAGTTCTAAACAAAGTTTTAACATTCCGCACAAAACAGAAATCTTAAGAGTATTCGATGTTAACTAAATATTAGGAAAATATGCATCTGATATTTGCTAGAGGATTTTTTAAATTTAATACTGGTATACCCATTTAAAGGTGGTATTCGACAGGTTGGACCAAAAATATTTACATTAATCATCCTAATAAACTATTGTTACCTGAACAGGTGTCGCAAAATGCTGTTTATTGATGTCCTACACCTGTCTGACAAGTGAACCACAACGCCGCACTCGTCATTTCAAACATGTATTTCCTACGTGAGCCCCGCTGCACATTTAGCTATTTTTAAACTAAGAAAACCACGTGGCCACTTATGTTTTAGCTCATCCACTTCATCCGCTGTGACGTCGATGCATTTATATAAAGGCCATACACATTTATTTTTATTTGGAGAATTTCATCTCTATATAATAAAGGAATAGATTTACCATGTTTTCAATCCGGACTGTGATTTTGGTGGCAGTTTTAAAGCACTAAATAGTGACGTTCATGTAGACGGTGATTTGTAAAATAAAATCGTATCTTAGAATGATAAATGCTTATTATATAGCTTAAAGGTGTGTATTTCAGGGGCGGATCCAGAAATATTTGGCTGTTATGGGATGTGGGTATATTAGTCGAGATCCATTCAACTTTATCGCAGTAAATAATTTAGCAGGAATCCCAATCTTTCTTATTTATAGATTTGAAAAGAATGTATATTTTAAGTGTTGATACGAGTTTTACTGCCCTGAAATTGAGATAATGTTGAAAATCGCCAAAGTTTAAACTTAAGTATGGTTGTTTCTGCAGAAATTATGAACAAATACCCCGAACAGAGGTCCGATATTGGTACATATATTCGATATAGGCAATTTTTCGGACATCTCCTTTTAAGATATACGACAAACTTCTTTTTAATTGTTAAAAGAAGTTAATGAAAAACTTAGCAAATTATTGAAGACATTTGTGATGATAGTGATGATAACGACGACGAGGAAGAAGAGGGGGAGGAGGAGGAGGAGACTGAGGATGATGGGGTCGGGGTAACATGGGTAAGGTAATAATAAGTAAGGTAATAACTTTAAGTCAGATCAATCAATAATCAATTGAATATCAATGATTGCATGAACTCCACATGGCGTATAGAGTTTCTATAATGGACCTGAACTATTTTCCGGGTCACCGCTTGCTGGATACCGGAAACCGGAATACCATGTGGAATGTGTCAGGATGTCTCCGGAACATAAACTGGTGTAGGGCGGTCATAGGAGGGAACAATTTATATACATCGAATAAACAAAAGCCATTAAATGAATGCTCTTCAAGGTAAATGAACTGGAATTGGTATTAACAGTAAGACTATTGAACTGAGTTCATGTCATTGTGCAGGATAGACAGACAGACAAACAGACAGACAGACGGATGGACGCACGAAGCACGAACACACGCACAAACGAACGGACAAACCTTCATTTGAGTCTCAACATTGTACAATAAAATGTGATAAATAAATGTTGTTTTAGAGAAGAACAGAAAAAACAACACCACAATGTAAAACAACATTCAGTAAAGAATTATGACGGGGAAAAAAGTATATCAACATGCTAAAATGTGATTTATATGCATTCTTAAATTTTACAGACTGCATAGAATAACACGATCCGCACTTCAGTTTTACCAAAATCATTACATTCCGGATATTCGCACATGCGCAGTTCGGAGATATGCAAAAATGTTTATATTGGGCTTAAAACTGTTTAAAACAGTAGACAACCGATGCGACGCTTTTAATTTGTCTCAAAGTTAAAGATTTTTTTTTGTTTAGAAATGTGTGTGTGTGTGTGGGGGGGGGGGGGGGGGGGGGAGACAGCATGCATTAATCTAGTGATCAGCGTCAACATATGCAATCATTTTGCTATGTGTAAACAGCCTTATTTCAGAATAGAATAAATCAAAACAAAACATCAATTATACGTTTTATTTAAAAAAGTGTTTTTTTTAACTAAACAAAAAAATGAAATTTGCCTACATGTTGTACATGTTTTAATTAAGCCATTTGACTTTAAGCCGTTTTGTTTGACGTTAGTTGGTTCATTTTGTCTATTTAACATCATACTGACATAATACTGGTCATATTGACAACGTAAATGGTGGAGGAAGACCCTCAGACTTATATCTGGGTAGAACCACCAGTGTACCACAGGTTTAGACTTTAGTATTTTTGTCAGTATTAATGCATTTTTTACGCTTATGCTAAATAAAAATACAGAACAGCAAAAAGTTTACAATGATCGATTAAATCGATTGGCAGACATCTAGAAGGCAATTTGATACACGTAATAATTGAAATGGTAAATTGGAAACAGAGCTTTGTATAAAGTGATATCGAGCAAAGTATTCGGAATGTTACAGTAATGTGGAGTATATTGACTTTGGTGTGTGGTTGGGTACGCCCCTTTCTTTGTGGACAGTCAAAGAATGCAAGGTAATTCCATTTATCATGGACGTAAATTACAAATTAATCGACCAACAATTATGTTAGTTAAATCATTTCATTATACTTTGGTATGTGCGTAGATATCGTTGGTTTTTGTATAATAGCCTTACTAACTGCATATTCGATTTCATTTAAACCTCATCAATTAGTCAAAGTTTTATTCATAAAGTCGAATTTACTCAAACAATTGCGTAAAATATTAATTCTCTAAAAACTGCGAAAATAACACTTGCTTTGTACTATAGCAACGCATTACGGATATTTTGTTTGCTACTTCCTCATTACAGCTGAGGCTGAGGTGTGTAATTTGATACAGCCACGACCTAGATAAATTCTTGTCGGTTGTGTTCTCCCACCTAGAAGAAAATAGGCACGCGGTGTTTCGTGCGAGGGGTGTTTCGTGCGAGGGGTGTTTCGTGCGAGGGGCGTTTTGCACTACACTCGCTGAATTCTAAGACAAACTGTACAATGCTGTTTTAATTTCTGATTTTGTTATGTCTTTAAGAATACAAACATTCGACATGGGAATGTTTTTTTTTTACAAATACCTAACGGTTAAAGATGTTAAAGCAATTCAGATAGCTTGATGGCGTTAACTGCTTCTAAAGAAAGTGAACAGAGCGAAAGCAAATTTATTGGTTTTTTGTTTGTTTGTTTTTTGTTTCATCGCATCGACACAATTATGGTCTTAATGGCGACGTTGAGGTAATCATTTGTGGAGGAAAACCTTGATGTCTGGATAGAACAACCGGAACATCGTCGGTAAGGTTGAAAACCTCCCCACATAAAACTTCTCGCCCCGACCGGGACTCGATACCACGAAGTGAGGCGCCGAGGATTTACGAGTCGTCGACTCTTAACGCTCTGCCACAGGCCCCCCCCCCCCGCCCACCTCACTAAATATTATTAAAAATCACCTATAGATTTTACTAGAGATCTTCAAATGTAAGATGGCACTCTCGCACAAACAGCTGATTACGACTGATCACGAGTTGCAGTTTATAGTTTCAGAGATATAAAACATCTTTAGTGTTTTGAACGACTTGTGTCAACAAAGTTCGTAACATCCTACCTTGTTGTATCAACTATGGTCTAGATCAGTGTTTCGGAAGGACTGAATAGGAAGTCAACAGGCCACTTAAGAACTCTTGACAGACCTATACCTGGTCTTTTGTGGGGCTTATCTCACCAGTATGAACGACTTCAAAACGCTCAAGATTATCATACAGTCATTCTTAAAGGTGTTATCCGAAAGTTTGGACAATACTTATTCTCAACTGTATAAACTATTGTTACCCAAAACGATCCTGCGAGATGCTGTTTATTGATTCCCTACATTTATGTGAACAAGAGGGAAATAATCTCACGCAGGCAACCATTCACCAGTCACACCAACCGTTGCTTAACAACACAACTTTGGAGGACGCTTAACCTGCGTCGCTAAAGAGTTAACCCTGCAGTGATGCTGGTTTTAAGTGCTTATATTTCTACCTCTGTGGTCGTTACAATAGCACCCAATAACTGTCGGTGTGAATACTTACGTATCTACACCTAACGTTGGTTTCTGCCAGCTTATCTGCCCACTGACACTACTTTATACCGTTTTACCAATAACTATATTAAAGGCTGACGCTACAGTTTCATGAAAAATTTCCCAATAGTAGATTTCATTCAAACTTTGTGTATGTCAAGAACATGATGTTATACAATGAAAAAGCATATAAAAATAAGAACTTACCGGGGTTTCTTGTTTTTATTAGCTACCAAAGATGTCACATTTTGAACATTTTTTTATGAGTTTCATAGACTTGTTTGTCGGCATGAAATTATAGAATGCATCAGAAGAATATCATAAATAATTCTATTTCTCAGTAAAATACATTCTATATTACAAATAAATTGCTATTTATTGCAATACAAATAATAAAACACATATAAAAATTAAGTATTACCTTATTTACGACAATGGATTTTTCGGAAAATCCTTTATTTCTTAGGGATGTTTTTTAAGATTACTATAATTTAACATTATAGATTTTCACCAAATGCTACCAATAAATGCACCAATGTATAACAAACAAAAAAGAAAAATGTAGGTTACCACATTAGTGTGTTCTAAATGGCTATTTCAAAAACGGGGGTGGGGGTGGGTGGGGGTGGTTAATGATGTATACTCAAAGGTTTATAACGTTCATCATTCATTATGATATGTTAGGTATTTTAAGTATTATGATGACCATTTATGACAAAATTTAATAAAGATAACAAATGAAAGTACTTATGCCCAATGTCATTTTTTTCATGCACTGAATTGGGAGAATCTGCTTACATTAAGTACGAAATACAGAAGTCAGTCAAAGTTCCTGTATTTATAACCATTTTATATTGAACATTTACTTGTTTTCCTATTATATTTTGAACATCATAAAGCATTGAGCATTTTAAGTTTTGTGCAACTTCTTCAAATTCAGACTTGATCTGTAAGCTTGACAGGCAGTTAGCACATAAACCACGAATTTCATAAATCATAAGAAGTTTTGACCTAAAAATAGGACAAATTATACAATAGGGCAAAGTCAAATGACAACTAGCTATAAATCATGTGCAGCACCTCGATAGCTCAATAACTAATTGATACATTGACAATGATGTGATGCCCCCTGTAAAATACAAGAGGGCCGAAAGGGCCCTGGGTCGACACTGTCGCTGAAACCTGTTTCATTTTTGTCTGACAAAACATTATGCCAGTTTTTCAAACGTGCAGATGACAAAAGTCCTCTGACATGGGCTTTTATGGATACAAACCTACCCTTTTTGGCCCGCATTATTCATTTAAAACTGCAGAAAATAGGCAAAATATCTTCAACAAATAACCGCGAACGTTTCACTTTGTTAGCGCGTAAAATAATTTCGTTGTGAAAATTGCGCATTTAGGCGGTGGTATACTAATTTTATACTCGTTAAAAAGAAACTGTAGCATCAGTTTTTAAACAAGGAGACATCTCAAACCCTTTGGCTATGCCAGCAATTCGGAAACAACATATCTGTCTGTTTATCGTACACCTTAATGACACCTCTTTGTCCATGTATGTATGAAACAAACTAACAGACCCGTCCATATAGGGTACACCTTCATAAACATCTTTGGCCATGCCTATCTGAAAAACCAACAAACCAACAACAACAGATCTATCGGTATATCTTACAAGGTAAGGACACCTCTTTGACAACAATTATATAAAAAACAAAACAACAGACGCGTTAATATATGACACACATTAAGGACACATGACCATACTCTCATGAAACAAAACAACAGACCTCCGTTTTTCTTTCTTAAATCTTAAGAAAACATTTTTACTCATGTCTGTATGGCATAAAACAACAGACCCGTTTGTGTATTTTACACCTTAATGACGCTTCTTTGATCAGGCCTGCATGAAATAAAGCAACAGACCCACGTTTGTATATTTTAACTCTTAAGGACACCTCTTTGATCCTGCGTGAATGACACAACACCATAGACCTGTATACATTACACCAGAACGACACTTCTATGATACCACTCGAAATTGTCAAACTAGATTAATTTGTCTAAGTCAACTGTATACTCGACTTTTATAGTCACACATGAATCCAGATGGGCTGAATTATTATTGGCGAACTTTAACTGAACTTTTCCCTCAAGTAGTTGTGAAATGCCGCACTCCTTTCCTTCGTAAACAGTAAGTGTTGAATTAACTTTTGGGGCAACTTTCAAATATTTGCAAGAGATAAGTCTAAAGCCCCTGTAATTGATTCAGTTCAAACTTCTTTCTGGCTACCGAGAAACCGAAAAAACACAACAACAACTTCACCTCCATTAGTCGTATCATAGAGAATCATGACGTTTAATGTTGTTGCTGTGTTGTTGTTATTGTGTGTTGTTATTTATTGTAAGATTATTGGAAAAAAATGCTTCAATTTTTTTTTAATTTTGTATTGCGACCCATTTTTAAGTTCTAAAATATATAATGTAATGAGAGATTTCGCATTTATGTTTCATAAAAGAACTATATAAATGCATATGTTGATTTTGTTTATGTTCATGTGTTCTATGAGTTTTCAGCCTAGTGTATCCTTTTTCATTATGCATCAAGTCTGACAAAAATGTATTTTCTTTTAAATTAAGAATTGTTTTTTATGGCTTTCAGACAAAAATAAATTAAATGTGATCAATTATCCAATTAATCCGGACCATTTTAACTAAACCTGAACTACTGAGCCAATAGATAAAACAGTCGACTAAACGTAATGTGTTTTTATAAAGAACGTAGGGGCATTTGTACAGATTTGCCTTTTCTTGCAACAAACGACCGAGAGAGCAACTGATTAATTGTTTAACAAGTAAAATTATATTTAGGATAATTTTCGAAGGTTTTAAGTAAAAAGTAAAACAAAAAATGTTTTTCGGTATTTGATGCGATCTCGGGTAATGACGCTAGATACACATCAGAGGTGAACATTTAAAATCAGGCAATAGAAACAACATTTCCTAATTATCTTCTTAGGGATGATCCAGGGAGGCGGGGTGGGTGGGAGATGGGGGATGTATCCCCCACCAATTAGGTAAAAGAGTAGAGTTGTGAAAACACATGCATGTAAGCTTAATATTAAGCTATTAAAGTAAATTTTGTCTGTTGACTGCTTAGGTTGAAGTTTGGGTACCTTACTGTGTGTGTATATATATAGTATTTACTGCGATAAAGTTAAATGGATCTTGATTCATACACCTACACGCCCACCCCCACCAAATTTTTGCATCCACCCTTGAAATACACACCGTCTTACATGAACGTCAATATTTAGTGCTTTAAAACTGCCACCACAATCACAGTCCGGATTGACAACACTGTGAATATATTTCTTTATAATAGAGAGCAGAGATTTAACAAATAAGAATAAATGTGTATGGTCTTTTATATAAATGCAAAAATTGTATTATTAAACATGCCATTTGTCAATAGGTAAAAAGGACTGACAAATACAGTGAACATATACAGATACTTTAATGAACATTGCTTTTGAAAAGTGGATGACGGATCTGCAAACGAGATCGGTTTAGACAAAATATTCGGTAAATAACACACCCATTATTAATTGTGTCACCTCGTGAAGAATAAAGGGAATACCACTTTACGACTTCTTAATGACATGTTTGTCGGCTCATTAAAACGACAGTAGTTTCATATTATGATTATTGAGTCGTATGTATGATGAAACATACACATTAAAGGTGGGATCAAACTGTTTTGACCAGTTCTTTTTCTAATAAAACCAAAAAAGAAATTGTTTCCGGGAAAGATCCTGCAAAATGCTGTTGATTGACGTCCTATATCTACGTGAAAACCGGAGCATAACAATCCATTCGCCAGTACAATGATGAGTCTCATATCTGGGCCACGCTGCATAGTTAGCTGTTTTTAAACTAACAAAACCACGTGACCACTTACTTTTGAGATCACATTAATTTTATCATCATCTGGATAATTCTCTCTGATCTGGGTATCTATTTTACGACGCTTTCACGAATTTTACCTGTTCATTATTGTTACATTTGCAAATAGAAATCCCTTTATTGACGCTGTAAGTAATATGTACTTAAAATCAATACCGACAAAGAAAATTAACACATAATGTTTTCGAAAGACCAAGACCAGCATCCATAATTAAACTAAGTTATTTTTACTACTTTAACTTAGAAAATTTCATAAATTTAAAATAAATAATTAAATGGATTTATGGATTTATGAATGAAACTTTATGAAGACACTTCCTAATGTTTTAGAAAATTAGAAAATATAAAACGAACAGAACCCCCCCCCCCCCCCCCCCCCAGATCATTATGGAAATTACCCCTGGTGATACCCGGACTTTCTCTGATACCTCGTGCATATATAATGTTGATTTATCAATTATACGAACAAAATAAAGCGGGTATCAAATACGTGCCCTAGTAATCGATAAATGATCGATAAGTGATCGACTACGATTGACCAGCCGACACACGAGAGACGGTGTCTTCCTGTGGTTTATTTTATCTAAAGCCGGGTCAATAATGCCAGGAAATTCCTTCAACTAATTTGCAGCAACGTTGTTAAAGCACGTGTTTTTATACTTCAAGGTCAACTAATAAAAGAGCGGCGATACATTTACATGTATTTTGCTAACAGAAGAGAAAAGAAAACAAATATCCACAGCGTCAGTCTATTTGTTTGTGTTAATGTTATTGTCAGTCAGTACAGCCTCATGAAAGTATTATGTTGTTAATTTTTACTCTCTCGATAAGGTTTGCGACGCCTTGTATTGGCATTGCAAAAATAAAGAAGTATTTAATCTATTAACATAACAGAAAAGAGCATATTTTTATTCAGACTTATGTAAGTACACCCTCGTTGTAAAAATGAAAACAAAAACAACAACGCAACAACATTAAAATTAAGTAAATTGGTCGCAAATAAATAAATAGGTCACAGATTTGCAAGAAAACAGGGAGAAATAGATATATTCTGACAATATTTTTCTCAAACACGTTCTTTTCGTTTAATTAAATAAGCCAGACATATCAATATTTGCTTGTTATTGGAACTGAAAAATATGCCCATTTATATATTGATGGTCTTAAACAACAAATATTTTATCTATTTAAACTAAATCAAATGAGTTTGTTTCCTTCAGACAGACAGACAGAGAAAGAGAGAGAAAAAGAGAGAGAGGGACACCGAGAGAGGAGAGAGAGAGAGAGAGAGAGAGGGGGAGAGAGAGAGAGAGAGAGAGGGGGAGAGAGAGAGAGAGAGAGAGAAGAGAGAGAGAGAGAGAGAGAGAGAGAGAGAGAGAGAGAGAGAGAGAAGAGTCTAATCCGACTGATAGGCACGTGTTTATCTCTTATTGCATTTTTTTCTGTTTTTCATGTTGAACAAACACCGTTTTAAATACCTGATACCTGATACGTGATACGTGATACCCAGATTGTTTTAATTGATGTTCGGTGTTTACATTGTCACTTTGATATCTGTTTTCTTGTGTGTTTAAAGCCACCCTATCAGATTTTGCTGCAACATTTTCTTGAAATCGTTATCGGATTCTAACATAGATCACATGTTTCATTTAAACTTAAAGAGGATATCAGACAATTTTCTTATATCGCATATATGTAACAATAAGTAACCCAAAATTGGGGAATTGTGGCATACTTTTTGAAAAACAACAACAACAAACTCATACTGGTGAGAGGACTTTTGACAAAAACTCACCTGTAAGACAGTACTTTTCGTGAAATCTAACGATCTTAAGTTCATCCTTTCCAAATTTATAAAATGCTTCGATGGAGATTTCTGCCAAAACAAGATATCGACTTAGGAGAAGATAAACCGGATGATGATAGTAATCTCAAAGGTTAGTGGTCACGTGGTTTTCATTTAAAAAAAAAATACAGCATGGCCCAGATAGGAAAGACCTTAAAGACACAGAAATGTTTCGTGAGATTTTGCTCAGGCAAATATACTCTATTTAGTTGTGACCTCTCCTCCCCACCCAACCCCCCACAACACTACCAGAAACACACAAACATTTTCTGAATCCGACCCTAAGCTCGAGGAATTATGTTATCGCAAAAGTAAACCCCCAAAACAAGGAAATAAACTGGTGAAAACGATAATAAACCTACTTTTATTAGAAATAGTATCCGATATGATTGCATACTTTTTGAATAATACAAAGAAAGGTTTTAATTACATAAATCGTTTTAGACAACATCTAGAAGGCTAGTCGGAATAAAATGGTAACCCATAAATTAGTGATAATAATTTGAGTTATTAGTCTGAGTTAAGAATTTGAGTTAATAATGAGAGTTTATTAAGTAATTATATAATAAGTAAACTAAAATGAGAGTTTCACTCTGTTTCCCAAGAGTTGTATTTAAGATGTGTATTTGGCTTAGACAAATATATAAAACAGTGTTAATACTATCATAGGTAAAAAAACTATCAAAAAATATAAGGAACCAATTGTTTTAATAGTTTTATTTTATCATTTTCTTAACACTTTCCTTTTTAAAATATGCAATTATCTAACAAGGAAAAATTAACAACTTACTTCAATTGAAGAAATAAACTGTAGTTATAACCATTATCAAATATCACTTGTTAATGATTCCTGTCATTAAACAAATATCCCTTGGTTCATTTCTTTCAGCACAAACATTGCAGTCTAGTTTCATCCACCAAATAAATCCAACCCCGTTCTCGTCTTAAAAACGATATCTTGTCCTTCGATCAAGACGTGAGCCCATTTGCTATTCCATTTCAGAATGTCGGTGGTATCAAAGTATTGGCGTACGATAAAACAGTGTGACAGCATGGATGGCATTAAAGTGCGATCTCGTTAGTGATTGAAGAACTGAATGTCCCGCGAAAATGCGAAAATGTGTATATAATTTATAAAGTTGTCCATACATAGCAGTGTTGTGCAGTGTGTGAAAGATTAATAAATCGGCGATGAAGGTAGAGTGTTTATTTTAATGGCACACACTTCAAATGAGCACAATCAATTGTAGATTTATTTACTTTTTGTTAATGAATAACCCTGAAGTCTAATTGTCAGTGAATTGGCCAATAACTCTATCAGTTTCATTGAATGGGGTACTCGAATATCGCATATCCCCTACATCCGTCAGACTGACATTAATTGGTATCTGGTATTCCAAGTAAAAAGTAAAGTCTACTGTAAAGTTGTTTTACTTTTTTATATGACTGTTTTTTCTCGTTAAAATGAAGAAGAGATGGTGCTGTCTTTAATGTGTATAGCATGCCGTTAACACATAGCATGATACCGGGCTAACTATTCGTTGAACTACCCTTATTTTTTATTGATCGTTCTCCAGGGACCTATTCCACTGCCACAATTAACGGCACTGAAATGTCGCCTTCCGGGTTTGAACTTTGGACCGACCGAACGTGAATCCGACGCGATGCTGATGACGCTACCACGTCCGGTTATGGAACCTTCAACTCGGAATATGCTCTAAGCCCTACGAAGAACTGCACTTCTTTCGTGTTTGAAATCTTGGTCATAAGTTTGAAAGTTTCTCATATTTATTAAAATGTAAAAGTCAGAAGTTCGTTTTTTCCATACAACCGTATTGCGTAACGTGTGCAAATAATTTTGAGCGAAGAATAATTTATGCAATTATATAAAAAAAATCATGAACTACTGAGAATATGCATCGTTTGATTATCAGTCCTGGTTGTTGAGAAGAGTTTCCCTCAATTTTGCAATCATGTTCAATGGGGTATCAGAAAATCAAAGGTGCTATCTGGCAGTTTGGACAAAAGAATGTTTTATCAAAGAGCCAAACAAGTCATTGTTACCTTAAGTAGTCCTACAAAATGTTGTTCATTGATGTCCTAGATCTGAGTGAACAGTGAACTATAAATCTCCGCTCGTCATTGCAAACATGTATTTCCTGTCTGAGTCAAGTTTTTAAAGTTAGAAAACAAGGTGACAACATACTTTTGGGTTAAAATTAAAGGTTAATGCAGAAATTATAACAACCCCCCCCCCCACACACACACACACACCACCACCACACCACACACACACATCCACAACGAGGGAAAGTACTGTTACGCCCATTTGATGTAGGCAATCTGTCGGATACCACCTTCAAAGGGACCTGATCGCAGTTGAGTGTTTAAACATGAATAATAAAAGCTCAAGATCCACACATTTATCTAAAGGTGGTATCCTACAATATGGACAATAAATTGTTTCCTGAAAAGATCGTGCCATACATCTAGATGAAAAGTAAAGCATATCTTGTCGTAAACAATGTATTACCTTTTCTGTGTTCAAAGTGTCATCCGACAGTTTCCTATATCAGATACACGAAACATTTACACTTGTTTTGGAGAACTGGGACCTACAATCTAAGAAAAAAGATTCTTAGCATGACAGCATGACCACCTGCATTGTAAGAGTGTATAAAACGTGAAACAGATCGCTCTAATATTTCATTCTTTCCAAATCCATAAACAAGCACAATGGTGATTTCTGCTTAAAAAGGCATCGATGTCAGAGCGGAGTACCATGGTACTGTGCATCAGAAACTCATTAAACAGCTTTTGCATATTTCAGGAGGTTCAGTCTTAATTGATAGTTTAAACTTTCAAGACAGACAAATACACATTTTATCATCCTTTCTTATTTAAAATGTAATTTATAACTGTAGCATTCCTTTCACAAAAATGGTGGCGCGCGTGGCCGAGCGGTTCGAGTGTATTTCCTCAACCCCTCACCGCATGGCTTCGAGTCTCGGTCCGTGAGAAAATATTCAAGGGGTATAATCTTCCAGCTGACCCGCGGCGCACCTTTGGTTCTACCCACATTTATAACCCGTCGCATTTGACAACATGTAAAAGAAACAACAACACAAGAAACAACAACACATACACACAAAGCAAACATTAGAAAAATCCCATGCGAACATAAACGACTTGTGTTTTTCTTTTAGCTTAACTTGCTACAGTTGCCATATATTGTGAACTTATTGCAGTGGGGTTTTATGGTCAGTTTAAGCACTATAAAGCCAACGTTGCCGGCGTGTCTTGCTACTTGTAACAGAAAAACACTATATGCACATTGAAGTGTTCAAAGACCAAACACCTAACAAATATGTTTGCATAACTCACTCAAGGAAATCAATCGATGGTCGTCAGATATTGTTTGCAGTCATGTTGTTTTCGTTTCTTCTTATTAATGCCATCTTCTTATCTGTCTTTGAATAATATAAGCCGAACTATTTAATCTCATTATTGTATATAGTTTGAAATAGTTTAAACAGAGAAAATAACAATTAGATACGGAATAGCATTACATAAAAATTCCGTTATCTGTTCAAGCAGCTGACCAAAAAAAAAGAGAATTGTATTTATATATTATTCCCTATAACATTTACTGTAAAACCTCGCTAATGGGGACACCTGTGGTTCTTTTTGTAACTTATCCTCTTAGCAAGGTGGTCCTTATAGTCAGTTACATACAATTCAATTCATTATATTGCTGCTTATATCTACGTTTTAATACTTATATTGTCTTTGAATTAATATTTAAATGTACTTATCGTGTTATAGTTGATTTGTTTTATTTCTTTTTTATAGTTTACAGCATATTTTATAATATTTTAACTTAATAATAGTGCCCCACTTTCCGGGGGTTGTGGCACATTAAAATAAAGAGAAAAAAAAACGGTTCTAAAAAAATACGTCCCGCATGGCGGGTGTCCCGCTTAACGCGATGGTCCTTTAGCGAGGTTTACTGTATTCCCTTATGACACATTTTATGACACACATTTTTGAAGAAGTTTTTAAACTATCAGGACGTTCGCAACATTTCGGCCCATTACGTGCACGCTATGATTTCCGAGAGTAAACTAGCCGAAGTGTTCGGATTGTTATCAAGACGATTTTCTCTCTTGATAAAACAGTTTTGTGTACTGGTTGTATGTTTAATGTAGATTGAAAGTTAAAGGGTTGTTCTAAAGACGGCCAAAACCTGTCGTATGATACATTTTTACACCAATGACCCACTTTAACAATACCAAAATAGACACATTACAAGGGCCAAGGTTCTGAAAATCAATAGGAAAGCGACATGCGTCTCTTTATTTAGCCCCCTGTGTGTTTACAACACATGTGTATTTTACATGTACAATTCATACAGAGCGTGATCGGCCACTTTGCAACTGGTGCAACTAATAAATAATTCATAAGTTGTAAATAACGCCGAATCGACAAATTTGTTATAACTAATGCGATGTTAAACTTTAATAGTTGATGGAACTGAGCCTAGATATATGGGTAGAACCGCTGGAATGACCTCTACATGATCCGGCTCAGACCTGGATACGAGGGGTTCACGAGATGTAAATCTGCGACTCTAACCGCCAAGTCATTGACGCCCCACCTTATAAATGATTTATATTAAACTGAAACGGATCAGCCAATTAAATTTGTTGTACTTTTCGTGAAAACCATTTACAAAGAATTTATTAACAAGCAAGCAAAGGAGGCCATTTGTTTATATATTTGGAAGTATAATTATAGACTCTTTTGTGGGACGTTAAGATTAAAACTAATAAAACTTGTTTACATTGCTCAGTTATCACTAATCGAGCTAATTATATGTACGTAATGTTAACATAAGAATTTAACAAGGGTAATTAGGCGTGTGTTGAACTTGAACCAAAAGAAAACTATAAATCTATAAATGAAGTGTTATTATAACACCTTGCCGCAGGGTATTGATGTTGGTATTTCATTTCTTCATCCTCGAATGCGTTTAACGTAGATCTGTACTTGTTTATGAATTTTTAATTTTAATAAAGTCATTTTAAAATAACACACTTTTAAACATAATTGAAATTTAGACTGCGACGAAAACGCTAAATCCCCACAAAAAATCGGGATATACTAAAAACTGCCAAAACAGCTACTAATAAATTGAAAATCACCAAGAAAAGGAACGCAAGTTTTTTTCGAATTGAATCCAAAATTAATTTGATATTTAAAGCAAAACTATTGTGGTTTCGCACAAGTATGATAAAAGTCCTATTATAAAACTGACATTAAAGGAAATGCTTGAACATGTTATTGCTGAGGTTTTAAGTATTTAAAATATTCCCATTTGTTCCTGTACCTACTATTGACTAAATATAACGATAATAACATTACTTACAATGTGCGCTTTATTTCATAAAACAATCGGTTTTCATGATTACTATTTTAATCTTGTCATTGGCGCAGCTCTAGAGAACGATGCCTCTTATGAAATTTCTATGGGGACGATAGCATAACAGGCAATAACAGGCAATCGCAGGTGTTTTGTCAGACATTGTTCAGATAAAAATGTTATTCCGCTTTTAACAGTTTAGCTTGCAACAATATACTATAGTTTGCAATTATGAAAGTAGCAGACTTAAATCGCAGCTGTTTGGCGAGGTCTTGTTTTACCAAATTAAAAAAACAAATAACAACAGCAACAACAACAAAACAACATAAGTAACAACATGAGTATGCCGATGTTATCAATGCAGCTTGCAAATACAGAAGAAACAGCGGCCAGGAGGATAGCAAAGTAACAGATAGTCCAGTTACCAAAGTAACGGTTTGTTAATGTCACATATTGTTATATGCTTAACACATAAATACAATAGGTTTTTTAAATGTCGTCTGCAAACAAAGCGTATAGGGTCACTTTAAAGGTGGTATCCGACAGTTTGATTATATCAAATACATAAAACAACATCGGACCACTGCTTTGAAGAATTTGGTCATAATTGATGTACAATGTTTTAGTCTTAATAAATACGACTATGAACACTAACTGAATTGTTGGACAGAACTAATCGCGAAAATAAACTTTGAATATGTATTCTTTCCAGCTGTATTACATAATTGAGAGTGGTCTTTGCTAAAGAAAAGATTACCCGGATGACTATATAACCTTTTCCCAACAGTAAGTGGCCACGTGTGATTTTTAAGATTAAAAATAACTATCTCTGCAGCATGTCTCGGATAGGAAGTACCTGTTTGCAATGACGAGTGGTGATTTAAGCTTGACTGTTCACACAGATCTAGGACATCAATGAACAACATTTTATAGGACCTTTTCAGGTAACAATAACTTATTTTATTACTTGAGCAAAGAAATTTTGGCCAAAAACTGTCGGATACCACTTAAACACTGGTTTTGAAGAAGTGTATGTAGTTAACGGAGGATTCAACAGGTATACGTGCTTGCTCCTTAGGCATTCACCATATGTTTTATGATACCAGTGATGTTCTACATATATTATGTTGCAACATTTGATATATGTAATGGCGGACTACAAACAATTAGTCTAATTGGATACAATACAACCATTTAATGCAGTTTTATGTTTCTATTTACAATATAAGTAGAGATCAGTGTGTCACGTGTTTTGGAAACATAATGACAGAGGTTCCAAAACATTTGTATTATAGCGCACGCTATCCATTGTGGAGACAATAAACAAAGAGTATACTTCTTAAGTTCGAACAATGGTTTGGTCATCTTACCGGAGAAATGGGGATATTCCGACTTATAAACGCCTATTATGGGTTCGAAAGATGGCACGCGCTGTTTTTGCCACCGTATCGCGCTATTGCATGTTTGTAACCATACGTTCAAGGTGGCATCCAACAGTTTCAAATACATGTAACAATATGTTACTACGGCAATAGGCATAATTTCTGCATTAACTCATACTTTAGTAGTAGTAAGGAATGACTTATATGGACGCTACCAATATTGTTAAACAATTAAAATCGCAAAAAAATCCCACACACTCTAAATGTTAAATCTGTCCCATATCTTCAAATAATCACGATAGTAATTTCAGAGAGGATTAATCGGATGACGATAAAACGTGATCTTAAAAGAAGGTGATCACGTCATTTTCTTTTAGTTTAAAATAGCTATCTATGCAGCGTGGCTCAGAAAGGAAATACTTGTTTGCAATAACGAATGTGGCTTTATGTTCACAAAGATCTTGGGCATCGCTGAATAGCATTTTGCCTTTTCAAATAACAATGTCATATTTGTTGTTGCTGTATTTGTTTGTTTGTTGTTGTTTGATAAAAAAATTGGCACAAACTTTCGAATAGCACCTTTAATTCTCAGTTATCTGTTAATGTCTACGAACTTTAAAATGGTTATGTGATTTTTCTCATGTTGGCAATGAGAAAAATAAAGCAATATTGTTGAATTGGCGGTTTGAACTGGCGCCCCAGCGAAATTTCGCTGCCACCACACCCCCACCCACCACACACACACACACACCACCCCCAACATACACACACTTGTCGCTCGCAGGGGCGGATCCAGAGGGGGGCCGAAGGGGCCGCGGTCCCCCTATTTTTCGACGACCAACAAAAAAGTGAGCAAATAGATAAGGAAATTATGCCCCACAGATGCTTGAAAATCGCATCTCAGCGCATCTAGAATTCAAAATTTTCTGGGGGAGCCCCCTCCAGACCCCACGCCGAGGATTTCGCGCCTGCGGCGCGATCAGCTCCGGCCTGCGGCCGAATGTTACTCCCTCGGCCCCACTATTCTGAAAACCTGGATCCGCCCCTGGCTCGAACGGTAACAGCAAAAATTACAACTTATTGAGTCATGAAAGGTTGGTTGAAGTAAAGTTTGTAACAATTTTCTTTTCATTGTAATCTAGGCCGAGAATGCGCAGGTGGCAATTTCACTTGTGTGTTTGATTGTACAGATACTGTCAGATGTGTGTATTGAAGGGCACTTACTATTGACCACTTGTCTCATTGCTAACTGAGGACTTTTCAATAGTTATACCACTAGTGAATAGAAGCCGTGCGAGTGTAGGTATAATAAGGCCGCTTGTTACATTTCAGCAATAATTACTATTGATAGGATTGAAGCACAATTCTGTTTTACTGGGTTCAGTTCTGTAAGGACACATTAGGACAAAAAGCGTAAAATACATAAATCAGATCCATTAATCTTCATATTTATTTAAACGATTTGCTTTGTTTTCTGTCCTTGTAATAATTGAAGCAAAGCAATTTCCCAATTAACGCGTGAGTCCCTTTGACGCTCAACCACAAAACGACAAAATCTGTGTATACATGTTTATGTTTACACCGAGAGAAATAACATTGATCTCTACACCTTTTTTCAACGGGTTGTTCTCTATTTTACCGTGAAGAATTCAATTAAAGGATTAAATAACTCGTTTGCACTTGTATTGTTATTGGTGTGTGTGTGTGTGTGTGTGTGTGTGTGTGTGTGTGTGCGTGCGTGCGTGCGTGTGTGTGTGCGTGCGTGCGTGTGTGAGGTTTGATTCTTTTTATTGTATGTTAAGTACAGTAGTTCCTGCGTGTTTTCAAACTAGCTACTAATTTTGTATTTGTACGCTTTACATTGCACATAATATCGTGGAAGAAATGCTTTCATTTTTCTTTTAATAAATAACTACTATTTCACTACTTCGGTATATTTCGACCGGGTTTGAACTCGTGGCCTCTCGTACCTAAATATTTGGATAGTTGTGTGCGCTGCATACAAGCCGTGTATTGTCATGATGCGACAAATATTTACATACAGCTATATTCATGTCATCCCAATAGCTGTATTCACGGCCATATACCTGCATGGTTGACATACAAAAGCCTCCCTTCAAACTGCTTTCCGTGTGTAACCCTTTTCATGCTACTTTAAAATAGCACACACTAAAACCAAAGTTATCCGCTTATGTACGGATAACACAAATGATTTACAAAAGTGAGAAACAAATAATGTGTGTCCTGATCAGACAGCTGCAAGCTGGGTGTGCACTAATTGTATGCGCCTGATCAATTCGTATTTAGGAGGCAGAGAGTGTGAGCAGTTTCTACAATGTCAATGTTTGTGGAACGGGACACTTTTCTCATGTTTTTATTTCTTAAAAATATGGTGAGTCCTTTATATACATGTTATGCTCGCATAAGAAATTATTCTCATAGCCAAAATTGTTTGTTTTGTTTAATTGTTTTTTTTTAAATACATCGCAGCGAACAATTATGATCATTATCGGGACGTCCAGCAATTTGATGGAGGAAGACCCCAAACAAATGTCTGGGTAGATCCAGAGACGCACTGCAAGTCAGCTGGAAGACTTTTCAACATTACATCCTTCGCCTGAATGAGATTCGAACCGACGCGGTGAGAGGCTTAGCAGTTAGAGGAGTTACATTTCGGTGACTTTACCACTACGCCACGGGCACCCCGTTAGGCCAAAATTATATTGTGTCGTTTAATTTCGAAAAGTAAGATGCTATAATGGGAACAGAACAAAAAAAAAATGTTACCATTGCATAGTTTGAACATATATGATATGAATAAACGCATTTTTATTTAAAAAGGATATTTTTCGATATTAATTAAAATAATAACTGAACAAGACGTTGTGTTTTCCTTGGGTTTTTCATTATTGGTTAAATCTGATCTCTCTTGACCATATAAAGTTCAAATTTGCGGCAGCAGCGTACAGATTTACGAAAAAAATATCTTAAAATAAGTTTGGTCCCAGTTTTTGCAAATAGATTATTAACGTCACCTGACGTTACGTCGGTATAAAACACAATTACGTGCACTTTAATAAAGCTATGGTGAATGAAAGCTTGTTATTTAAGGCAATCCTTCAGTGTCATATTGACTGTAAACCTTCCGACATGAAGTAAATTTCACCAATTCATATTTCTAAACAAATATCAGAATTGTGACGAACATGTATCAAAAAGATCCAGATTCCCATGTTTGTTGTATTTGAGGCTTGTTTAACGAAAAAAAAAATGAAAATATACGAGTAAAGTAATATAGTCTTCTGATACCATACAACACATCAGAGACAGAAACGAATTCAGAAAATCTGGAGGGTGGGGGTGTGGGTGGGGGTGGGGATATGAATCCAGATCCTTTCACTAGTACACAGTAAAGGACCCTAGCTTCGACCTAAGCAGTCAACAGGCACGATATACTGTAAAACTTAGTATCTTTAAGCTAGCATGTATATGTTTTCACAACTTTATTCTTTTGTCTGGTTGGTTGGGGTTGGGTGATCCATCCCAGTTCAGAGATAGTATTTTCTTCGACTATATCAGATTAGGCAAAGTGATTTTTGTATTGTAATGAAAAAATGCGATAGTATCGAGTTACAGATAACACATTTGACGAGAAAAAAGATTTATGATCAAGTCAACAATCACTGAAAATTGAAACCTTAATACTGAATTTTTATCAGTTTGGACTTTTTTTTTCTCCACACTGAGGTAATATTGGACTCAAACTGTTTTAATATTTTGGACTAGTCATTATCATGTTCAATCAAATTTCACATTATCAGGCAAAACGAATTTACTGACACTGTACAGCCCATTCCTTAAGATTAGAACGGAGTGGTTCGACTCTTCGATTTGTAACTTCTCAGTCCCTTCCGGGTTCGAGCCTTAGCAAATACATTTATGTGTAAAGATCTTCCATGTGTTACTAGGGGCGCCCGTGATTCTGATGGTTATCTTCCACCAATAATTAGCTCGAGGTCGCCATCACGACCGTTATTGTGTCGGTGTAATGGTACAGAAACAACAAAAATGAAAACATACGAATCGAATAAACAAAAGCAAAAATAAAGACTGAAACACGTAAATATATCTTACCTTAGACACTGGAAATAATTTCATCCGATCATCCGAAACACGAGCTTGAAATAGCCACAGTCGGCGAACCAGCTGACTTTATAAAATATTAGAACAAATGACCTCTTCGATACACATTTCAAAACCAAAACGTTTACGTTACATCAATTTGATAGCAAATTTATCAAATCGAAAATCGAATAAAGAATGTCATGGCCACTGAAGAATTGGCGCGCCAGGTCCATTCACCACCAAAAGACGACACCTGTTGCATGTTACAATTTTCATGTACATTGTAGTACAATCTCCACACCGGTTGTTCAACCGACAGTGGTGGTTATTGGATAATTACGCACGTTTATCTTTCCGTAATTTTGCGACAGATAGAGATCTTAAATCCATATCAATCATTGTTCGTTCTATCGAAAGAATTCCTATACCACTAGGTGTATAAATATACTGTTCACTTAACAAAGCCCAATATACATAAA
The DNA here is from genome assembly GCA_007844125.1 of Sinonovacula constricta. Lineage (NCBI taxonomy): Eukaryota > Metazoa > Mollusca > Bivalvia > Cardiida > Solecurtidae > Sinonovacula > Sinonovacula constricta. The sequence continues at coordinate 901,892 of CM017559.1, forward strand.
CCATACAACCGTGTTTGTAAATACGAAATACCCAGTCCACAGACATGTACTGTTTATACTTAGACTTTACGTTCAATTACATATTTTAGAGATCGCGATCGACCTGCCCCCCTGCCCCTCCCCCCACCCTCCCCGCCACCCCCACTCACCTTACGGAAGATCTTGTCGGTCGTCTTGTCATATCTCTCACACAACGCTTAATCTTAATGGACTTAATATCCACTTTATAAGATAGACAGGAAAAATATCCTAGTCATTCCGTACAATGAATGACCGAGAATAGGTTTTACATTATCAGATAAAGTAGATTACGTGCCAGTGATAAATTAGGATTGATGGATAACTTGGCGATTAAAGAATCAACTTTTTCTGCGCGAAATTAAATTTGGGAGGGATGCACACTCCAAAAGAAAAGGGAGGAAGTTCTAAATATATGTTTATATGAAAATGGAAAGGCATTTATTTTTGCGATTTGTATCAACATGGTGCCTCACAAAAAATGTTACAATTTTAATCATTAATTTTGACATTCATGTTTTGAAATAAACGCTGAATAAGGATGAAATTTAGATACAAAATACACAACGTACACTGTATGTGTCCTTGTCCATTTTTCAAACTTTGTAAATGTTACCAGTTTAATAAAAATGTTCTTACATGTTTCTTTCTCTCATCGTGTCACTTTAGATTTGAATCTGTAATAGCAATCTTTCAACATGCAAATAGTAACATCATCAATTATCATTCAGACTAACAAGTTAATTATATTACCCTTATAAATAATGTTACATTTTTCTGGATTTAATATCAATTATATCTTTGTCACACATTAAGTCACAAATGTAAAAATAAGTTAGATCTACAACACATCACCCGTAATGTTTAAATATTTAGAACCACCTTCATTCATGAAACAATGTAAATAAACGGGGTTTACATATAGCACACACAAATATTGAATTGAACTAAGATCACGAGACGCTTAGTTTACATTATGTCATAGATGTTAACACATTTTAGTCTTTTTAATTGATTTCCTGTGTTTTTTGTAGATGATGTTTTTGCTCTTGAATTTGTTATTGCTTATTATTTGTATTGTATGCTAAATTGCTTATTGGCCGCTAACAGCGGTAATAAATTCAATAATGTTGATGTACAAGAAATATATTATTCATAGTTGATATATTCAAGCAAAATTGTACATGACCCACGTGACTTGGCTTTTTAATGACGTTGTGGCATTTTCTGAATGCGTTAATCGAGTTCTATCAGATGTCAGCATTTACTTGCCTGATTTTCCGATTGATGTTTTAACGTCAGTTTCTGGAGAGAACTTGATGGTGGTTTGTAGATACATTGTATATGTATTGTCCACATAGTTTTCAGCAACTTATAACGCCATATTCGTCCGAAATTGTAATTAAAATAAACATTTCTGGTGTACAATACATTGAGCACGTGTTTACTTAAATTATAAAAGTCAAGAGAATGTGAAAACCGGACTAAATGTACATGTATAGGTTTACCGCAGTAAAGCAGCTTACAAACATAAGGGAAGTTCTTTAGGATTTATTGCGAATTATGAGAATCTGCAGTTATAATTGTGTAAATATAAATGCAAATATGAGTGTTTGTGAGTCAGTCACAGTATTTTGTAAACTAAATAAACTTATTGGGAGAATCATCCAATTTAATAAATAAAATAGAACTAAATCCACTTAATTCAGCAGGTGCGATAGGAAGACTAATATATATAAACAAATGCCTCGACATTAAGTCATCGTAAACTCAAATTGTATGAAATTGATATGAAGTCCAGCTATATGAAGTGCTGACAATGGCATTTTCCACTTCTTACATAATCACAATTGTTTGGAAAAAGAGTTAATAAACAGCAACAATAGACATATTTTCACTTCTATAAGACTTATTCTAAAACAAGATAATCCCTCAGGTGTTTTCATGCATGTTTGGATAGCTGTCAAACAGACACTGGATTAACAAATCTCAGGGAAGGGTCCAGAGCGGGATGCACCCCCCCCCCACGCCAGCCAGGTAAAAGAGTGGAGTTGTGAAAACACATACATGCCAGCTTAAAATATACTAAGCTTCTAAAGTAAATGTTTTCTGTTGATTGCTTAGGTCAAAGTAAGTGTCCCCTACTGTGTATGTATATCTAGTATTTACTGCGATAAAGTTGAATGGATCGTGATTCTCCCCCTTCCCCCCTCAACCAAAATTTCTGGATCCGCTCCTGTCACCTCTACTTAATCAGTCAACCGTAATACTTATCAGTATACACAAGTGTATTAAGATGAACGAAATGTTGGGAATTAAAGTATTGATGCTTAGATTTATTTGCTGCTCAAAGATGCCTTTTAGGAAGTGTATACAAAATATTTATTTCCCTTAATTTACATACAAAATAAGACAGGCGATAGATTTTGTGGCCGACTACATTATGATGAAAGTGGAAGGTTCTTACCGACCTAACACACCTGACATAGAGGTGTGTTACAATCTGCCCAAATCCATTCGGACGAGGATCAAACAGATAGCGTGAAAATCTTCTTCGTAATTTGTAAAAAAGTCTGTACTTTTTTTATAACATCAGTTTGGACGCGGTGAGGCTTCATAAAGGTGGTATTCGGCAGTTTATGTTTTCATTAAACATCTGAGTAAACTACTGTAACTTGACCAGATCTCGTAAAATGCTAGCCTATTTATTGATATCCTACACCTGACTGAAAAAATACAATCGTTATTTCAAACATGTATTTCCTTTCTGAGCACAGTTAGCTATTTTTAAATTAAGAAAACCACGTGACCACATGTTTTTGCACATCCACGTCATCCGCTGTGACGTCGATGTCTATTTTTAGCAGGCATCTCAATCGCTCTTATTTATAGATTTGTGAAGAATGAATTTGAGTTCTAATTAGCGAGTTTTACTACACTAAAATTGAGATACTGTTGAAAATTGTCAAAGCTTAAACTAAAGTATCATTTTTTTCTGCAGAAATTATGCACAACCTTTGGCAGTCTTATTTTCTACTTCTATTTTCTCTAAATATCCCACAGAACATTTGCCTTATCGAAATATATATAAAGTATGTTTGTTTAAATTGTCTGACATATGACGGCTTAAGTTCCACCCAGACAAGGGCACATCTAAGTTGTATTTTTAGTTGTTTTTTTCCTGTTGTTGTGTAGTGTTTTTTTTTCTTTTTTGTGTGTTTGTGTGTGTGTGTGTGTGTTGTTGTTTTTTTGGGTGTTTTTCTGTTACATCGCACCACCACTATCATGGTCATATTATATTAGCGACATCTAGCTTATTATTGGTGGAGCAAGACCTCTGACCTATGCCTGGAAAGAAATATTGTCACACCGCAGGTTAGCTGGAAAACCTTCCCACATGAAAATTCTCGCCCCGACCGGTACATGAACCCAAGCGGTGAGGGGCTGAGAAGTAACAAGTCAACGACTCTTACCGCGCAAATCTATTTCTTTATGTAATAAAGCGGCACCAACGAAACTTACAAACTGACACCAGATTTGACAGATAAAGAAATAAGTACAGCAGGGATATGGATAAAAGTTGCATCTTATTTCTTGTCTTTAAGCCATCTAAGTAAAATTATCAAAGTATACAACGGTCCAGAACTAATATAAATAGAATTTCAAGGCACATATATTTTGAATAATTTCGTCTTACCTAAATGGTTCGCTGAAACAAATCGCCAGGAAAACCTGCACACATGTTGTTGTCTTCTGCCTCTGAAATTGAAAAATATGCATTTCATTTTAATCTTTTCAAACAATCAGAATTTCTAAGCACATTTATTTTGGTTTATTTTGTCTCACCTTATAGGTGGTATCCGACAGTTTAGACAAACTACTTTTCCTCCAATAACTAACAAATAATTGTTACCTGAATAGGTCCTGCAAAATGCTATTCATTGATGTTTAGATTGTGTGAACAATGAAGCGGAAATCCCCACCCGTCATTGCAAACAGGTATTTCCTATCCGAGCCACCTGCAGAGATACCTATTTTTAAATAAACGTGACATTTTACTATTGAGATCGCGATATAACGTCATCAGGGTAGTCCGCTCAGACGTCAGTATCTATTTTTAGCATATTCACCATTGTGCTTAGTTATATACTTGTACAGAATGAACATTAAGAGTTATTGATTTTCTACAATTACAACAATTGAGTGGCGTTTATTGTTTTGTTAAAAGAGCTTGAGACAGAGAGAGAGAGAGAGAGAGAGAGAGAGAGAGGAGAGAGAGAGAGAGAGAGAGAGAGAGAGAGAGAGAGAGAGAGAGAGAGAGAGAGAGAGCGAGAGAGAGAGAGGAGAGAGAGAGAGAGAGAGAGAGAGAGAGAGAGAGAGAGAGAGAGAGAGAGAGAGGAGAGAGGGGGCAAGAGAGAGAGAGAGAGAAAGAGAGAGAGAGAGAGAGAGAGAAACCGACAGACCGACAGACAGGGAGGCAGAGACACAAAGAGAGAGACAGAGACAGGGAGTGTGTGTGTGCGTGTGTGTGTGTGTGTGAGAGAGAGAGAGAGACGGACGGACGGACGGACGGACGGACGGACAGACAGACAGAGAAGGATCTGACACGATTTTATACAAACAATTATTAAATGAGTTCAGGAAAAGTAATAACAAGCGAGCAGAGATGTTTTATAAGTGTATGTATTAAATGACAACAAGTGTCAGATTCTTTTTATGATTTTTGTCGCCAATATACGATTTTACCAAATTTTAACAATACTTGGTGAAATTGTAGTATGGCACTATGTGCATTATGATGACGTCGATGACGTTATCAATGAAAAAAAAGCTGTACTACAAAAGTGTATTTATAAGAAAAATATCTAATGGGTGTATTGAATGAAAAACAAGGAAAATGTGATAAATAGGTAAAAAAAATATAACAAAATGTGCTACCTAATTCGGGAAAAGCGCAGTTATTGTTTGAATACAATGAACTTTATAGTCATTGATACATGAAATATCAATGAGCACAGTTGGAGCCTCTCCACGGCTTACCTTTTTTAATGTGTTCATTGTCAAAAATAATAGTTTACGAGTATTTTTTAAACATAAGAATAAGTATTTTAAAACTATCATTCCTTTAATGTAATTCATTTATGTATCAGAAGAGAGAAAAAAGTGAGCATCTACCAGATTTCGAATATCAGACCTTCCCAACACTAAGGACTGAGCTATAACTGTATCTGTGAAACTGTTACACTTCTCCCTTATACAATGAGAGTCTCCCTGAATGTCAATTATAATTCTACTCTATAGCACCGTTGCATAACACAACACAAATAATACTGCAGTAGGCAATGGCACCAAATGTAAAAGAGAGGGAAAAGTGAGCCTACCCAGGTTTCAAAAAAAAGGAACGATGTGAATTAACTACCAGTGAAATTGCTTCTTTTAATCGAGATTTTTAGGGCTTTATCTCCACTCCTAGTGGATAATAATTATTTCGTCTCACTAAAAAAGATTAAAATAAACAATAGAACAGAAATTAAATATGTTATCATGTTTTAAAAAGCAGGCAAGAAAGTGTGTATGTAAGAATATAAACATGTTCTCTAAAATTACAATGGCTGGCTTTGCGACAAAAGGTTAGTTCTAAAATAATATATACATGTTATAACTTTAATTCAAGTAATTTAAATGTTATAGTTAACGTTTATTTACGTGTAAATATACCAGTAAGTCACAAATCACACATCTGTTTGGCAACATCATGCATTTCAACACTGATGAAGGTTGATAAGTCATTTTTGCTCAAGTATTGACTTGAAACTATTTGAAGGAATATTATTTCATCATTTTTTATGTTTTTCTTTTGTCATAAATGTTTCTGGAGTCAGTACCGTTCTTGCATAACAGATTTGTTAAGGTATTAACCAGAATTTGTAAGGTGGTGTCCATTCTTTGTATAGAAACACGACACCTCATGGGATTTTGGGTCTTCGGGGGATATTTGGGCCAAATTGAGTTCCGGTTGTTTTAAAGATATAAAACTATCCCGCTTTCAGCAAAACACGAGTTTTAAAAGTCATAGTTCTTTATCTAGATAGCATATTTAAAAAAATAAAATGCACTTTATTAGCTTTCATATAAACAACTACTATTTTGTATTGATTAGGAAACTTACACATTTGTGCTGTATTTCAGTAGATGGATAATGTAAACATATTTTCGATTCTTAAATTTTTTCAATAAATAGATATTGTTGGGGTTGCACAAAAATATATATGTACATATATACAAAAAAGATTTTAATGTCCTTATATTAACATTATTTTTCAAAAAAAAGTATCGAAAAAAATATGAAAATACAGGAAACCCGTCTTCCTATACGTTTTACCAGATTGAATATTCTTCATGAAAACAATCATTATCTTTCTAAAAAGTGGAAAGATGCAAAATGTCACTGAAAGCGATTTTAATAAAGATAATCATGCTTCAGTGGTTTAAGCTAATATGCACTTTCAAAAATTAGTTAATATAAACACACACATTAACAATATTCTATGCATTTTCATCCTGATTTAAAATGAGATTGTATATGTGAATATTCAGTTTTACTATAAATGGTATGTACATTTTATTTAATAAAGGTGTTGTAACCTAACTTGAATACATATTTTGTTGTAATTAAAGCAAAATGGTCACAATAAAATGTTAACTATATCTTTAATCCATAGAAGTGCTGATGTTCATCTGTTAAATAAACACCAGTTGCACACAATCTTATATTATTGTTCTGAAACATATATTTATTTCAATACTATTGATTTTATATTCAGAGAAATGGGCAAAAACAACAACAATTTCTTTAACTGTTTAATTGTTGCAAAGGGTGTGGTCTTGTGAACACATTGTTATATAAACTTTTTCAATTCTTGTTCAGTCTGATTTAGTAACACGTGACACACTGCAGGGTGATTTGTTTTGGCAAACTTCAGCCACTTTCTCGAGAAAATATCAGGGCATTCTAGAATCAAGTCACTTTATCTTTGATCTAGATTGGCATGTCTCTAATCTGTTATTCTGTCTCTGGACAACCTTGCCTGAAACCACTGAAAACTGGGTGCACTCAGTACTAATGAAGACAATTCCTGGACTTTTACAATCTGTATAACAGAAGAATAACAATCTAATATTTTTGCAGTTGTGAGACAAGAAAATGCAGTTAAATATTTTCATTGGAAAAATAATGCATTTATAGTAAGAAGTTAATATCTGGGAAGATATACTTATAAAACTTAGCCAATGACCATCGACAACTAAATATTATCAACTAAATGGCTAGAACTTTCTAAAAGACTTGATATTGCCCTTATGTCTATAGTTGAAAAAATAATTTCTATACCAAAATGTGTAAAAAGTTTAATTACAATATTCTAAGGCATTTTTTCTTTTTCAAAACAACACTTAAAATACCAATTATTGCAACCTAGGCATTAGGTAAGGTTGTGTTGTAAAATTAATGATTTTATTTATCTCAAGCTATACATTGAGTCTATTTCAAATTGTTTTAAAACAAGTTACCATCCACAGCCTTTCTTTCTGTTCTTTGGTTAAATTTGGAGTAGCATTGTCACCTGGTTAACATAGCAAATGCCAGCTACAGTATTCATGAAGACCTTCCTTCACAGACAGTTTAGCTGTGAAAATATAACACAAAATGATAAACTCCATTATATCATGTTTAACTTATGTGAATAAACCCAGATGAATGTCATCAAATCTTTCTTGGTGTAAAGCTTAAGTAGTATGCTTGTGTATATGTTTTGGTCAAAATGATACCTAATGGCAGTGATTTTATTCCACATAAAAATGTTAGTGTACAACAAATGTTTACCTTTCTTTTATCAAACTCATTGTGGTGGAATCTATGGCAATCGGCAAAATTGGATTGTTTACTGACAGTTTTTGTTGATAATAATACCATTAGAAATTTATAATGCAAATCTAAAAAATGAATAAATATGCATGGACTTTTTCAGCATTCTAAAATTAGTTTTAATTCAGGTATACTAGGGAGTGTCAATATTACAAACTGATATTTAAATATAATTTATTGAATATGCACTTTCAACAACTTTTCTATGAAGGAAGAAAACACTGCGTCTTATTAGTTTACTGTTTTTTTTATTTCCGATATGGTATAATTGTTCATCTCTATGTCTAATTCAAATTCACCATGAATGGCGATAAACAAGTGACTGTCAAATTTGAATAGTAATAAAATGTCAAAGTACACTTTTACAACATGTGTGTCAATTAAATCAGTCTTATATTAGAAGTAAGAACACTGCAATTGCTTCCATTTGTTGATAAATATATCCATCATCCCTTTAAAAATAAACTATGAAAAACTTTGTCATCCGAAATGTCTTCACACCCGCAATACAGACTATTCTCATTTTCAACATTAGCTATGTCTTAAGCCATATATTTTTTTAAGAAGTCGTGCTCGCATGTGTGCTTCATTGCTTACCCAATACTCAATATATCACATGCTTACAAAAGCAGTAATGCAATATTCTGACTTTGATATCAAAAAGTTTTGATAAAATACATAATCAGAGTAAGGTCTCGCACACTTACAGCTCACAGTCCATCTTCATTTAAAACCCATCTTAGTTGCTGACATCACGCAGGCTGCAGCAAAATTTGTGATTTAAAGGGAAGTAATCGTGATCGTGGCTTTTGACTTAGATCGTTAAGCAATTAGATAATTAATTACTAAATAAAATTATGTGTTTTTAAAGTAGTAAATCCAAATTTGATTATCGCTTTACGCCAGCTGCAGACAACGCTGTATTCGGAAATTACCGATTTGTCAATGAACTTACCTGGTTTCCCAGTGTTGAACAAAATGCGTCCACTCGTACAAAAAAGTGGGGAACCAGTTGACGTTTTTGTTTGTTTTTATGTGACCTTTATTGATATAATTCAATAAAATCAATATTTCATCATTGTACGATGTAATTTTATAGAGTTGGTCTTCAAATAGAGAGAAAATTTAGAATCGTGATAGTTACATTACTTCATACTGGGACCGCTCGGAACCGCTCTTTACACTTTCATCAATTCAGAGAAAATAACTGCTAAACTTCAATTCTAACTTTTGTACTTCTGCTTTTATAATCATCGAGTGTGGCTCCTTTCCCATTTATCTAAAAACGATTTATTACACATTGTTGTTTAAACTCGTTGAATTTGTTTATGAAGAAATTAGGCTCCAAAACACTTATTATGATCCTCACTCGCTTGTAATTTGTATGGGTACACCAAAATTCAAGATGGCGCCTTACAGTGAAAACCAAAGTTTTGGTCGGACGGCAATATATTTTCATTTTTGAAATTGAACATATCCCATTAACCACACACTCCATACGCATTACCTATAGGCGGTCAAAGCCCGCAAATTTCGGGCGCTTTGCTTGGCTTTCCCCGTATACATAAATAAATAAAATAAACAAACAAACAAAGAAACTAACAAACAAATAAGTAAATAAATCACATGATTCCCATTGTTTCCATTCCCCATTCAATACAGCCATTACATATATATCTTGCTGTATTATGTTTATACCTGTGGCTGTGTAGACGTCTCACTGGTATAATGCGCCACACTACATGGATTTTTATGGTCTAAGGAAGATAACTATGTTAAAAAATTATGTTGTAGTTTTATAAGTTACATCCCTTGTTAGTTAAAATATGCACGATCTTAAAACGTGAATTGGTCGGGGATGGATTAAAGGGTGGTGGGGGATGTGGGGACACCAAACTCCCGTTCCAACCAGGTAAAAGAGTAGAGTTGTGAAAAGACATACATGTAAGCTTAAAAAAATACTAAGCTTTTACAGTATATTTTGTCTGTTGACTGCTTAGGTCGAAGTTAAGGTCCTTTACATGGTAAATATTTGTGGTATTCACTGCAATAAAGTTAAATGGATTTTAATAAATATCCCTCCTTCACCCCCATCACCCCCCCAACAAAACTTTTGTGGCTCCGCCCCCCCCCCCCTCCCCACCCCCCTTGGACTTAGTCATCTCTTGCACTGATTACTTAGCTATACAAAGACTTATCTTCATCTAATAATTCAACTTAGCATATGGCCGAGTGTGTTAAACATTATAATTTATTTGTTGTTGTTCACCTCCATTAGCATTACAATGCAAACTGTTCTCGTTTGACAATTGGTTTACTTCCGGTCTTTTTGTTGTGACACTACTTTCGTATAAGTATATGTCTATGATGTAGTTATCTGTTGACTTAGATGTTACATACTAAAAGTATATCGCTAGGATTGTTGCAACAACAATATCTGTGTTTTGGTGTTTGTGTTTGGTGTTTGTGTTGCTTATCTCATTAGACAACTGCTGTGAGAACTAAAGCTTTATAATAAAAAATTAAGCAACTTCTGTTTACAAGCATCATCAAAATCCTGGTGTAAACACAGGGTGACCCATTTTTCCCTTTCAACAAAAAGCGATTTTCTGACTTAATTTTTTCTGACGAAAGTAAATATATTACTCATAAAATAATCTCAAAAATGGACGAGTTTATGTAAAACTGAAACGAGCATGTGTAAGACTGACAGCAGTACGTATTTAAATTATAAAACTGTTCAGTTTTATTGAATTAAAATTTTCAAAGTTCCATAACGGTTGCCATGGATACCGTTAGTTTTTATAAAGCCAAAATAAGGCGACATTCTGGTTCTACACACTGACGTACAATTTGGTACTTAAAAGTCTAAAGAGCGTGCTCGGTAATGAGACCTAGATGCCGGTGGAGTAAAAGTTTCCATTTGACAATATGTCTTTCCAAATAATAGAGTGTGATCAGACAACTCACAGAGGTGCTGGTACTATGAAGTTCTAAGCTAATATACTATGACGATGGTTAATTATTCAAATAATAAAGTGTTCCTAGATATCCCCACCACATCTTTCCTGCTAATTAATTTTGATTGTTTTTTGGGGTTTTTTTTAGAATCAAAGCACCGAAGGCACTGTATTGTTCAGTGTTTAATACTTATTTCGAATTGTAGATGGCAAGTACGACGGATGGATTAACCTAGATCTATAATGGGTATCCCACAAATTTACCAGCCTTCCAGATTGCAGTTGGGTTGCCGCTGTTGTCTAAATATTGCACATTCGTTTAAAATGATTTACATACTTATACTGGTTCACACGAGCACAACGGTCCCACGGTAAGCTTTACTGATACCTCTCCGTCCGTCGTCCGTCGTAAACTACCTGCTTGTGAAAACTCTAGAGGCTACAGTTTTCCAGTATTCAATCAACAATAAACTCTCTCAGAAAGTTGGTATGCAATGTTGAATGAGTTGGTAACCGGTGATGTCGGGTCCAAAACAGGCCCCAAGGATAAATTAAAAAAAAATAACTGTGAGCAAACGAGAGAAAATTTATGTCCTAATCACCTAACACTGTCAGAATCTGTTTCTCCATAAATTCTTGGAGGAGATTGTAACTGAGTCACGTGGGATCGAATAGTAGGATACTAGGTCATATGTTCAAAACCATTGTAAGCACAATAGAGGCGGCATGTATGGCACAATCTTCATTGGACAGGGTCAGAATGTTTAGGCATGACATCTTGGTTAAGTTATAACTGAGGCACAATGTCAAATGTTTGAAAACCCCTTGAAACCACATTAGAGACCAAATCTTTACTAAACTCTATCAGAATGTCTGGCGACATTATATTTTGGTTGAATTCGTAACAAGGTCACGCGGGGTCAAAAGTAGTTCACTTCGTCAAAACCTTTTTTGACACAATAGAATTTGTGAAACATACAAGAGGCCACATTGTCTCAGTCTTCGCCAAACTTGGTCAGAATGTTTTTCTGCATTACATCTTGGATGAATTTGTAACTGGATCATGTGGTGGGGTCGAACGATTGGCCACAGGGTTTAAATCCATAAAATCCCTCAAAACCACGACCAATAACAAAACAACAGCTTGTGACGGCACTAGAGGCCACATTCATGGACCGATTGGGGATAACAAGAGCTCATCCTAAGCACATGCTCAGGTGGATAAAAAAAGGTTAACTATCCAAAAATATTATCTAAAATTATACATTTTAACGCAGCAGTATTTACGTCCTTCTATTAGATGACCCAACTTTGGCCAGTATCACTGTTTTGTGCTTATTTTACAAAATACTTATAATAAACAATCAAATGCAGTCATGACGTCATGTGTAAATGTAAGTCATAAATAAAATATGCGTATTGGTTAGTTAGTGACACGTAAATTTAAATGTACAAAATTTGACACGAGTTGTCATTTCATACAAATATATATTAAACAAGTTCAGAAAAAGTAACAGTAAGCGAGCCTACTATCATTTTGCCTGGACGAGTTTATAAATGATTGTTTCAAATAACAACGATTGATATATTCTTCTTATCACGTGAATTTAGTCGTCGATGTAAGATTTAACGAACTGATAACAGCAGTACTATTTGAAATAGTGGTATGAGACGAACTGCATTTTTTTATGGCGTCGATGAAGTCATCAATCAAAAAGCCTTACAACACTCGTGCAATATGATAAGATATGTAATTGGTGTATTGCATGGAAAACTAGGGAAATCAATTTTTTCAGACATAATGCCCAGTCGGTCTTTTTGCCGACTGACCGTTCCATAGCGGAAACTGCTGGTTTTTCGTTTTATGTGTTGGACCTTTTCTTTTTTACCTATTCAGATATATAGACATGCCCAGCTATGTTAGTTATTGCATATACTTTTGGAATAGAATGAATGGAAAGAGACTTTGACGTCTGTTTTCTGACTGTTCAAAGAACGTTGAGGTCTTAGGACTTTACGTTAAATGTAATTAAACGTAATAACGTTCAATGTATATATATATATACATACATATAAATATAAATTCTTTTTGTCCTGTGCTTTTTCAGAGTTTGGTTTACGTTGCAATGTTCATAGGACTTTGACTTTGTCATATATTTTTATTCATGATCACAACAATGTTACTTGTGCAGTGTGGCGGTCGTAAAAAATCTCCCCGTACATGTAATCTGTGTTGTCATTTAATTCATCCTATAAGGATTGTTACGTGTTTTTCCTTTGATGGACATTGGACTTTGGTTCCTTAATTCCATCTTCACATTAACTGGATGCTACAACCATTTATTCTTCTTATTTCGTGTTTTTTCTTCCATTCAAAAGTTAATCTCACTTGTAATAAAGCATTTTGTTTAGTTTTTCCAATAGAAATAATACCCCTTTCTTTTCTTAGCACTGTGGACATTTTTTTTCAATGACGTCACTACTTTCGCCATTACTTATCAAAGAAAAGATCAGCGCTAGAACATTTTGTTTTCAAATAGGTCTGTTTTCTTTTCATTGCTTGAATTTGAAAAATAAAAAAAAAAACCTAAAGAAGTGCGAGGTTAGAGCTTGAAAACCTGTTTAAGCACCCCAGTCTTCCCATATAGCAGACTGGCCGTTCCAGACAGTAACTGTCGGATTTGCTCTTTAAGTTAAGGAAGTCTTCCCCTAATAGGACAAATTTTATACTTATTAAAACTTGCAATATTTGTCATGTATTTGCATTGTCTGATTGAAATACACATTTAAACAAATTTTTACCGTGTACTTTTTGCATTTTCACATTTTTATTCCCTTTTATATTGGGGAAAAAAGTAAATGAAAGTATATGAAAATTCCTTTAAAATCTCGAAAAACCAAACTTTCCGAAGTCACATTACCCTATTTTTTTAAAAAAATAAAGCAGGTACATCCCCAAACTATACATAAATATCATCTACAATCATAACTGAGTAAAATATCACAATTTGAAATATTTTTACCGTAGATTCAGAAATTAAGATTTGAAAATGACTACCCACTGAGATATTACCACTGAGACTGAGAGCAAAATGACAAAGTATAAAATTCGGGTTTGTACAGGTATCTCCATCGCACAAATACACATTTGCGTAATTGTGTTCCATTAATAACGTTGTACTGCGTTGTTTCCATATTGTGGGTCGCTTACGTGCCTTAAATCTTCCTCGAAAATCACGTTCTTGTGGCAATGGAATTTTTGTTGTTTCGGTTTGCCAACAGGAAATTCCCAAAACGTCACCTGACAGGAACTTTGCACTTTTGAAAATATTTTCTCTCTGACGTGATATATGTCAAATATTTTGTCCTCTATTACGTACTTTGAACCATTTCAACATTTAACCTAAACCTTAACAATTAATTTAGTGTCATTTGGTAAAATTACGTTTTTCACCGGGCATAAACGAAAGCTTCCGTCTCGAACCAAATGTGTCGATATCGGCCGATGTTTATTATGGGAAGCCTTCCTTAAATGACTTATCACAAATTTGTTCTTACTTTTCACTTGGCTTGCATGTGAAAAACCTTTGTTCTGTGCCTTTCCAGAGTTTGATATATGTATGTGTGTGTGTATATATATATATATATATATATATATATATATATATATATATATATATATATATATATATATATATATATATATATATATATATATATATATATATATATATATATATATATATATACAGAATACAGAAAGTTTATTTCTCGTATAGAGGCCTCCGGCCCAAAATACAAATAAACATGTGAAAATATAAAATTCATGAGTTGCAATTCTATAACAAGTTGTCTATATCCATAAATACAGATAGATATACCATTGTCAATTTGATATATTGACACACAAATTTAAACGTCTGATGTGATTTTTGAATTTGTCTCAAGCAGAGTAGATCACAGCATATAAAACACTGTTATTCAAAACTTTTTTCTATTACCTGAAACATTTTATGAATATACAATGAAATTTGCTTAATACTGTTTACATTTTCAGATTTCATAATATTTATAAAATCTATCTTTTCGGTTCTACCATTATACCAGCTAAAAATATACCTTTCTCTTAAATCAGAAAATTTTGGACAGACAAAAAATACATGAAATTCATCCTCCAAAACTTGGACATTGTTATTATCTGAACAATAATTGCAAAACCTTAATTCTCGTGGTATTCCTTGGTGTCTTCCTATTTCAATTTTAAGTTTGTGACTTGAACATCTAAATCTTGCTAAGGCTTTTCTTTGATGGAATGGTAAGTCTATAGAAATATACTTCTCTGGGTTTAAATTTGATTTGAACAGTTTATATGTGTCACATCTAGTAGAGTCTGTAATTTCAGATATCCACTGTTGACTTAAGCAGTCTTTTATGCGTTGTTTAAAAATATTATAAATATTATTATATATATATATATTGTACTTCCTTATATCTTACGTTAACTGATATTTCTTACAGATGCCTTCTGCTTTTTTACGAAATAAACATAAATTTAAATCCAATATTCAGTATACTTTTAAATATTTGGCAAACATCTTATTAACACATTCTTGGATTTCCTCGCATTTCTATGGTGGCAAATTCTCTCTACTGTATTAGCAACTAATCAAAATGTCAGATAAATATCAAAACAGAAACCTTTGCACGTTTCTGCCATTTCATCGCCACCAAATACTAGACAAAATTTTATTATTTAAATTGAATGTATAAATGTCAATTTACCTTTCCAATTATCTCCCATTTTCGTTTCTGCTGATGGGATGTGAACTATGGTCGAGACTAACACGGGTCGTTGCAGTTGGAACCAGTCGATTATGTTGGTATATTTTCACCACCTGAAAATGAACAGCTTCAAGAAAGTTTCATCAAAATATTAAAAACAGTTTTGGGGCTTCGTGATAGGAATCTGCCTGTATAACGTAATGTATTTAATTTATTAAGATAAAAGCTTAATATCGTGACAGGAAACTTTAGCTTAATTAGTTTTTAATAAGTTTAAACAATATTTATTCAAGAATCATGCCATATAAAATTTATGTTACAACAAATAAAGTTAGAACAGTAAAACGGGTAGGGAGAATAACTTTTGTTTATCCCTTTTCTAGAAGGTTGTAACCATACATGCAGTTATCTTAAGTTACACAGATATGGCAACAATATTATAATATGCCCGGCCGGTCCATTATACTGAAACGGACGAGTCAGGCGTAATGCTGTCCCCTTAACCCCGAGCGTTAGGAGGGAAGCCACTACTACTATCTTTAAAGTCTTTGGTTTGAACCCGCGACGTTCCGATCCGCAAGCCGACGCTCTACCAATTGAGCTATTGCAGCCGGTGTAAATAATATGTATCCACTTCTGTGTAACACGACGTGAATCGCTGGGGTTTGTTTATTGTTTACTGGGTTTATCGTCCCACTAACAGTATTTCAGTTATATGGAGACGGTGTCCACTTGAAGCATATATAGTGCTGCCTTCACTGTCATGCCGTGAACACCTGGCATGATACCACACCCAGTCACATTATTCTGACACTGGGCCAACCAGTCGTGAAACTACCAATATATTTGCTTGTGCGTTAGCATAGGAACTTTACCACTACCATTTTAATGACGTTGGTTTATCGCAGCCAGGGGTCGAACTTGGGGCCTCCTGTACCTGGAGCTAATGCTGTACCGATTGCGCTACCAGGTCCGGTGAATCACTGAGGTCATCATAAAAAATGAACACGAAAGGCCGTGCGATTAAATCCCAGCCGCGACTTAAGTCGTGAAAAATGAATTTTATTGTCTAATATTAACGAAGATACAGCAAGCCCAACCGTCTTTAGATAACTGAAACACTGACGATAACCACAATAAACAAATAAAGAGATATTAAGCTAATGTTGCACCTCCAATTATCAAAATTATGGTTAAAATGTTTTTAAAATTGGTCTTAAATAACCCAAATCACTTGGTGAAATTATTTTTTATTTTGCGGCCTCAACCAAAATACTTTATAGAACATTTTGGTCAGCTCTGAAATAATACCCCGCAGCGCCCCCTTCACCCCTTTCCGCACCACGCTCGCTTACCGAACTGAAAATGTCAAATGCATAAACGTAGAAAATAAACACGCCTACACTGACATAGAAAACAAAAATATTTTTTGGTAAACATTCACGTATAAAATAGAAACCAAATAAAACGATAAGTCATGCATTCATTTTAAAATTAAAAGCAGGTTGAATGAGTGACGAGCAATTTACACCTTTGCGATGTAGGTATTAGTTCCAAGTTGCCACTATTGTATCTGCCGGTGGATAAAAGGCGAGGATAAATAAACCCATTTGAGGACACTGTTGTATCACCTCTATAGCGCAGACGTTAGCGCGTTCGGCTAGGGATATAGAGGGTCGTAGGTTCGAGTCTCGCCGGCGCCAGGGACTAATCGTATGGACGGACTGCCTGGATGATCCATAAATTAGAAAAAAGTGTATATGACTATATATGGGAATGATGTGAGGAAGGTGGTGGTGTGTGAGAGGAGAGAATCAGGAACGTGGTAGAGAAGGTATGAGGAAGGTCAGGGCGATGTGGGTGGAGATAGTCAGTGTGGAGACAATCAGGAAGGTGAAGGTGTGTGTGGAGGTAGTCAGCGTGGAGATAATCAGGAAGGTGAAGGTGTGGGTGGAGATAGTCAGTGTGGAGAAAATCAGGAAGGTGAAGGTATGGGTGGAGATAGTCAGTGTGGAGACAATCAGGAAGGTGAAGGTGTGGGTGGAGATAGTCAGCGTGCAGATAATCAGGAAGGTGAAGGTGTGGGTGGAGATAGTCAGTGTGGAGATAATCAGGAAGGTAAAGGTGTGTGTGGAGATAGTCAGTGTGGAGACAATCAGGAAGGTGAAGGTGTGGGTGGAGATAGTCAGCGTGCAGATAATCAGGAAGGTGAAGGTGTGGGTGGAGATAGTCAGCGTGCAGATAATCAGGAAGGTAAAGGTGTGTGTGGAGTTAGTCAGTGTGGAGACAAGCAGGAAGGTGAAGATGTGTGTGGAGATAGTCAGTGTGGAGATAATTAGGAAGGTGGAGGTGTGTGTGGAGATAGTCTGCGTGGAGACAATCAGGAAGGTGAAGGTGTGTGTGGAGATAGTCAGTGTGGAGATAATTAGGAAGGTGAAGGTGTGTGTGGAGATAGTAAGCGTGGAGACAATCAGGAATGTGAACGTGTGTGTGGAGATAGTCAGCGTGCAGATAATCAGGAAGGTAAAGGTGTGTGTGGAGATAGTCACCGTGCGGATAATCAGGAAGGTGAAGGTGTGGGTGGAGATAGTCAGTGTGGAGACAATCAGGAATGTGAACGTGTGTGTGGAGATAGTCAGCGTGCAGATAATCAGGAAGGTAAAGGTGTGTGTGGAGTTAGTCAGTGTGGAGACAAGCAGGAAGGTGAAGATGTGTGTGGAGATAGTCAGCGTGCAGATAATCAGGAAGGTAAAGGTGTGTGTGGAGATAGTCAGTGTGGAGACAATCAGAAAGGTGAAGGTGTGTGTGGAGATAGTCACCGTGCGGATAATCAGGAAGGTGAAGGTGTGGGTGGAGATAGTCAGTGTGGAGACAATCAGGAATGTGAACGTGTGTGTGGAGATAGTCAGCGTGCAGATAATCAGGAAGGTAAAGGTGTGTGTGGAGTTAGTCAGTGTGGAGACAAGCAGGAAGGTGAAGATGTGTGTGGAGATAGTCAGTGTGGAGATAATTAGGAAGGTGGAGGTGTGTGTGGAGATAGTCTGCGTGGAGACAATCAGGAAGGTGAAGGTGTGTGTGGAGATAGTCAGTGTGGAGATAATTAGGAAGGTGAAGGTGTGTGTGGAGATAGTAAGCGTGCAGATAATCTGGTAGGTAAAGGTGTGTGTGGACATAGTCAGTGTGGAGACAGTCAGGAAAGTGAAGGTGTGTGTGGAGATAGTCAGTGTGGAGGTAATCAGGAAGGTGAAGGTGTGTGTGGAGATAGTCAGCGTGCAGATCATCAGGAAGGTGAAAGTGTGGGTGGAGAGAGTCAGTGTGGAGATAATAAGGATGGTGAAGGTGTGTGTGGAGATAGTCAGCGTGCAAATAATCAGGAAGGCGAAGGTGTGTGTGGAGATAGTCAGTGTGGAGATAATCAGGAAGGTGAAGGTGTGTGTGGAGATAGTCACCGTGTGGATAATCAGGAGGTGAAGGTGTCTGTGGAGAAAGTCAGCGTGGAGACAATCAGGAATGTGAAGGTGTGTGTGGAGACAGTCAGCGTGGAGACAATCAGGAATATGAAGGTGTTTGTGGAGATAGTCAGTGTGTAGACAATCAGGAAGGTGAAGGTGTGGGTGGAGATAGTCAGCGTGCAGATAATCAGGAAGGTGAAGGTGTGTGTGGAGATAATCAGCGTGGAGACAATCAGGAAGGTGAAGGTGTGTGTGGAGAAAGTCAGCGTGCAGATAATCAGGAAGGTGAAGGTGTGTGTGGAGATAGTCAGTGTGCAGATAATCAGGAAGGTGAGGGTGTGTGTGGAGAAAGTCAGCGTGGAGACAATCAGGAAGGTGAAGGTGTGTGTGGAGATAGTCAGCGTGCAGATAATCAGTAAGGTGAAGGTGTGTGTGGAGATAGTCAGCGTGCAGATAATCAGGAAGGTGAGGGTGTAGGTGGAGATAGTCAGTGTGGAGACAATCAGGAAGGTGAAGGTGTGTGTGGAGATAGTCAGTGTGGAGACAATCAGGAAGGTGAAGGTGTGTGTGGGGATAGTCTGCGTGGAGACAATCAGGAAGGTGAAGGTGTGTGTGGGGATAGTCTGCGTGGAGACAATCAGGAAGGTGAAGGTGTGTGTGGAGATAGTCAGTGTGGAGATAATTAGGAAGGTGAAGGTGTGTGTGGAGATAGTCAGCGTGCAGATAATCTGGAAGGTAAAGGTGTGTGTGGACATCGTCAGTGTGGAGACAGTCAGGAAGGTGAAGGTGTGTGTGGAGATAGTCAGTGTGGAGGTAATCAGGAAGGTGAAGTTGTGTGTGGAGATAGTCAGTGTGGAGATAATTAGGAAGGTGAAGATGTGTGTGGAGATAGTCAGCGTGCAGATAATCTGGAAGGTAAAGGTGTGTGTGGACATAGTCAGTGTGGAGACAGTCAGGAAGGTGAAGGTGTGTGTGGAGAGAGTCAGTGTGGAGATAATAAGGATGGTGAAGTTGTGTTTGGAGATAGTCACCGTGCAGATAATCAGTAAGGTGAAGGTGTGTGTGGAGATAGTCAGCGTGCAGATAATCAGTAAGGTGAAGGTGTGTGTGGAGATAGTCAGCGTGCAGATAATCAGGAAGGTGAGGGTGTAGGTGGAGATAGTCAGTGTGGAGACAATCAGGAAGGTGAAGGTGTGTGTGGAGATAGTCAGTGTGGAGACAATCAGGAAGGTGAAGGTGTGTGTGGGGATAGTCTGCGTGGAGACAATCAGGAAGGTGAAGGTGTGTGTGGAGATAGTCAGTGTGGAGATAATTAGGAAGGTGAAGGTGTGTGTGGAGATTATCAGCGTGCAGATAATCTGGAAGGTAAAGGTGTGTGTGGACATCGTCAGTGTGGAGACAGTCAGGAAGGTGAAGGTGTGTGTGGAGATAGTCAGTGTGGAGGTAATCAGGAAGGTGAAGGTGTGTGTGGAGATAGTCAGTGTGGAGATAATTAGGAAGGTGAACGTGTGTGTGGAGATAGTCAGCGTGCAGATAATCTGGAAGGTAAAGGTGTGTGTGGACATAGTCAGTGTGGAGACAGTCAGGAAGGTGAAGGTGTGTGTGGAGATAGTCAGCGTGCAGATCATCAGGAAGGTGAAAGTGTGGGTGGAGAGAGTCAGTGTGGAGATAATAATGATGGTTAAGTTGTGTGTGGAGATAGTCAGCGTGCAGATAATCAGGAAGGCGAAGGTGTGTGTGGAGATAGTCAGTGTGGAGATAATCAGGAAGGTGAAGGTGTGTGTGGAGATAGTCAGTTTGGAGACAATCAGAAAGGTGAAGGTGTGTGTGGAGATAGTCACCGTGCGGATAATCAGGAAGGTGAAGGTGTGGGTGGAGATAGTCAGTGTGGAGACAATCAGGAATGTGAACGTGTGTGTGGAGATAGTCAGCGTGCAGATAATCAGGAAGGTAAAGGTGTGTGTGGAGTTAGTCAGTGTGGAGACAAGCAGGAAGGTGAAGATGTGTGTGGAGATAGTCAGTGTGGAGATAATTAGGAAGGTGGAGGTGTGTGTGGAGATAGTCTGCGTGGAGACAATCAGGAAGGTGAAGGTGTGTATGGAGATAGTCAGTGTGGAGATAATTAGGAAGGTGAAGGTGTGTGTGGAGATAGTAAGCGTGCAGATAATCTGGTAGGTAAAGGTGTGTGTGGACATAGTCAGTGTGGAGACAGTCAGGAAGGTGAAGGTGTGTGTGGAGATAGTCAGTGTGGAGGTAATCAGGAAGGTGAAGGTGTGTGTGGAGATAGTCAGCGTGCAGATCATCAGGAAGGTGAAAGTGTGGGTGGAGAGAGTCAGTGTGGAGATAATAAGGATGGTGAAGGTGTGTGTGGAGATATTCAGCGTGAAAATAATCAGGAAGGCGAAGGTGTGTGTGGAGATAGTCAGTGTGGAGATAATCAGGAAGGTGAAGGTGTGTGTGGAGATAGTCACCGTGTGGATAATCAGGAGGTGAAGGTGTCTGTGGAGAAAGTCAGCGTGGAGACAATCAGGAATGTGAAGGTGTGTGTGGAGACAGTCAGCGTGGAGACAATCAGGAATATGAAGGTGTTTGTGGAGATAGTCAGTGTGGAGACAATCAGGAAGGTGAAGGTGTGGGTGGAGATAGTCAGCGTGCAGATAATCAGGAAGGTGAAGGTGTGTGTGGAGATAATCAGCGTGGAGACAATCAGGAAGGTGAAGGTGTGTGTGGAGATAGTCAGTGTGGAGATAATTAGGAAGGTGAAGGTGTGTGTGGAGATAGTCAGCGTGCAGATAATCTGGAAGGTAAAGGTGTGTGTGGACATAGTCAGTGTGGAGACAGTCAGGAAGGTGAAGGTGTGTGTGGAGAGAGTCAGTGTGGAGATAATAAGGATGGTGAAGTTGTGTGTGGAGATAGTCAGCGTGCAGATAATCAGTAAGGTGAAGGTGTGTGTGGAGATAGTCAGCGTGCAGATAATCAGGAAGGTGAGGGTGTAGGTGGAGATAGTCAGTGTGGAGACAATCAGGAAGGTGAAGGTGTGTGTGTGGAGATAGTCAGTGTGGAGACAATCAGGAAGGTGAAGGTGTGTGTGGGGATAGTCTGCGTGGAGACAATCAGGAAGGTGAAGGTGTGTTTGGAGATAGTCAGTGTGGAGATAATTAGGAAGGTGAAGGTGTGTGTGGAGATTATCAGCGTGCAGATGATCTGGAAGGTAAAGGTGTGTGTGGACATCGTCAGTGTGGAGACAGTCAGGAAGGTGAAGGTGTGTGTGGAGATAGTCAGTGTGGAGGTAATCAGGAAGGTGAAGGTGTGTGTGGAGATAGTCAGTGTGGAGATAATTAGGAAGGTGAAGGTGTGTGTGGAGATAGTCAGCGTGCGTGTGGATAGTACAGTCTTAACCGCCCTTTTACTAAGGTCGGTTCTTGACTGCAGATCAACCTCCATCGTCAGCTTGGTGCCCGCCAGATGTTTCGGCCCTTATCCAAGTACATCTGTAATGGCGGGTGGGCCCACCGTCTTACGGTGTGGAGGTTGATCGCATCCAGCTTGTCTCCTCGCGTCGTAGCCACAGCCAGCTAGACGCCCGCTCTGCAGCCTGGCTCAGCTTCTGGATTGCCCGGCGCCTGTCTCTGCCAGTGGTGCCAACAGCTGTCATCAATCTGCATACAGATTGCGCACAGAACCCTCTAGCGCCTACTTCGATAGGGAAGAGCCATGTCCGCCAACCTCGGTGTCGGCACTGCTCAAGTAAATCAGTGTACTTGGCCTTCTTCCTCTCATAGGCCTCTTCACATCTCGTCTCCCAAGGTACTGTCAACTCGATGACAACGAGCTTCTTGCCTGTCTCGGACCACAGTACAATGTCTGGTCTCAAGTTGGTCTGGACGATACCCGGGAACACGAGCTTCTTTCCTAGGTCGACTGCCATATTCCATCCTGTGGCGCCGTCAAGGATTGATTTCTTCTGTGGAGCTTCTGTCTTCGCAGTTTCACCTGGTCTCACAAAGTTGGTGTGGCCTGCTTGTAGGTTACTTTTGCGTGGCTTCTTCCTCTCCCCTTCCAGCCAATCGGCAACCTCTCTGAGGACGTTGTCGTGTCGCCAGCGATATCTGCCCTGCGTCAGTGCTGTGGAACAAGAAGATAGAACGTGTTCCAGAGTGCCTGGTTTCTTGCACAGACTGCATGTTGGGTCTGTGATAAGTCCCCATCGGCAGAGGTTAGCTGGAGATGGCAGGAGGTCATGAACTGACCTGAGGAGGAAGGATAGGCGAAGTGGTTCATACTTCCAAATGTCTTCCCAGGTCAGCTTCCTGTCCATGGTTTCCCATGTTGTCCATGCTCCCTGCGCACCCATCTCTACCGCTCTGGCCTGTCTCTTGTTCTCCTCTTCCTTCCGTACTTCTGACTGTATCAGGGCTCGCCTCTCAGTCTGGTTGGCTTGGCTCCATAGGAGTGTCTTGGTCGCACCAATACCTTGTCGTCCGACAGCCGTTACACCGACGATGTCCTTGTGCATGAGAGAGCTCTCTGCCTGGCTGACCGTCTCTGTCGCTGACCACTTTCTTCCAGTACGGGTAACGATCCCTGCTTCCCGGATCTGCTCATCTGGGGAGTCTCTTAGGGTAAGCACCAGTCTTGTCTTCGCAGTCTTGAATTCTTCTACCAGTGAAGAGAGTGGGAGCTGCAGTTTGTTGGTTTTCCCGTACAATCCAACACTGGAGAAACTGGGTGGGATTCCAAGCCACTTGCGGAGATGTCGGCTGGTGATTCTCTCTAAGGCTTCTATTGTTGAGCTGGGTACCTCGTACAGCATCATTGGCCAGATCAGCCTTGGTAGTAAGGCATGCTGGTACAGCCAGGCCTTGAACTTCCCAGGTAGGTTGCTTCGGTCTATCTTCTTCAGCCCGTCTTCTACCTGGTTCTCTAGCTTCTTGACGTTGTCCTTGTCTGCTAGGCTGGCATCAAACCACTTCCCAAGGCACTTGATTGGATTCTTCGTGATGGATGGGATCTCCTCGTTCTGTACTCGGAGCACGAATCTGTCTGTTGTCTTGCCTTTCTTGATAATGAGGGACCTGGACTTTACGGCCTTGAACTTCATTCGGGCCCATGAAGCGACATCTGTCAAGGCTGTCAACATCCATCTAGCCTGGACGTGTGTTGGTGTCGTCAACGTGAGGTCATCCATGAAGCCTCGGCTGGATGGGAGATAGATACCTGACTCTGTCTTTGGTCCGCGGGTCTCTCTAATGGCAGCATTTATGAGCAGATTCATCCCCATGACGAAGAGTACCACAGAGACAGTGCATCCGGTGACTATACCTTTCTCCAACTTCTGCCACTTCGTCAACTGGTCACCAACAGAAAACCGAAGCTTGATGCCGTCAAGGTAGTTGGTGATGATTTTCTGGACATGGTTGTCGACGTGGTAGTGTTGGAGGGCTGTGTAGATCAGTTGGTGGGGAATAGATCCATATGCATTGGCAAGATCGAGCCAAACTACTGTCAGGTCTTTCTTCCCCGTCTTCGCCTCTTGGATTAGTTGGCTGATGGCGCTGGTGTGCTCTACACAACCGGAGAAACCAGGTACTCCACCCTTCTGGACTGAAGTGTCGATGTACGCGTTGGTCGTCAGAAAAGAGGTGAGTCTTCTGGCAAGGATAGCGAAGAATATCTTCCCCTCGACATTTAGTAGCGAGATGGTCCGGAACTGGTTGACTGTCTTGGAGTTCCTTTCCTTGGGTGTGAATATTCCCTCTGCTTCCTTCCAGGCTTCAGGTACATCCCCTTTCCCCCAAACCACCTTGAGGAGTCTCCATAGCCTCTTCAGTAGGAGTGGGCACATCTTGTACACTTTGTACGGGATGGCGTTTGGACCAGGAGCAGAGCCCCATCGAGCCTTCTTGATGACGTCCTTCACCTCTCCCAGTGTGGGTTCAGTGATTACTAGTGGCGTCTTTGGTGGTAAGGCAGGATCTATCCGATCACAGTCCCCTAGGGCGTCTTCTCTGTTGACATCTGAGTGCGTATCATGTAGGTACTTCTCAACCTCTTCTAGTGGGGTCTCTAGTGTTCCTGAACGCTCCTTGTCAAGCAGAGTCTTGGCAAACTTGAATGGGTTGGCTGTGAACGCAGCTCTCTTACGTGTTCGCTCCCTCGCTTTTCTCCTCGTGTTCTCGGCTTGCCGCAGAGACTTCAGCTGTGTGCGCAGTGTGTCACGTAGTTGGGACAGACCAAGGCGCTGCATTGGTGAGCTGTCTCGATACTGCTTCTTCAGCTGTCTGATTTCTTTCCTCAGGTTCTCTATGCGGTGTTGCCTCCGGTTCGGTTTTGGAGCCTCCTTGCGTTTCTTTGCTTCTTCAATCCCAAACCTCTCCTTTGCTACAGAGTAGACAAGGGTAGTAAGGGTGTGTAACTTCCGGTGTACTGGACCTTGCATGGATGATTCGAGGATGATGTCTAGGTCCTCGTCAAACTGTTTCCATGGTGCCTTTTCTGATGCCTTGGGCCACTTGATCTTGGGTGTTCTTGTGGTAGGCATTGGGCGTGGTCTGTCAGGGATGGCTTCTTGCTCTGGTGGTTGGCTGCTAGTGTCCTGCAAGTAATTCAGTAACTCTAGGAGGGGGTCGTCTTCATCCATCACTGGATCCCGGGTGGCATCGCGCGCTGTCTCTTGAACGGAGAGTTCAACAGTACTGTGGGTAGTCTCCTGACTGGAGTACTCCCGCGTCTCACTAGCCATACTGGCTATGCGCTGCTCAAGTGGCCTCACGCGCTGGCAACCAGACTTCCCCTGGTGAATGCGTAACCCTCGTTGGTTTTTGCAGACTTTGCCACAAGGGCAAGTTGCTGTCCCTGGTGCTGGGTTCATAGTCGATTGGGCAGGCCGTGTCGATTCCATAAAATCCGTCCATGTGAGTCTTTCATCCTCCCCCCCTCTCGGAAGACTCTGGGGGTGTCTTTCATTCTTGGAGTCTGTAGCTTGTCTGTGGGTGTCTTCTCACGAAGGCTGCACGTCGGGATGCTACCCCTAGTGCCCCGGTTCCAGTCTGTTCCTGGGGTCAACTGTCTCTCCAGTGTCACCAATCTATTCCTGGTTGCCATCTAGTCTTTCCTAGAAGTCACTGGTAAACCAGATGGTCTATGTGGATAGTACAGTCTTAACCGCCCTTTTACTAAGGTCGGTTCTTGACTGCAGATCAACCTCCATCGTCAGCTTGGTGCCCGCCAGATGTTTCGGCCCTTATCCAAGTACATCTGTAATGGCGGGTGGGCCCACCGTCTTACGGTGTGGAGGTTGATCGCATCCAGCTTGTCTCCTCGCGTCGTAGCCACAGCCAGCTAGACGCCCGCTCTGCAGCCTAGCTCAGCTTCTGGATTGCCCGGCGCCTGTCTCTGCCAGTGGTGCCAACAGCTGTCATCAATCTGCATACAGATTGCGCACAGAACCCTCTAGCGCCTACTTCGATAGGGAAGAGCCATGTCCGCCAACCTCGGTGTCGGCACTGCTCAAGTAAATCAGTGTACTTGGCCTTCTTCCTCTCATAGGCCTCTTCACATCTCGTCTCCCAAGGTACTGTCAACTCGATGACAACGAGCTTCTTGCCTGTCTCGGACCACAGTACAATGTCTGGTCTCAAGTTGGTCTGGACGATACCCGGGAACACGAGCTTCTTTCCTAGGTCGACTGCCATATTCCATCCTGTGGCGCCGTCAAGGATTGATTTCTTCTGTGGAGCTTCTGTCTTCGCAGTTTCACCTGGTCTCACAAAGTTGGTGTGGCCTGCTTGTAGGTTACTTTTGCGTGGCTTCTTCCTCTCCCCTTCCAGCCAATCGGCAACCTCTCTGAGGACGTTGTCGTGTCGCCAGCGATATCTGCCCTGCGTCAGTGCTGTGGAACAAGAAGATAGAACGTGTTCCAGAGTGCCTGGTTTCTTGCACAGACTGCATGTTGGGTCTGTGATAAGTCCCCATCGGCAGAGGTTAGCTGGAGATGGCAGGAGGTCATGAACTGACCTGAGGAGGAAGGATAGGCGAAGTGGTTCATACTTCCAAATGTCTTCCCAGGTCAGCTTCCTGTCCATGGTTTCCCATGTTGTCCATGCTCCCTGCGCACCCATCTCTACCGCTCTGGCCTGTCTCTTGTTCTCCTCTTCCTTCCGTACTTCTGACTGTATCAGGGCTCGCCTCTCAGTCTGGTTGGCTTGGCTCCATAGGAGTGTCTTGGTCGCACCAATACCTTGTCGTCCGACAGCCGTTACACCGACGATGTCCTTGTGCATGAGAGAGCTCTCTGCCTGGCTGACCGTCTCTGTCGCTGACCACTTTCTTCCAGTACGGGTAACGATCCCTGCTTCCCGGATCTGCTCATCTGGGGAGTCTCTTAGGGTAAGCACCAGTCTTGTCTTCGCAGTCTTGAATTCTTCTACCAGTGAAGAGAGTGGGAGCTGCAGTTTGTTGGTTTTCCCGTACAATCCAACACTGGAGAAACTGGGTGGGATTCCAAGCCACTTGCGGAGATGTCGGCTGGTGATTCTCTCTAAGGCTTCTATTGTTGAGCTGGGTACCTCGTACAGCATCATTGGCCAGATCAGCCTTGGTAGTAAGGCATGCTGGTACAGCCAGGCCTTGAACTTCCCAGGTAGGTTGCTTCGGTCTATCTTCTTCAGCCCGTCTTCTACCTGGTTCTCTAGCTTCTTGACGTTGTCCTTGTCTGCTAGGCTGGCATCAAACCACTTCCCAAGGCACTTGATTGGATTCTTCGTGATGGATGGGATCTCCTCGTTCTGTACTCGGAGCACGAATCTGTCTGTTGTCTTGCCTTTCTTGATAATGAGGGACCTGGACTTTACGGCCTTGAACTTCATTCGGGCCCATGAAGCGACATCTGTCAAGGCTGTCAACATCCATCTAGCCTGGACGTGTGTTGGTGTCGTCAACGTGAGGTCATCCATGAAGCCTCGGCTGGATGGGAGATAGATACCTGACTCTGTCTTTGGTCCGCGGGTCTCTCTAATGGCAGCATTTATGAGCAGATTCATCCCCATGACGAAGAGTACCACAGAGACAGTGCATCCGGTGACTATACCTTTCTCCAACTTCTGCCACTTCGTCAACTGGTCACCAACAGAAAACCGAAGCTTGATGCCGTCAAGGTAGTTGGTGATGATTTTCTGGACATGGTTGTCGACGTGGTAGTGTTGGAGGGCTGTGTAGATCAGTTGGTGGGGAATAGATCCATATGCATTGGCAAGATCGAGCCAAACTACTGTCGGGTCTTTCTTCCCCGTCTTCGCCTCTTGGATTAGTTGGCTGATGGCGCTGGTGTGCTCTACACAACCGGAGAAACCAGGTACTCCACCCTTCTGGACTGAAGTGTCGATGTACGCGTTGGTCGTCAGAAAAGAGGTGAGTCTTCTGGCAAGGATAGCGAAGAATATCTTCCCCTCGACATTTAGTAGCGAGATGGTCCGGAACTGGTTGACTGTCTTGGAGTTCCTTTCCTTGGGTGTGAATATTCCATCTGCTTCCTTCCAGGCTTCAGGTACATCCCCTTTCCTCCAAACCACCTTGAGGAGTCTCCATAGCCTCTTCAGTAGGAGTGGGCACATCTTGTACACTTTGTACGGGATGGCGTTTGGACCAGGAGCAGAGCCCCATCGAGCCTTCTTGATGACGTCCTTCACCTCTCCCAGTGTGGGTTCAGTGATTACTAGTGGCGTCTTTGGTGGTAAGGCAGGATCTATCCGATCACAGTCCCCTAGGGCGTCTTCTCTGTTGACATCTGAGTGCGTATCATGTAGGTACTTCTCAACCTCTTCTAGTGGGGTCTCTAGTGTTCCTGAACGCTCCTTGTCAAGCAGAGTCTTGGCAAACTTGAATGGGTTGGCTGTGAACGCAGCTCTCTTACGTGTTCGCTCCCTCGCTTTTCTCCTCGTGTTCTCGGCTTGCCGCAGAGACTTCAGCTGTGTGCGCAGTGTGTCACGTAGTTGGGACAGACCAAGGCGCTGCATTGGTGAGCTGTCTCGATACTGCTTCTTCAGCTGTCTGATTTCTTTCCTCAGGTTCTCTATGCGGTGTTGCCTCCGGTTCGGTTTTGGAGCCTCCTTGCGTTTCTTTGCTTCTTCAATCCCAAACCTCTCCTTTGCTACAGAGTAGACAAGGGTAGTAAGGGTGTGTAACTTCCGGTGTACTGGACCTTGCATGGATGATTCGAGGATGATGTCTAGGTCCTCGTCAAACTGTTTCCATGGTGCCTTTTCTGATGCCTTGGGCCACTTGATCTTGGGTGTTCTTGTGGTAGGCATTGGGCGTGGTCTGTCAGGGATGGCTTCTTGCTCTGGTGGTTGGCTGCTAGTGTCCTGCGAGTAATTCAGTAACTCTAGGAGGGGGTCGTCTTCATCCATCACTGGATCCCGGGTGGCATCGCGCGCTGTCTCTTGAGCGGAGAGTTCAACAGTACTGTGGGTAGTCTCCTGACTGGAGTACTCCCGCGTCTCACTAGCCATACTGGCTATGCGCTGCTCAAGTGGCCTCACGCGCTGGCAACCAGACTTCCCCTGGTGAATGCGTAACCCTCGTTGGTTTTTGCAGACTTTGCCACAAGGGCAAGTTGCTGTCCCTGGTGCTGGGTTCATAGTCGATTGGGCAGGCCGTGTCGATTCCATAAAATCCGTCCATGTGAGTCTTTCATCCTCCCCCCCTCTCGGAAGACTCTGGGGGTGTCTTTCATTCTTGGAGTCTGTAGCTTGTCTGTGGGTGTCTTCTCACGATGCAGATAATCTGGAAGGTAAAGGTGTGTGTGGACATAGTCAGTGTGGAGACAGTCAGGAAGGTGAAGGTGTGTGTGGAGATAGTCAGCGTGCAGATCATCAGGAAGGTGAAAGTGTGGGTGGAGAGAGTCAGTGTGGAGATAATAATGATGGTGAAGTTGTGTGTGGAGATAGTCAGCGTGCAGATAATCAGGAAGGCGAAGGTGTGTATGGAGATAGTCAGTGTGGAGATAATCAGGAAGGTGAAGGTGTGTGTGGAGATAGTCAGTTTGGAGATAATCAGGAAGGTGAAGGTGTGTGTGGAGATAGTCAGTGTGGAGATAATCAGGAAGGTGAAGGTGTGGGTGGAGATAGTCACCGTGCGGATAATCAGGAGGTGAAGGTGTCTGTGGAGAAAGTCAGCGTGGAGACAATCAGGAATGTGAAGGTGTGTGTGGAGACAGTCAACGTGGAGACAATCAGGAATATGAAGGTGTTTGTGGAGATAGTCAGTGTGGAGACAATCAGGAGGTGAAGGTGTCTGTGGAGACAGTCAACGTGGAGACAATCAGGAGGTGAAGGTGTGTGTGGAGATAATTAGCGTGGAGACAATCAGGAAGGTGAAGGTGTGTGTGGAGAAAGTCAGCGTGCAGATAATCAGGAAGGTGAAGGTGTGTGTGGAGATAGTCAGCGTGCAGATATTCAGGTAGGTGAGGGTGTGGGTGGAGATAGTCAGCGTGCAGATAATCAGGAAGGTGAAGGTGTAGGTGGAGATAGTCAGTGTGGAGACAATCAGGAAGGTGAAGGTGTGTGTGGAGATAGTCAGTGTGGAGACAATCAGGAAGGTGAAGGTGTGTGTGGAGATAGTCAGTGTGGAGGTAATCAGGAAGGTGAAGGTGTGTGTGGAGATGGTCAGCGTGCAGATAATCAGGAAGTTGAAGGTGTGTGTGGAGATAGTCAGTGTGGAGATAATAAGATGGTGAAGGTGTGTGGAGATAGTCAGCGTGCAGATAATCAGGAAGGAGAAGGTGTGGGTGGAGATAGTCAGTGTGGAGACAATGAGGAAGGTGAAGGTATGGGTGGAGATAGTCAGTGTGGAGACAATCAGGAAGGTGAAGGTGTGGGTGGAGATAGTCAGCGTGCAGATAATCAGGAAGGTGAAGGTGTGGGTGGAGATAGTCAGTGTGGAGATAATCAGGAAGGTAAAGGTGTGTGTGGAGATAGTCAGTGTGGAGACAATCAGGAAGGTGAAGGTGTGGCTGGAGATAGTCAGCGTGCAGATAATCAGGAAGGTGAAGGTGTGGGTGGAGATAGTCAGCGTGCAGATAATCAGGAAGGTAAAGGTGTGTGTGGAGATAGTCAGTGTGGAGACAATCAGAAAGGTGAAGGTGTGTGTGGAGATAGTCACCGTGCGGATAATCAGGAAGGTGAAGGTGTGGGTGGAGATAGTCAGTGTGGAGACAATCAGGAATGTGAACGTGTGTGTGGAGATAGTCAGCGTGCAGATAATCAGGAAGGTAAAGGTGTGTGTGGAGTTAGTCAGTGTGGAGACAAGCAGGAAGGTGAAGATGTGTGTGGAGATAGTCAGTGTGGAGATAATTAGGAAGGTGGAGGTGTGTGTGGAGATAATCTGCGTGGAGACAATCAGGAAGGTGAAGGTGTGTGTGGAGATAGTCAGTGTGGAGATAATTAGGAAGGTGAAGGTGTGTGTGGAGATAGTAAGCGTGCAGATAATCTGGTAGGTAAAGGTGTGTGTGGACATAGTCAGTGTGGAGACAGTCAGGAAGGTGAAGGTGTGTGTGGAGATAGTCAGTGTGGAGGTAATCAGGAAGATGAAGGTGTGTGTGGAGATAGTCAGCGTGCAGATCATCAGGAAGGTGAAAGTATGGGTGGAGAGAGTCAGTGTGGAGATAATAAGGATGGTGAAGGTGTGTGTGGAGATAGTCAGCGTGCAGATAATCAGGAAGGCGAAGGTGTGTGTGGAGATAGTCAGTGTGGAGGTAATCATGAAGGTGAAGGTGTGTGTGGAGATAGTCACCGTGTGGATAATCAGGAGGTGAATGTGTCTGTGGAGAAAGTCAGCGTGGAGACAATCAGGAATGTGAAGGTGTGTGTGGAGATAGTGTGGAGACAATCAGGAAGGTGAAGGTGTGGGTGGAGATAGTCAGCGTGCAGATAATCAGGAAGGTGAAGGTGTGTGTGGAGATAATCAGCGTGGAGACAATCAGGAAGGTGAAGGTGTGTGTGGAGAAAGTCAGCGTGCAGATAATCAGGAAGGTGAAGGTGTGTGTGGAGATAGTCAGTGTGCAGATAATCAGGAAGGTGAGGGTGTGTGTGGAGAAAGTCAGCGTGGAGACAATCAGGAAGGTGAAGGTGTGTGTGGAGATAGTCAGCGTGCAGATAATCAGTAAGGTGAAGTTGTGTGTGGAGATAGTCAGCGTGCAGATAATCAGTAAGGTGAAGTTGTGTGTGGAGATAGTCAGCGTGCAGATAATCAGGAAGGTGAAGGTGTGGGTGGAGATAGTCAGTGTGGAGATAATCAGGAAGGTAAAGGTGTGTGTGGAGATAGTCAGTGTGGAGACAATCAGGAAGGTGAAGGTGTGGCTGGAGATAGTCACCGTGCAGATAATCAGGAAGGTGAAGGTGTGGGTGGAGATAGTCAGCGTGCAGATAATCAGGAAGGTAAAGGTGTGTGTGGAGATAGTCAGTGTGGAGACAATCAGAAAGGTGAAGGTGTGTGTGGAGATAGTCACCGTGCGGATAATCAGGAAGGTGAAGGTGTGGGTGGAGATAGTCAGTGTGGAGACAATCAAGAATGTGAACGTGTGTGTGGAGATAGTCAGCGTGCAGATAATCAGGAAGGTAAAGGTGTGTGTGGAGTTAGTCAGTGTGGAGACAAGCAGGAAGGTGAAGATGTGTGTGGAGATAGTCAGTGTGGAGATAATTAGGAAGGTGGAGGTGTGTGTGGAGATAATCTGCGTGGAGACAATCAGGAAGGTGAAGGTGTGTGTGGAGATAGTCAGTGTGGAGATAATTAGGAAGGTGAAGGTGTGTGTGGAGATAGTAAGCGTGCAGATAATCTGGTAGGTAAAGGTGTGTGTGGACATAGTCAGTGTGGAGACAGTCAGGAAGGTGAAGGTGTGTGTGGAGATAGTCAGTGTGGAGGTAATCAGGAAGGTGAAGGTGTGTGTGGAGATAGTCAGCGTGCAGATCATCAGGAAGGTGAAAGTGTGGGTGGAGAGAGTCAGTGTGGAGATAATAAGGATGGTGAAGGTGTGTGCGGAGATAGTCAGCGTGCAGATAATCAGGAAGGCGAAGGTGTGTGTGGAGATAGTCAGTGTGGAGGTAATCATGAAGGTGAAGGTGTGTGTGGAGATAGTCACCGTGTGGATAATCAGGAGGTGAATGTGTCTGTGGAGAAAGTCAGCGTGGAGACAATCAGGAATGTGAAGGTGTGTGTGGAGATAGTGTGGAGACAATCAGGAAGGTGAAGGTGTGGGTGGAGATAGTCAGCGTGCAGATAATCAGGAAGGTGAAGGTGTGTGTGGAGATAATCAGCGTGGAGACAATCAGGAAGGTGAAGGTGTGTGTGGAGAAAGTCAGCGTGCAGATAATCAGGAAGGTGAAGGTGTGTGTGGAGATAGTCAGTGTGCAGATAATCAGGAAGGTGAGGGTGTGTGTGGAGAAAGTCAGCGTGGAGACAATCAGGAAGGTGAAGGTGTGTGTGGAGATAGTCAGCGTGCAGATAATCAGTAAGGTGAAGTTGTGTGTGGAGATAGTCAGCGTGCAGATAATCAGTAAGGTGAAGTTGTGTGTGGAGATAGTCAGCGTGCAGATAATCAGGAAGGTGAGGGTGTAGGTGGAGATAGTCAGTGTGGAGACAATCAGGAAGGTGAAGGTGTGTGTGGAGATAGTCAGTGTGGAGACAGTCAGGAAGGTGAAGGTGTGTGTGGAGATAGTCAGCGTGCAGATCATCAGGAAGGTGAATGTGTGGGTGGAGAGAGTCAGTGTGGAAATAATAAGGATGGTGAAGTTGTGTGTGGAGATAGTCAGCGTGCAGATAATCAGGAAGGCGAAGGTGTGTGTGGATATAGTCAGTGTGGAGATAATCAGGAAGGTGAAGGTGTGGTGGAGATAGTCAGTTTGGAGATAATCAGGAAGGTGAAGGTGTGTGTGGAGATAGTCAGTGTGGAGATAATCAGGAAGGTGAAGGTGTGGGTGGAGATAGTCACCGTGCGGATAATCAGGAGGTGAAGGTGTCTGTGGAGAAAGTCAGCGTGGAGATAATCAGGAATGTGAAGGTGTGTGTGGAGACAGTCAACGTGGAGACAATCAGGAATATGAAGGTGTTTGTGGAGATAGTCAGTGTGGAGACAATCAGGAGGTGAAGGTGTCTGTGGAGACAGTCAACGTGGAGACAATCAGGAGGTGAAGGTGTGTGTGGAGATAATCAGCGTGGAGACAATCAGGAAGGTGAAGGTGTGTGTGGAGAAAGTCAGCGTGCAGATAATCAGGAAGGTGAAGGTGTGTGTGGAGATAGTCAGCGTGCAGATAATCTGGAAGGTAAAGGTGTGTGTGGACATAGTCAGTGTGGAGACAGTCAGGAAGGTGAAGGTGTGTGTGGAGAGAGTCAGTGTGGAGATAATAAGGATGGTGAAGTTGTGTGTGGAGATAGTCAGCGTGCAGATAATCAGTAAGGTGAAGGTGTATGTGGAGATAGTCAGCGTGCAGATAATCAGGAAGGTGAGGGTGTAGGTGGAGATAGTCAGTGTGGAGACAATCAGGAAGGTGAAGGTGTGTGTGGAGATAGTCAGTGTGGAGACAATCAGGAAGGTGAAGGTGTGTGTGGAGATAGTCTGCGTGGAGACAATCAGGAAGGTGAAGGTGTGTGTGGAGATAGTCAGTGTGGAGATAATTAGGAAGGTGAAGGTGTGTGTGGAGATAGTCAGCGTGCAGATAATCTGGAAGGTAAAGGTGTGTGTTGACATCGTCAGTGTGGAGACAGTCAGGAAGGTGAAGGTGTGTGTGGAGTTAGTCAGTGTGGAGGTAATCAGGAAGGTGAAGGTGTGTGTGGAGATAGTCAGTGTGGAGATAATTAGGAAGGTGAAGGTGTGTGTGGAGATAGTCAGCGTGCAGATAATCTGGAAGGTAAAGGTGTGTGTGGACATAGTCAGTGTGGAGACAGTCAGGAAGGTGAAGGTGTGTGTGGAGATAGTCAGCGTGCAGATCATCAGGAAGGTGAATGTGTGGGTGGAGAGAGTCAGTGTGGAGATAATAAGGATGGTGAAGTTGTGTGTGGAGATAGTCAGCGTGCAGATAATCAGGAAGGCGAAGGTGTGTGTGGATATAGTCAGTGTGGAGATAATCAGGAAGGTGAAGGTGTGTGTGGAGATAGTCAGTTTGGAGATAATCAGGAAGGTGAAGGTGTGTGTGGAGATAGTCAGTGTGGAGATAATCAGGAAGGTGAAGGTGTGGGTGGAGATAGTCACCGTGCGGATAGTCAGGAGGTGAAGGTGTCTGTGGAGAAAGTCAGCGTGGAGACAATCAGGAATGTGAAGGTGTGTGTGGAGACAGTCAACGTGGAGACAATCAGGAATATGAAGGTGTTTGTGGAGATAGTCAGTGTGGAGACAATCAGGAGGTGAAGGTGTCTGTGGAGACAGTCAACGTGGAGACAATCAAGAGGTGAAGGTGTGTGTGGAGATAATCAGCGTGGAGACAATCAGGAAGGTGAAGGTGTGTGTGGAGAAAGTCAGCGTGCAGATAATCAGGAAGGTGAAGGTGTGTGTGGAGATAGTCAGCGTGCAGATATTCAGGTAGGTGAGGGTGTGTGTGGAGATAGTCAGCGTGCAGATAATCAGGAAGGTGAAGGTGTAGGTGGAGATAGTCAGTGTGGAGACAATCAGGAAGGTGAAGGTGTGTGTGGAGATAGTCAGTGTGGAGACAATCAGGAAGGTGAAGGTGTGTGTGGAGATAGTCAGTGTGGAGGTAATCAGGAAGGTGAAGGTGTGTGTGGAGATGGTCAGCGTGCAGATAATCAGGAAGGTGAAGGTGTGTGTGGAGATAGTCAGTGTGGAGATAATAAGATGGTGAAGGTGTGTGGAGATAGTCAGCGTGCAGATAATCAGGAAGGAGAATGTATGTTTGGAGATAGTCACCGTGCGGATAATCAGGAGGTGAAGGTGTGTGTGGAGATAGTCAGTGTGGAGACAATCAGGAAGGTGAAGGTGTGTGTGGAGATAGTCAGTGTGGAGACAATCAGGAAGGTGAAGGTGTGGGTGGAGATTGTCAGCGTTCAGATAATCAGGAAGGTGAAGGTGTGTGTGGAGATAGTCAGCGTGCAGATAATCAGGAAGGTGAAGGTGTGTGTGGAGATAGTCAGTTTGGAGACAATCAGGAAGGTGAAGGTGTGGGTGGAGATAGTCAGCGTGCAGATAATCAGGAAGGTAAAGGTGTGTGTGGAGTTAGTCATTGTGGAGACAAGCAGGAAGGTGAAGGTGTGTGTGGAGATAGTCACCGTGCGGATAATCAGGAAGGTGAAGGTGTGGGTGGAGATAGTCAGTGTGGAGACAATCAGGAAGGTGAAGATGTGTGTGGAGATAGTCAGCGTGCAGATAATCAGGAAGGTGAAGGTGTGGGTGGAGTTAGTCATTGTGGAGACAAGCAGGAAATTGAAGGTGTGTGTGGAGATAGTCAGTGTGGAGATAATTAGGAAGGTGGAGTTGTGTGTGAAGATAGTCTGCGTGGAGACAATCAGGAAGGTGAAGGTGTGTGTGGAGATAGTCAGTGTGGAGATAATTAGGAAGGTGAACGTGTGTGTGGAGATAGTTAGCGTGCAGATAATCTTCGAAGGTAAAGGTGTGTGTGGACATAGTCAGTGTGGAGACAATCAGGAAAGTGAAGGTGTGTGTGGAGATAGTCAGTGTGGAGGTAAGCAGGAAGGTGAAGGTGTGTTGAGATAGTCAGCGTGCAGATCATCAGGAAGGTGAAAGTGTGGGTGGAGAGAGTCAGTGTGCAGATAATCAGGAATGTGAAGGTGTGTGTGGAGATAGTCAGCGTGCAGATAATCAGGAAGGTGAAGGTGTGTGTGGAGATAGTCAGTGTGGAGATAATCAGGAAGGTGAAGGTGTGTGTGGAGATAGTCAGCGTGCAGATAATCAGGAAGGTGAAGGTGTGTGTGGAGATAGTCAGTGTGGAGATAATCAGGAAGGTGAAGGTGCGTGTGGAGATCGTCACCGTGCGGATAACCAGGAGGTGTGTGGAGATAGTCAGTGTGGAGATAATCAGGATTTTCCACCTTTGCTAAAATGAACGACATATTTTGTATGTTCCTCCCTAAACATGTTACACAAGATTTGGAAGCGCAGTCGGAGAGTTGGCTCTGGTTAGGAGTAAGCATGGTTCAACCTCCGCCACGACATAACAAAGCCATTGAAAGAAAAGATATTCATAATAATATGTTGATTGTATTATAAGAAAATGTATCTTTTTACAAGTCTGTTCTGTTCATATAGCGCCTTTGCCCGAGCTCCAACAAAAAAGGGATACCCTGAAGTCCACGACAGATTGGTCCAGTGTCATAACAGTATGACTGGGTGAAGTATCATGTCAGGTGTTCCACGAGCATTCGGCCCGGTGTCAGAATAACGTGACTGGGAGTGGTATTATGTCAGGTGGTCCACAAGTGGTCGACCCAATGACAGAATAACGTGACTGGGTGTGGTATCATGTCAGGTGTTCCACGAGCAATCGAAGCGGTGTCAGAATAATGTGACTGGGAGTGGTATCATGTCAGGTGTTCCACGAGCAATCGACCCGGTGTCAGTATAACGTGACTGGGAGTGGTATTATGTCAGGTGTTCCACGAGCAATCGGCCCGGTGTCAGAATAACTTGACTGGGAGTGGTATCATGTCAGGTGTTCCACGAGCATTCGGCCCGGTGCCAGAATTACGTGACTGGGAGTAGTATCATGTCAGGTGTTCCACGAGTGGTCGGCCCGGTGCCAGAATTACGTGACTGGGAGTGGTATCATGTCAGGTTTTCCACGAGTGGTCGGCCCTGTGCCAGAATTACGTGACTGGGAGTGGTATCATGTCAGGTGTTCCACGAGTGGTCGGCCCGGTGTCAGAATAACGTGACTGGGAGTTGTATTATGTCAGGTGTTCCACGAGCAATCGGCCCGGTGTCAGAATAACTTGACTGGGAGTGGTATTATGTCAGGTGTTCCACGAGCAATCGACCCGGTGTCAGAATAACGTGACTGGGAGTGGTATTATGTCAGGTGTTCCACGAGCAATCGACCCGGTGTCAGAATAACGTGACTTGGAGTGGTATTATGTCAGGTGTTCCACGAGCAATCGGCCCGGTGTCAGAATAACTTGACTGGGAGTGGTATTATGTCAGGTGTTCCACGAGTGGTCGGCCGGGTGCCAGAATTACGTGACTGGGAGTGGTATCATGTCAGGTGTTCCACGAGTGGTCGGCCCGGTGTCAGAATAACGTGACTGGGTGTGATATCATGTCAGGTGTTCCACGAGCAATCGACCCGGTGTTAGAATAACGTGACTGGGAGTGGTATCATGTCAGGTGTTCCACGAGCAATCGACCCGGTGTCAGAATAACGTGACTGGGAGTGGTATCATGTCATGTGTTCCACAAGTGGTCGGCCCGTTGTCAGAATAACGTGACTGGGAGTGGTATCATGTCAGGTGTTCCACAAGTGGTCGGCCCGGTGTTAGAATTACGTGACTGGGAGTGGTATCATGTCAGGTGTTCCACGAGCAATCGACCCAGTGTCAGAATAACGTGACTGGGAGTGGT
Source organism: Sinonovacula constricta (assembly GCA_007844125.1). NCBI lineage: Eukaryota > Metazoa > Mollusca > Bivalvia > Cardiida > Solecurtidae > Sinonovacula > Sinonovacula constricta. Next base: position 940,601 of record CM017559.1, read on the forward strand.
ATCATGTCATGTGTTCCACAAGTGGTCGGCCCGTTGTCAGAATAACGTGAATGGGAGTGGTATTATGTCTGGTGTTCCACAAGTGGTCGGCCCGTTGTCAGAGTAACGTGACTGGGAGTGGTATCATGTAATGTGTTCCACAAGTGGTCGGCCCGTTGTCAGAATAACGTGACTGGGTGTGGTATCATGTCAGGTGTTCCACAAGTGGTCGGCCCGGTGTTAGAATTACGTGACTGGGGGTGGTATCATGTCAGGTGTTCCACGAGTGGTCGGCCCGGTGTTAGAATTACGTGACTGGGCGTGGTATCATGTCAGGTGTTCAACGAGTGGTCGGCCCGGTGTTAGAATTACGTGACTGGGAGTGGTATCATGTCAGGTGTTCCACAAGTGGTCGGCCCGGTGTTAGAATTACGTGACTGGGAGTGGTATCATGTCAGGTGTTCCACAAGTGGTCGGCCCATTGTCAGAATAACTTGACTGGGAGTGGTATCATGTCAGGTGTTCCACAAGTGGTCGGCCCGTTGTCAGAATAACGTGACTGGGTGTGGTATCATGTCACGTGTTCCACGAGCAATCGACCCGGTGTTAGAATAACGTGACTGGGAGTGGTATCATGTCACGTGTTCCACGAGCAATCGACCCGGTGTCAGAATAACGTGACTGGGTATGGTATCATGTCAGGTGTTCCACAAGTGGTCGGCCCGTTGTCAGAATAACGTGACTGGATGTGGTATCATGTCAGGTGTTCCACGAGCAATCGACCCGGTGTTAGAATAACGTGACTGGGAGTGGTATCATGTCACGTGTTCCACGAGCAATCGACCCGGAGTCAGAATAACGTGACTGGGAGTGGTATCATGTCATGTATTCCACAAGTGGTCGGCCCGTTGTCAGAATAACGTGACTGGGTGTGGTATCATGTCAGGTGTTCCACGAGCAATCGACCCGGTGTTAGAATAACGTGACTGGGAGTGGTATCATGTCACGTGTTCCACGAGCAATCGACCCGGTGTCAGAATAACGTGACTGGGTGTGGTATTATGTCAGGTGTACCACGAACAATCGACCCGGTGTCAGAATAACGTGACTGGGAGTGGTATTATGTCAGGTGTTCCACGAGCAATCGACCCTGTGTCAGAATAACGTGACTGGGAGTGATATCATGTCAGGTGTACCACGAACAATCGACCCGGTGTCAGAATAACGTGACTGGGAGTGGTATTATGTCAGGTGTTCCACAAGTGGTCGGCCCGGTGTCAGAATAACGTGACTGAATGTGGTATCATGTCAGGTGTTCCACGAGAAATCGGCTCGGTGTCAGAATAACGTGACTGGGAGTGGTATCATGTCAGGTGTTCAACAAGTGGTTGGCCCGGTGCCAGAATAACGTGACTGGGTGTGGTATCATGTCAGATGTTCCACGAGCAATCGATCCGGTGTCAGAATAACGTGACTGGGAGTAGTATCATGTCAGATGTTCAACAAGTGGTCGGCTCGGTGCCAGAATAACGTGACTGGACGTGGTATCATTTCAGGTGTTCCACGAGAAATTGGCCCGGTGTCAGAATAACTTGACTTGGAGTTATATCATGTCAGGTGTTCAACAAGTGGTCGGTCCGGTGTCAGAATAACGTGACTGGGCGTGGAATCATGCCAGGTTTTCCACGAGCAATCGACCCGGTGTCAGAATAACGTGACTTGGAGTGGTATCATGTCAGGTGTTAAACGAGCAATCGACCCGGTGACAGAATAACGTGACTGGGTGTGATATCATGCCAGGTGTTCATGCTGTGCTATACACAATGAAATCAGCACTTTATTTGCTTCAGAGAAACACCGTCTTCAGATAATTGAAAAGTTCTTGGTGGGACATAATAATAAACTAAAGAGAACACTTTAGAAATCCGATTTTCTGATTCATTTTATTATGTAAGTTATTAACTATGTGTATGTCTTTTAAACATATCATATTTATTTCTCCCCACCAATTTGGATTCCGTTATAAAATTGTTATAAAATGTCTATTTTCCCAGTAACATTATACAATAGCCTGGTAAATGTTACTACAATGCTGCATTAACTGAGACAAGTATGGAATCCTGTTTGGTTGTTAAATGTCGCTACATGAAAGAAAGAAATTTTACCAACACGAATTCGTCTCTATAACCCACCTTCGATTTCGCATATCTACTGTCAATCAAGGGGACACATCTAACGTTAAGTTTCGCATGTCAAGACTTTAGCATTTCAACAAGCAATCGATTATTGCCTTCTGTTTGAAGTGAAAATATACTCGGAATGTTAGAAATTTAAATGTAGCGATATTATACGTTTTTTTTTGCATGGGGTTCGAGAAGCGATAATTAGCCTATCGACGGCTACTATTCTCTGGGATCCACCCAGTCCGGGAGCTCATTTTAGCACTCATGTTCACTGTCTACATGAATCATATCCGTTAAATAGAGGTTTTTCATATACAGCATAAGGTCACCGTTTCACATGGTTTACAGGTGTCTGTGCCTAGGAATTGTGTATATTACAGTCTTTTTCATTATTTTTTTGACGAAGAGATCTAAGGACATATCCCGCATTTGGTTGGTTTGTGGAACGGTAAAGAAGGAAGTATTTCCGAATTTGTTCCGTGATGTCTAAACATACTATTTCTCGTTATTTGTTTGTTTTCTTCTCAAACCAAAAGAAAATGACATCATCGACAAAACTGCACGAAAAGTCTAGTCATAAACAGAAAATTAATCAAAGATGATATCCGACAGTTTGAGACAAATTGTTCTCAAATAAGCATATATGTCAGTTTTACCTGAAATATCTTGCAAAATGCTAGACATTGATGCACAGGATCTGTGTGAACAGTGAAGCATAAATCCCCACTCGTCATTGCAAACGGGTAATTTCGATCTGAGCCACGTTGCAGAGATAGCTATTTTTAAACTAAAGGAGGCACGTGACAACTAACTTTTGAGATTAAGTTATATCATCCGCTCTGACGGCGATATCTTTTTTAGCAGAAACCACGATCGTGCGTATAGGATCACCGATTCTTTTGTTTCTAAAAATAACAACCACTTAAGCTAAAAACAATTAACATAATAACTGTGACAAAATTACAATTAAACATTACTCATGTCAATTGCTGATCCTTTTTTTAATATTACATGACTGCACTAATTCGTATGAAAGGGCAGACTCTACTAATTATAGTTTTGGTCCGAGGTATAAGATTGTCAAAGCTCATATATGCAACTGCGTTGCGAAACACTTTCTTTTGCTAAATGCTCTGTTTTCAACATTATATTTGAATATTCTTTATGGCGAATGTGATGCTCTGCATCAACTTTTCGTTTGTGGGTTTGGAAAGAGTGAACATCGAATTGTACTGTCTAAGAATATAGGATGTGATCAAAATCGTCTTTACCTAGACTAATGATAAGTTTTTGCAGAAAATTATGCCTTTAATTATTTAAAGCAAATACCAGATATATGTACCATCTTTAATATATTTGATAGTTCAGTGTTTGTCGGATTTGACCTCGTATTTGTCAGGAGCGTGGTTAAAATCGCCCTCGCGATCGGTCAGTTATCGTCTGTTACTTAATTTAGCATGTGCAAAATGCGACATTAAACGCGATCCGAACAGGCTTCCTTAGATAAGTTACATACATTTTAACATGAACAGTATACCATGTCTTCCTAGATATCACGACCATAGCAGACACAAATATGATATTTCACGAAACTGAACTGTGATATTGATACTTTGAAAGAAAATCTGTTGTCTGGTTCGTGCCAAATTTGACAAAAGACATGATAATATGACCCACGTTCTGATTTTATTTCAAGATAGTGCACAATTTCATAATAAAATTAATTAAATAGCATCTGAGACTGGTATAGTTTCTCTATTATATACCAAACACCAGCACTGACCACGCGCGCTTTGCTGTAAATGGAAATATTAACTCAGGTGACATTAAACAGTGTTTGTTTGTGATTTTATGACCAGAATAAAAGAGAAACACGAGTGCTATTGGTGTTTGTTAATTCCGTTTCGTTGTTCCCTATATACTTCGTGGCAATAACGACTTTTTTCTCTAAAATGGGATACACATTATAAATACGAGTATTGTCACAATACGGATCAACAATTGGGATTGGCGAGTACATGAGACGGAAGTGGTTTGTTGATTGAACACGTTTCAGCCGCCAATAAAACGTTCGATACACTAATGGAATTAACGATACGTTTGGACGTGCATATGATGATTCATGTAAAAGTACTGCTGCTTGAAAACAAAGATAATGCAGCGCCGACGCAGGGGTGTGTGTGGAGAGCCGGGGGGGGGGGGGGGGGTACTGGTGGGGGGGACTACGGTACCACCTTCCCCTGGGGAAATAATGAATAAGGCAAAGCAGCTGGCAGCAGTACTTGCATTCTGTTAACATTTCAGGAATATGTAAAAATGGAAAATGTGTTGCTTGTTTATGAGAAAAAAAAACGTACGTGTCTACCGTGGCTTGTAGCAGCTCCGACAATGGCAATTTCGATGATACAAATTCAGGGGCTGGGGCGATTTTATTCTAACCGATTTTTCTGTAATGAATAATTTACTTCTGATGGAACTTTTTTTATATTTCCTGGTTATTACATTGTGCGGAATTCACGCGTTGACAACTACCACGAAATGATTTTAAGGCCAAACTAACAACCAGTCTGGATTATTTCACTTTGCTAAATGTTAGTCAGAATCACGTACCCGAATTATTTAGTATGTAGGCATAACGATGCCTTATGCGCTTCCTTTACAATAACAGTTTAATTTCAATGCGTTTTAAGACAATTTAGGCGAAAATAATTATATATATTTATATATATATTTAACAAATAATACATGGCCTTGAGGGCAATATGCAAGTTTACGGACTGGTTGGTCGGACCGAGGAAGGAATATGGCCCGAAGCGCAGCTATATATATATACCCTCTTTTGCTCAGATAGCTGAAGGTCCAGAGTTGGAACTATAATTCTGGAATGCATTATCGTCAATATATATTTTAACCTATATGACAACAACTTGAGCCAATCGATGCGTATCTAAACGGTAAACAACACACGCACGCACGCACGCACGCACGCACACACGCACGCACGCACACACACACACACACACAATTATATTTGTGTTTATTATTAATCCATGAACAAATGAAAAAGTGCAACTCTAGGGCGCGAACCTCTCTAATGCTCTGTTGACTAAGATATTCAAGAAATATAAAAGACCAAACAAACAAAAAACAACGAAGCAACAATTCTTCACGACTTTGTAACCTGAACAGTAACTAATGCGTCAACACAAACCTAATCGATCTGTCCATGTGCTAGAGCTTAAAGGGTTATGGGTGCGGAGTACACTCAAACAATTCTGAAAATAACACGTTCTACACAGATACGGTTATGCATGTGTGTACATTGGTGTATTTTACATAATAATTATAAACGTTTATTTTTAAAAAAACGAGAATTACACTGTTTATGGTTTTATTAATAAACGGAACTTTTTTTTGCGGAAGCACAAATTCGCACAAACGGCTACATGTAGCCGTAAAGTGGCATAGTTAGTGAGGTGACTAAACTCGAGTGACGTCATCATTTAAATATAGAATGGAACCGTCACCTTCCAAGTGTCAGTTTCACACCAATATGACCGCGGTGAGAATATGGTCGGTGGCTATTCACAGAAATATTAATACGGTCTTACTAAATATGACGAGTTACCAAATTTCACAATGTAATATAATCATTATAGCCTGGTTTCAGTAAAGTTAAATATCAATAGTTCAGGTAAAGTGTACAAACGTACAATGTATATGTGATTGAAAACTCAAAGACGCATTTTTGTCCAATATAGCTTGAATTTTGCTGCAAATGTCGTACAGGCAAATGAATAATGATAGTACTTTTGGCCTATTTTAGCACTCTGCATTGTCATTTCATTAGTGATCTGGGTTTAATCAGCTTTCTTCGATTGATGGAAGATACCGGCAATATTTAACTTGTATATGCAGATGTTTTCTTAAAGGATTTACAAATTACAAACTGACGCAATAATTATTAAATACCCGATTTCAATGCATTTGTTTAAAATTTCATAAGTTCATAATGAAGAATTATCAAAAAGTCAGAAATTAATGGGTGTCGGTTCAGCGTTGCTAGGATATAAATCTTAACGGCATAACGAAAGACCCGTTGCCCCCTGGAAAGACTAAGCAAAAAGGAAATAACAATTTAAACTTCAAACGAACGATTGCAGCGAATGTTAAATGTTAGCTTATTGTCACCAAGAAAAAGACAATCCCAAATTATTTTTACTTCTACATCATTGTTCAAGGCGGCAACTGACAGTTTGGACGTTTTTCTAAAATAGCTATATAAATTATTGTTACCTTAAAAAGATCCCATGAAATGCTGTTTATTGATATTGATGTCCTACAACTATGTGAAAACGGGAGCACCAAATTCGTCATTACAAAAATGCATTTCCTATCTGAGCCAAGCTGCCCAGCTAGTTATGTTTAGACATTGAAAACCACGTGACCACTTTCATTTGAGATAATGTTATATAGCATCATCCGGGTAATCTGCTTTGACGTCGGTCATTTTAGCAGAAATCCCCAGAGTGCCTAATTTGGACAAACTGAATATTAAAAGCGATATTTTCACGATGTTTCCTATCTAACTATTAAGTAACTTTTAAGTCGTTTTTATTAGACAACGAGTCTATTTAGAATTTATATACATATTGCCGAAACAGAGGTAAAGCTTTGGTAAATGTATTTGATATAAACACTGTCGGATATGACCTTTAAATTCTGTACGTATCAAATTAACCCTTAGCTTGCTACATTTGTTAATTCAGCTGCAATTGATCACTGCTTTTTGCAGTTATTACTATGTCGTCAGCATGCAAATAAGAAACAGCTCAAAGCTATATATATCTATGCTAACTGAACTTTTTTCTATAACATTACTTTTAATATCATTAACAAACATGGAAAACAAAAAAAAGAGAAAGACATTCACCGTGTCTTACCCTAAAATGATGCTCAAAAATATAAGTTTATTTGAATATTTAACTCTAGATTTGACATCATTATACATAGCTTTTATCACGGTCTGCATTTTATCCTTTAATCCCTAATTCAATTAGTTTCACACAGCACTTATCGCGAGATACAAAGTCGAATGCTTTACTAAAATCGATAAAATCACATTAATTTAGCTTATCACTATTATTCATATGATTAATAACACCATGTAAATTAAAAATATTATTAGAGGTACCATTTTTCTCTAAATCATAACCTGTTATTTAAAACTCTGGTAAACAATTTTCCCAATGTACTAGAAAGATTAGTACCTCTGTAAGTTTCGACTTTATTTTTGCATTTTTTATGCAAAGGAATGATTGATGCTTGACGATGAGTTGAGAAAAGAAACAAGATCGAAACTTTTATTAAACAGTTTAGTAAAGTATGGTAAAAGTATCACTTTGGCATGTATAAATGATCATAAAGATAATTATCTGGGCCTCCCAATTTGTTAGAAGCCAGCTGTTTAATCTAAAGCCCTATCTCTTCATGTGTAACCTATATGTTTAATTCCTCAGACATGGCACACAACTCATTCTTTTCATATCTCTCAATGAAAAACGTACCATCTGGGCTGCTTTAAAATAAGTTTTAAAATCAACCATATGAATGTTTGGTTGTTTATCAAGTATGTTCCTTTTTTAAATAATTTCCAGTATAGCTAAGCGGTTTTTCATTTTTGTTTATTACTTTTTTTTACCTCAAAAAAGGTTTAATGACTTGAGATTATTATTTTACTAAAATCACAGAGGGATTTTCTTGGAAAGCCTCTACTATTTTTGTTAAAAGAATTGCCCAATAATTAAACTTCCGAAACTAGGTGAAGACCCATGTTTGCTTAAACTAGGTCAAGACCCATGTTTGCTTAAACTAGGTCAAGACCCGTGTTTGGAAAGAAAACAAATGCTTCTGGTGTACGAATAACGCAATTTAACACAATAAATTTCACTGTTCAAGGTTCTCTTTTAAATTTCATTTCCTTTTGCAAATAAACGAACTGGGAGAAATGACGCGCCGTTGCTTCTACAGGGACTTGTGACTATGATCTTCCTCCACCAAAGTAACTGGACGTCGCTTAAATAGCCATGGTTGGTCGCTGCGAAATATTTCAGGAACATATATTATCCATAATTGTTGACAGACAAAAATTGCGATTAATAATTACAAGGTGTAAACATTAAATTTCACTAGTAAAACATAAAATATCATTGTTAGGCGTTAAATAAATTTCTCTCTTAAACTCTCGAACACACTCGGCGATAACACTACCTGGTAGCTTGTACTAACCCGGCGCTCAAACTCGCACGTTGCTAAGACTAACGAACCGCTCGAACTGCCGCGTTGTTCGAACTAACACGTCGCTCAAACTAAAGCATTGCTCGAACTAACACGTCGCTGGACCAAACACGTTGCTCAAAGTAACGCATTGATCGAACTGCCACGTCGCTCGAACTAACACGTCGCTCGAACTAACACGTTGCTCAAACTAACGCATTGCTCGAACTGCCACGTCGCTCGAACTAACACGTCGCTCAAACTAACGCATTGATCGAACTAACACGTCGCTCGAACTAACACGTTGCTCAAACTAACGCAATGATCGAACTAACACGTCGCTCAAACTAAAGCATTGCTTGAACTGCCACGTCGCTCGAACTAACAAGTTGCTCAAACTAACGCATTGTTCGAACTAACACGTCGTTCAAACTAACACGTTGTTCAAACTAACGCATTGATCGAACTGCCACGTCGCTCGAACTAACACGTCGCTCAAACTAACGCATTGTTCGAACTAACACGTCGCTCGAACTAACATATTGCTCAAACTAACGCATTGATCGAACTAACACGTCGCTCAAACTAACGCATTGCTCGAACTGCCACGTCGCTCGAACTAACACGTTGCTCAAACTAACGCATTGCTCGAACTGCAACGTCGCTCGAACAAACACGTTGCTCAAACTAACGCATTGTTCGAACTGCCACGTCGTTCGAACTAACACGTCGCTCAAACTAACGCATTGTTCGAACTGCCACGTCGGTCAAACTAACGCATTGCTCAAACTAATGCATTGTTCGAACTGCCACGTCGCTCGAACTAACACGTAGCTCGAACTAACACGTCGCTCAAACTAACGCATTGTTCGAACTGCCACGTCGGTCAAACTAACGCATTGATCGAACTGCCACGTCGCTCGAACTAACACGTTGCTCAAACTAACGCATTCCTTGAACTGCCACGTCGCTCAAACTAACACGTTGCTCAAACTTACGCATTGTTCGAACTAACGCATTGTTCGAACTAACAAATTGTTCGAACTAACGCATTGCTCGAACTGCCACGTCGCACAAACTAACACGTTGTTCAAACTAACGCATTGCACAAACTGCCACGTCGCTCGAACCTACACGTTGCTCAAACTAACGCATTGATCGAACTGCCACGTCGCTCGATCTAACACGTCGCTCAAACTAACACGTAGCTCAATCTAACGCATTGTTCGAACTAACGCATTGTTCGAATTGACGCATTGTTCGAACTAATGCATTGATCGAACTGCCACGTCGCTCAAACTAACGCATTGTTCGAACTAACACGTTGCTCAAACTAACGCATTGTTCGAACTGCCACGTCCCTCGAACTAACGCATTGCTCGAACTAACACGTCGCTCAAACTTACGCATTGCTCGAACTGCCACGTCGCTCGAACTAACGCATTGTTCGAACTAACACTTCGCTCAAACTAACGCATTGTTCGAACTGCCACGTCGCTCAAACTAACGCATTTTTCGAACTAACACTTTGTTCAAACTAACGCATTGTTCGAACTGCCACGTCGCTCGAACTGCCACGTCGCTCGACTAACACGTCGCTCAAACTAATGCATTGCTTGAACTGTCACCTCGCCCGAACTAACACGTCGCTCAAACTTACGCATTGTTCGAACAGCCACGTCGCTCGAACTAACACGTTGATCAAACTAACGCATTGTTCGAACTGCCACGTCGCTCGAACTAACACGTAGCTCAAACTAACGCATTGATCGAACTGCCACGTCGCTCGAACTAACACGTTGCTCAAACTAACGCATTGCTCGAACTGCAACGTCCCTCGAACTAACACGTCGCTCGAACTAACGCATTGTTCGAACTAACGCATTGTTCGAACTGCCACGTCTCTCGAACTAACTCATTGCTCGAACTGCCACGTCGCTCGAACTAACGCATTGCTCGAACTAACACGTTGTTCAAACTAACGCATTGATCGAACTAACACGTTTATCAAACTAACGCATTGCTCGAACTGCCACGTCGCTCGAACTAACACGTCGCTCGAACTAACACGTCGCTCAAACTAACGCATTGCTTGAACTGCCACGTCGCTCGAACTAACACGTCGCTCAAACTAACGCATTGGTCGAACTGCCACGTCGCTCGAACTAACACGTTGCTCAAACTAACGCATTGTTCGAACTGCCACGTCGCTCGAACTAACACGTTGCTCAAACTAACGCATTTTTCGAACTGCCACGTCGCTCAAACTAACACGTTGCTCAAACTAACGCATTGTTCGAATTAACGCATTGCTTGAACTAACGCATTGTTCGAACTAACGCATTGTTCGAACTGCCACGTCGCTCGAACTTACACGTTGCTCAAACTAACGCATTTTTCGAACTAACGCATTGTTCGAACTAACGCATTGTTCGAACTGCCACGTCGCTCGAACTAACACGTTTTTCAAACTAACGCATTTTTCGAACTGCCACGTCGCTCAAACAAACACGTTGCTCAAACTAACGCATTGTTCGAACTAACGCATTGCTTGAACTAACGCATTGTTCGAACTAACGCATTGTTCGAACTGCCACGTCGCTCGAACTTACACGTTGCTCAAACTAACGCATTGTTCGAACTAACACGTCACTCGAACTTACACGTTGCTTAAACTAACGCATTGTTCGAACTGCCACGTCGCTCGAACTTCCAGGTCGCTATAGAGTCATCTGAACTACCGGCTAGCACGAACTTGCAGTTCAGAACCACAAGGTGTTCGAATGATCGAGGTTTGACTTACAAATAAATGAATATAAACAACATGTCAACATTACATCTATCAGGGTGCTAAGGAAATAAAAAAGTAACAAATTTGAAAATACATAGTTTTTTTAATTTATATCTGCCTTGTAAGATTATTCTTTGTAAACACTGCCATTTTATTAAAAATACCAGTACGCTGTTAATATGACAAACCACCATAAAGTAAATACGTTATTACAGCAGACATATTTGTGTGCGAACATTTTGGTGAAAGTGTTATAGATTATAGCGCGACGAAAACTATTTCCAAAAAAATGGGTTGTATTTAAAGATTACAAGAGGCTGGAATAGAGACGAGATCTTACACGAGCAATCGTGCCGTGATTTAGTAAAACAATACACTCCATGTATAGTGAATATGTCTTGTCAAATAGATGTTAAAATATAGATTGCGACTTAATAATAGAACTGTTTGTTCTGCACCTTTAATGAAGCTGGATAAAAGTGTAACACTACATAAAGGACAGATCAAGTAATGACAAAATTGTAACATTCAATTTTATATCACATTGTCTCTTAATTTCACAAGCACTGTTATTTTACTATATATTATAAGAGGAAATTGTTTTTACGAAATATTGCGATAGAAATGTTGTTTTTACGAGATATTGCGATATAACATGTTGTTTTTACGAGATATTGCGATATAAAATGTTGTTATTTGAGATGACAATATAATTTAAGTTTTCACTCTAGCACATAAGAAAGGCTGTCTAGTGTTATAATAATTCCTTCTTTACGAATTTGATCTGCGTGTCTGTTATTTTGTATTCAATTAAATTCAAGCACAGTGGGGAGGCATGGTTGGAGATGGTTAAATCTGTTGAAGGGAATTTCGGAGGCTATCTCTTCTTTCCACCTGCCCCGAAGCGCACGTGCGACGATCGTCCTGAGTAGGGAATCTCATGGTCCCCAAATATGGCGATAAGTTTCTGTAGGAGCTGGTCAATCGTCGCCCTCTTGCTTACTGAAAACACAGACATCATCATCATTATCATCATCATCATCATCATCATCATCATCACCATCATCATCATCATCATCGTCATCATCATCATATATTATTAACCCAAACAATCAACAAAACACTGGAGCATGTAGAGATTTTATCAACCTTTTTTTAAAGAAATGACTTAAAGTTATTTTTTTAAGATTTATCCTGTAACAAACCGTGAGGACTCTCCAAAGCTAAAACTGAAAATTTCAACAAAATGCACCTTATTCAAGAGGCGCCCAAGCACGGTAAAAATACAAAGAAAAGCAAGTGTTGGTTTTAAACTATTGAAAGTGGCATTTTGAAAAAAAAACGCGGAGTTTAAGCGTCTGAGATTATTTTCTACAGTTCCAAAAGGACAAAATACAAAATTATCACTGATAAGAGTTAGCCGGATCGTGTTCACGGCATGCTATATACAGTGAAGGCAGCACTACATCTGCTTCAAGTGGACACCATCTCCAGATAACTGAAATACTGTTGGTATGACGATAAACCCTATAAACAAAGAAACAATCTTCCAATTTATGCCATACTCTTTACTGACTGGTCCCTTTACTGCAGCTACCTTCTTTCCCTCACGAGACTTCTGAACTTTCAGTACAATTACTTGTTGCCTCATATAACGCTTTATTTCCCGGGAAAGGCGTCATTGTCGATAGTAAACTGCTACCAACCATCCTTCAGACAAAAAGATCCCGAGAAATTAATCTTTCGGCAATGCAATTTAGTGGGAAAGAGTTTCAAAAAGTGTCATAAAGGCAGGGTGAGACCGTGCAAATCTACAGTATTTAATGACGCGATATATGTGAGATATCCCGGCCATATTGTTAAAGCAGTCTTGCCACAGTTTAGCGTATATTCGTGACACAAAGACAATTCACGAACTTTATATTCACCATGCCGTCTGTATTTTCCTGGAAAAGTCCAATGGATGGCGCATTGTTCTTTTTAATCAAATGAATTGCGGCACTTTCATGTATTGAAATTTGTATGTTAATTGAAGGTTGGTGAATATCAGAATAAAATTAGATTTTAGTTTAAGATCTAGTGACCCCTTCATCTGTTACTTGAACTTGTTTATGTACCACATATAAATGTGGGATTTGTTTATATTATATTTGTTACAACACTGTACTATTTACAAATTAAGATAATTTTGTCTTCTGTTCCATCTGCTATATCTATTCAGACCCCCTCCATTGGGTCCAAAGACACTTCGTTAGGGCTATTTAACGTAGTTTCTTGTAGGAATAAAACAACTATAATTAGTTCGTTTTATTTTTACTAGTATTTTTGCCCCTTTTTGCTCTTTTCTCTTACAGAAGCTGGAAACTAGCACCTTTGTTTTGTAAATAGATGTATTATTTCTTCTTGTCTAACCTGCGTTTTATAATTAATAACTAATTGCCGTCAATCTAGTTTGTTATCACCAATGCTTCTCAACAATGTGTAAACATTTTTTATTTACTTTTGCTGCATAACCTTATATCTTCTACATGTTACATTTGGTGTTGTTCACAACTACGTCGAGACATGACAATCAAACATAAACTGTAGACTTAATTTTAGGTTTTGACTTTTCGTCGATACCCAAGCTCGTTTATTCCGTTTTACTACACTCGTCGACCGTGGGTTTATTGGTAAATTTTCTGTCGTCTTATCGAACAGAATAGAACAAGAATTTGCCAGTCATAATGCTGCTTACAAAAGCCATACTCTTCAGCGTGGAGACTAGAAATACATTTATAACAATGACGTCGCCATATTGACAAGTCTGTCGAAAGAATGAAAGAACGAGCTTTATCATTGGATTATGAAGCGACCTTAGCAGTCAACAGACAAAATTTACTTTAAAAACTTAGTATTTTAATCTTACATGTATGTGTTTTCACAACTCTACTCTTTTACCAGATTCGTGGGGGTTGCAGAATACTTCATTTTTATAGAGGTAAAATTTTGGTAGTGTTAGAATGTAGTTTAGCAAAAGATTTGCTTGTTTTAACAAAAGATTCAAATTTGTCCAACTGTGGATAAGTCATTTTAACTCCGACAGTCCCGACAGCGTTAGGAATTTTAGAAAATATTAAAGGATAAAAGAATAGAAAAACATTTTTAAGAAAGAATGTTTAGGTGGACACGGAAATGCTGGTTTATCAGGCTACTTAGAGGTTCAGAAATATAGTATTTTTCAGAAACAAGCAGGATTATACTTCAAGACATGTAACTTTTTTCACCAAGAAAATAATGCAAACATTTATTTAAAAAAAATCCCCAAATCGAATGCAACGTTTGATTAACAAACTTAACTTTGGGAATGCCATTATACTTATAATGCAGCTTATATAAATACTTTATGACCATCAGATTCTGTGTATATGGGAAGACCAAGTTTATTGCGACTTGTTGAGTTTTGCGTGGGTACCTGACCAAGTTTATGGCCGACTTGTTGAGTTTTGCGTGGGTACCTGACCACGTTTATGGCGACTTGTTGAGTTTTGCGTGGGTACCTGACCCAGTTTATGGCCGACTTGTTGAGTTTTGCGTGGGTACCTGACCAAGTTTATGGCCGACTTGTTGAGTTTTGCGTGGGTACCTGACCAAGTTTATGGCGACTTGTTGAGTTTTGCGTGGGTACCTGACCCAGTTTATGGCGACTTGTTGAGTTTTGCGTGGGTACGTTGTCATGATATATAACACAACATCATAAGTATCTAAAGGTGCTATCCGACAGTTTTCCTATATCTAATGCATGTAAAGTACCTCTTACTCTTGGACCTGGAGATATGAGTATAATTACTGTTAGGTTTATACATTAGTTTGACATAAGGCTTTTGGAAAGAACAAATTGTGCAATATGTCGCTTCAATTGCCAGTCTAACAATAGTCACAATGGGGATGTCAGCTAAAAATAGATCAACCTCGGAACTGATTACCCAGATGATCATTAACGGGATCTTAAAAGTAAGTTGTCACGTGATTTTCTCAGTTTAACATTAGATAAATGTGAAGCATGGCTCCGATAGGAAATACTTCTTAATGACATGTTAGTGTTATGCTTTGCTTTTCACATCGACGGAGGGCACCAGTAAAGAGCTTTTGTCGGGATCTTGTCAGATAACACTTGTTTATTTGGTTGCATGAGAGAGATATAAAAATGGACCAAACTATTAGTACCACCACTAACCTTTAAATGTGTGCATATGTCGAATTTATGTAGCCATATATTATCTCTGGTTGTGGTATTTTACATAATTGCTGCAGAAAAAAAAAACATTCATCAGTTTAGGCTTTTGATGATTTTTAAAAAGTATCTCAATTTTAGGGCAGTAAAAATAGTAAATCAGCGCTTAAATTTTCATTCTTTTCAAATTAATAAATAAGAACGATTCAGATTCCTGCTAAAATAGATATCGACTTAACAGCGAATAAACTAAAACATACGTGGTCACGTGGTTTTCTTAGTTTATAAATAGCTAACTGTGCAGCGTGGCTCAGATAGGCAATACATGTTATGGTACACTTTTCAGACAGGTGTAGGACATCAATAACCAGGATTTTGCGATATCTGTTCAGGTAACAATGGTTTATTATGATGTTTAATGAAAATATTTTGGTCCAAACTGTCGGATAACACATGTAAATTTTTCATCACTATCTTACTAATCTGCGTAATGTTTACATAAGATAAGTTCACGTACCGTATATTAAAATACACATATAAAATTATGTATCATATACATATACTTAGACAATAATTGACTGTTGAGTTTGGAACGGCTAAATGACTGTTTTCCATTATTTGGAGTGGGTCAACCAAGACTTGCGTTTTTCAACCAAAAACATAATGTAGTTTGATCTACGTGAGACGTTCTATTCAGTTATTTCTTATGGTTTAAAAATCTTGCTTGTCATCTCACATTTAAACTGACTAAATATGATTATTTGCTTTAATCTGAATTATAGCAAACCCCAATTTAGATATTAGTCACAATAACTGATAACTATATCAATGTTGCCAAGTCGTTAGAAATTGTTTAAATTGTTAAAATAGTTGATATACGTTGGAATTTGAACATACCATATTATTCACTACCTCAGAATGGTGTTTATTTTAGTAGACACTTAGATAAGATCAATCGTTTAGTAACTAAAACATTGATAGGAAAACCCGGGTTCGAGTTCCAGCTGACCTGCGGTGCACCGGTGGTTCTAACCAGATATTTTTCCGGGGTCTTCCACGACCAAAATAAAAGGTCGTCGCTATAATGTTAATGATTTGTCACTGCGATTGCGATTATTACTAAGGAGTAAACTATCCGGAGCAGTGCGTTAAAATAGCCCCCCCCCCCCCCCCCTTAAAGATCATCATCTCGTGTATGTTTATGAGAAATGAGGACTTATGTTTCACTGTTCACAGTGATCTAGGGCATCAATGAGCAGCATTTTGCAGGATCTTTTCAGGTACATTGACTTGGTTGTTTGAGAAAAAAGATATTACAGTCTAAACTGTTAGATACCACTTTAAAATCAAGATATTTTGTTTTGGTTTTAAATTTTCAGAATACTTGAACAGTTTAGCCATAACTTGGGACTTACTGTATTGACTTTTACGCAAGGCAGCTATTTATACATATGTACAAATACATATATATGTACAATAATATGGCACATCTAAAAATAAAATATACAGTACTTTAAAAGCAACAATCGAAATAATAATTGACATCATTTCCGTTACCAATATTGAAATAATCCTTTCTACCCCAAATATATTTTACAAGATTAGTCTGTTGCCGATTTTGAAAGTTCTATTAAGCATGACGTCATAACCTTGAGGTTCATGTAGGTTTGAACTCGGCGGATTCCTCCGGTCGCGGGTCCATTATGTAAAGATACGTCATCAATTATTTCAAGAGGATGCTATAACTGTTTAAACGCGCTTGATCTATTAATCATTATTCCTGATTTGAGGGAATTAACACTAATTGATAAGAAAAGGTCCCATCAAGATATTAATAGAAATTGGATACCAGTTGCTGTGTAGATTTTTTAAACGAAGTCTACACATTTACAGGACAACCATTGCAGTTATACATATTTCATTTTGTTAACAATGAAGTTGCTACTAACACAAAATAATCATAATCAAATAATGATGATTCGACCTACTTACCGTCATCAAATATCGCTGAACCAGCTCTTTTATTGAAAACTGGTTCGATTTCATCCTCAATCATGTCTGTAAGTAAATAAGTCATCATCATCATTATCATCATCATCAACAACAACAACAACAATAACAACAACAATAAAAAATATCATCATAATCAGGATCATCATCATCATCATCATCATCATCATTTTCATCACTGCCATCATCATCATCAACAACAGCAACAGCAACATCATCACTACCACCACCATCAGTATTGCCATTGTCATCATCATCATCATCATTTCACATATTGATTAATCAAAATTAACTGTCATAAAATCCCCCCGACAAAATTAACTATAAAAATAACCCCAATTTAATACTAATTTTAGATATGTCCCTGTATTAAGTTCACACCATTGTGACTTCAGGCTATACTTAATGAAAAGAGTCCCTAGCGATTACAACCTGCCAGAAAAAATCATTAATAAGATATCCTAATGACTGATTAATCTTTTTGACGTGATTTCTGTCAAATACTTAATGTTCAATTTTAAACGAAGTTTAATGTTTGAATAGTAAAAGACTTCAAAGTAACTTTTTTACGATATGGTTAATCTATTGTGAAAGGTATTTATACGACCATCGTTTTTTACCGAAAGAAGTCTTCCTAATATCAATATAGAATGACATATTAAAATATTAAATATAAGAAAATGTCACGTTCATAAAACATTTTTAAATTTAAAAAACAACAACACACACTTTCATTTTAGGATTTTTCTTTTCAAATTTTAACATTTTTTACCTTAAGTAAAAACAACGACTAAAATTATATATACGACCACACGTACACCATAGTGAACGCCTTAACACTTTGCCTTTTTTTAGTGTAACCTTACACCGACACATTTATGTTGGCGAGGTCCAATTTATTATTGGAGGAGGAACATCCGTAGACAAATGTGTGGGTAAGATAACCGGCGCAACGCAGGACAGCTGGACGAACTTCTGACAGGAATAGTTCACGCCCCGACCAGGACTCGAACCCATGCAGTGAGGGAATAGTGAGTTAGATGTTTGGAACTCAGTCCAGGTGCGTAACCCCCGTTCGAAAATTCGAAAATCTAAAAGTACCAATCACACTAAGAAAGTCGATGCCTAACCCTGGTTAGGAATGATATATTTTATTTCCGTAGTACTATGTCTTATTTACTAAATCTTATTACAACAACAATCAAGTTGGAAGGAATTTAAATGATTAAACTTATACCCGTCAGGACTTTACTTGTTCGTATTTTGCGTTAAGATCTTCGCATGTCCGCATTTCCGCAGTTATTCATTAGAAAAGAACCAAATATATTCAAAAGTATTACTACAAAGGCTAGTTGCATTGTAATTGTGTGTAACTTCAAAAACAGTCCAGATAAGCGACTGACTCTGTATTTCCACCAGGAACGCATAGTTTAAGATTGGTAACTTTCTTATTTTTAACGTCTCCTATGTCAAGATTTTTAATAAGAAGGATGAGCAAGCCTGGGACATTGGATATGTTCGCTAAAATACAAAACAAACTTTATGCACTAAAGAAGATAAAAAGCTGATATATTGATAAGTTGACGCTTAAAAAACTAAGAAGAAAATTGTGTCGATGAAATCCAAACAATTGTTTTTATTTTGACTTGTCCTGAATGAATATATTTTCCGTAACAAATATAAATATACATGTTCCTTTTTGAATGTTTTCGAATGATGACTATAGTACAGACAAAAATCCGAGTAAGATAAACTGTTCATATTAATTCAATATTAATTTAATTTTAAGTTCTTTTTTGTTTTTTTTTAATTTTAACTACTTTAATTTTATTTTTAAATAAATTTTAATTTTAATTAATTTTAATTTTAATTTTAATTTAAGCTTCTATTGATGAATGATTTGAATCCGGGAGTTTTTTTTAACTTGTATAAAAATACATTACTTGTTTGGAGCTTTGTAAATTCAAAACAAGAACTGTATCGCAAAAATGAAACTTTCTTCTTATCAGTCAAAAATAATTAACAAGAAATAAAAAGTCGAGAAAGCAGGGAAATTGTAGAAACAAAACTGATTATGAATACTTCTTTGTAAGTAGATACGCATACACTGCATATATACCCTAATTCTATTATATAAGACTATAGCTTCTTTAAACTTTTTTGATTTGATGTATTCGGTTAATTATAAAAGAAAGCTAGCTCTGTATTTATTTTAACGTGTTGATTCTTCAAGAAGATGATTTCAATAGACAACCTTAATCAAAATTAATAAAGAAAACAACAACACAAATGTTTAGACTTAATTTCATTTTAATTGAAGTCAGATTAACGATCTATCGCTCCTTAATTGATGTGTCAATTGTTTGTTGTAAAATTGTTCGATAAATACAACAGTGAACTGTGTTATGGTCAAATTGGAATATAAAGATGTGTTTCGTTTTTATCGTCTTCGTTTTATATCGCCCAGCACTTAAGCAACACATTCACTATCGTATTTTTGTCAATTATCTAGTCTCAACATTATTTGAGATACTTATTGCTTATTTATATATTCCGAGATATATATTTAATTTGACTACAAAGAAATGTCAAACATATAGGAGGATGCATTCAGCGATGATAAACTATTTCTACAACTGACATTGCTGTAAGAACAGAGCTGAAAACAACTGTTCCAAATAACAGTGAGAAGAAAATAGAGTACTTGCACCCTTACTGCCCCCATCTCTCCCCAAAGGAATTACTTGACATTCATAATAATATAAATTCAGTTAATTAATGAACAAACTGAAGAAAAAAATACCCTTGAGCCAGTTAAATAAACGGAACGGAACATATTTTCAAAAATTCTAGAAATCAAGACCAATGGCGTATAACATCCTTATTCCACATTAATAACTTTGGGGAAAAAAATGACGCGTACTCTAAGGTTATAATTCTAGACTCGGCCGCGGTAAGAGCTTTCTCCTTATGAACAACTACACATTTCAAGACATGTTCGACGCCATTATAACAATATTGAAGAAGATGGCAGGGATGGATCCAGGTGTGGGGGCAGGAGTAGGGGCAGGGGTGGAGTGGATACACACGTATAAGCTTAAAAAATCCTAACTTTTAAAGTAAATTTTGTCTGTTGACTGCTTCTGTGTATATATATATATCTAATATTTATCCCATCAAAACTTTCTGGATTATGTTGTTTCGAAGCTCAGGATTTATCACAAAGGCAATAGATTCTTGACTATGATCTGTTATTGTACCTTTGTGTAATTTTCGGCAGCGTCACACTCTCTTTGTCAGCACTAATTTAGACGTTGTTGCTGATAACGTGAACTATTTCTGTCACTTGACCGGAGATGTGATACACCCGAAAATTACACAAACGTGACAAACGGCACAGAGTCAAGTCAATTCTTTCATTATGAGTAACTTCTTTTTGTATTCGTTCTTGTATTAATTTTAGCCGCTAAAGAAGCGACTGTTCACGGCTGGCGGTTTCATTTGATCATTTTATGTTCTTGTATCTGACATGTCTCAGAGATTATGGACCTTAAAGCCTGCAAGCATATCTTATAATGGATAATTGCTTAATTGTTTCTAAAACATTATCAGCATTACCTGGACATTGTCTAATATTAAAGTCATCTTAAGGCAAAACAAGTGTAATAGAAACCATATAGATCTTGAAAAAAACCCGCAATGGACGAGTTTTAAATTTTAATGTAGACGTGTATGCCAAATTGTAATAAAATTCTCAAACCAGTTTTGAACTAAAGGTGTTTTTGTTTGTTTGTTTTTAAATTGGTATTTAAGGTGTCTCTATAGAAATAACAAATCTCCCAATATTTTGTTATATCCTCTTAGAAGAAGTGTCTGGCTATTGAATATCATTTGGAAACAATACTTAAAATTGGACAAAAGCAACCAAACATGTTACTTGAATTGTTTGACTCAAACTCTTCCAAATATGTAATTAATTGTTTACAAACCCAGCACGTTTAAGATTGGTTTTCCCATTTTTTCAGCTTACTGTACTTTATTGCAAAAAACACCGAGCTCTAGATAGCAACACGATTTATTTCAGAGTTGCCGCAAATGTTCTATAAAGTATTTTGGTTGATACTGCAAAAATAAAAAAAATAATTCACCACATGGTTTTGATTTTTTAGACTTTGAATATACCAGCTAACGAATCTGTAGTCAAATTTATCAAAAATCATACAATTAAAATACATTTACAGAAGAAACATTAAACACAATACATGTTTCCTTTCTAATCTGGTTGAGTGATGCAGACATAATTATCAAAATGAAAAAGTAGAAAGAAAAAAAGTTGACCATTCGTGCCTATACCGGTATTCGAACCCTCATCCCGAAGTTTTGAAGAATTTTACCCATTGGAGGTGTAGCGTTACATTTGCTCTAACTTAGGTATCCAGGGGGAGCACGATTAAGATGAGATACGATTAAACCCTTTAATGAAGGACTTGTTAAATCAATTTATTTAAACCGGACCTGGTAGTGCAATCGGCAGAGGGTCTGCTCCAGGTACGAGAGGCCACGGGTTCTATCACGGGCCGCGACATACCAAAGTCTTTAAAAATTGTAGTGGCATAGCTTCCTTGCTAACGCTCAATCAAATATAAGGATTGTCCCACGACAGGTTGACCCGTTGTCGGGATTATGTGACTGGGTGTGATATCATGCAAGGTGTTCACGGTATGCTATACGCAGTGAAGGCAGCACTGTATCTGCTTCAAGTTGACACCGTCCCCAGATTACTGAACTACTGTTGGTGGGACGATAAACCAAAAAAAAACAACAACAACAAAACAATAAACATAGAATTGACTTAACTTATTAGGATATTAAAAGGCTCATTAAACATTAATGAATTGTATCAAGTTTATTAATTTAGTTTCTTTAAGAAAGAAATCAGTTGACCAATGTTTATGCATACTATCGTTTTTTTTTTTCAGATTAACGCCATAATTATTTTATTCTTAAATTAACTTCGCAAATTATGTTCTAAACAGTAATACAACATGCTTGTTTCTTTCTTTTTTTTCGTCATACTTGCCATGTATTATTGAACATAAATATTGTCCATATGCTTGTGTACTGAATAGAATAATTGCAAAATATTATTATCGATAATAGTACCGGTAGTGTATGTACTAATTATGCTCATTGTTATAATTAACGCGTATTCAATTAAGCGCCAGATGATCAGGCTTATGCAAGACATATAGAGATAGATCAACGTACTCCCGATGTTACCCTAATGCATGTAGTTGTTAGTAAATACCGTTAATATTATTTTTCTAAATGTTGCATGAAATGGAATAAACATTTGTTTCAAAGGAATATAAACAAAACCGCCACTGGTCAAGCGATTAGAGTCAATGACTTGCAACTCCTCAGCCCCTTAATGCGTGGGTTCGAGTATCGGTCGGGGAGAAAACTTTCATGTGGGAAGTTTTTTTAGCTAACCTGCGGTACGCCTGTGTGTTTCCCCTGACAAAGGTTTGGGGGGATCTCTCTTCACCAATTATAAGCTGGACGTCAATATATATAACCATATATGTATCGGTGTAATGTTAGACAAAGAAATCACAAAATCTACAAGCAAACTTTTTTTTTCGAAATTACATGTATACGGGAAAACATGTCTTCCGACAAATATAAACAACATCAGTACCTGTTATAATCCCTTCCTCCTCGTCCGAAGGTGGAAACTGCATATAGCCGGGGTACGTCTCACCCGGAACGTAGAACAAGGCGCGGCAAGCGTGCAAAGCACAAGCCACCAACACCGCGTGAAGTAATAACCGTACGAGTCCAGGAAACATAGCGGAGTTCAAATATGTGTCCAAAATATTCAATAATAATATTAATATTACTTTTTAAAGACAATTTCAAAGTAAAATATTATAGACACTACAAAAATGTCCAGAATCGAAATTTAAAATCGCGAAAACGTTTTCAGTAGCCGCCTTGATACAAAGAGCGTTGTCAATACAGCAAGCGTTTACGTGGCAGCCTTCTCTGTGATTGCCACAAGCCAGATAATTCAAACCCTGATTACAAATTCTCCATTAGTTTCCCGATAATACTCGTCCTACGGCAGACTGCTCGTCGTCTCACTACGTTGAAGATCCGTGGGTAAGCATTGAATTTACCTTTATAGTAGAGAGTTTTAAACCTCCATTAGAGCTTAATCAATACGTATTTGTAACGCGAAATTTGATTAGTTCATGGCCAGATGACGTCAGCGAGACGCCATGTTTGATAATGTCATTAGCACGTGTACTGACTATTAGAGAAATGTTTTGTGCTGGAGTGAAAGTAACCTCACTCATAAGTGACAATAATTATTTTTGAAAGACTTGATAATATGCACGGAGGAGCAATGATTATAGATATCATAGGATAAGAATAGAACAATAATGATGAAAGGTGAAAGGCATCAAGCATGAACCGAAACAGTAGTTTTAGTATATAAAGGTCTTTACTTATTTATGTAGCAAAAATATGAGAATATCGTTTTCTGATTGTATTGTGGGCATTTAATCAGTTATGGAAAAGTATTGTCCATCAGAAATTTTATGTCTGTTATCAATTATATCGAGTTTCGTTTTATGTTTAGAACGTTTACTATTTTCTGTTATTTTAAAGTGGTTAAGAATAAGTGTTGTTTTAGGTCTTTGTCTCCCGAGATGACAAAATATGTCGTTTTTATGGTAAATAAACTTAATGTCAGGTCAACTCGCATAAGGGATGAGCGTCGTGCTTTCATTAGTCCACTCATTAGGTCACCACACTTTAGGCGTGACCGTCATGCTTTTATTCCTCAAATCACGCCTAATATAAGGTCACCACGCTTTCGGCGTGAGAGTCACTCTTCCATTCCTCAAATCACGCCTTATATTCGGTCACCACCCTTGAAGCATGAGTAATATTATTTCATTCTTCAAAATCACGCTTCATATACGGTCGACATGATTTCGGCGTGACAGTCACTCTTAAATTCCTCAAATCACTCCTTATATACGGTAACGACGCTTGCGGTGTGAGGGCCACACTTAAATTTCTCAAATCACGCCTTATATAGGATCACCACGCTTTCGGCCAGAGAGTCACTCTTTCATTCCTCAAATCACACATTATATACGGTCACCACGCTTTTGGTATGAGAGTCACTCTTTCATTCATCAAATCACGCTTCATATTCGGTCACCACGCTTTTGGTGTGAGAGTTACTCTTTCATTCATTAAATCATGCTTCATATTCGGTCACCACGCTTTAGGCGTGAGAGTCACTCTTTTATTCCTAAAATCACGCCTTATATACGGTCACCACGCTTTAGGCGTGAGAGTCACACTCTCATTCCCCAAATCTCGCATTATATATGGTCACTACGATTTTGGTGTGTGAGTCACTCATTCATTCATTAAATCACGCTCCATATTTGGTCACCACGCTTTAGGCGTGAGTGTCACTCTTCCATTCCTCATATCACGCATTATACATGTTCACAAGACTATCGGCTCTTTCATTTATTCAATCACGCTTCATATTTGGTAACCACGCTTTAGACGTGAGAGTCACTCTTTCATTCCTCAAATCACGCCTTATATTTCAGTCACCACGCTTTAGACGTGAGTGTCACCCTTTCATTCCCCAAATCACGCTTCACATTCGGTCACCTCGCTTTCATCATAAGAGTCAATCTGTCATTCCTCAAATCACGTCTTATATATGGTAACCACGCTTTCGGTGTGAGTGTCACTCTTTCATTCTTCAAATCACGTTTCATATTCGGTCACCACGCTTTAAGCGTGAAAGTCACTCTTTCATTCCTCTAATAACGCGTCTTTTACGGTCACCACCCTTTAAGCGTGAGAGTCACTTTTTTATTCCTTAAATCACGCCTTTTACTGTCACCACCCTTTAGGCGTGAGTGTCCCTCTTCCATTCCTCAAACCACGCATTATATTTGGTCGCCACGCTTTCGGTGTGAGAGTCACATTTTTCATTCATCAAGTCACGCTTCATATGCGGTCACCACGCTTTAGGCGTTAGAGTCACCTTTTCATTCACCAAATTACGCATTATTTACGGTCACAAAGCTTTTGGCCTGAGAGTCACGCTTTCATTTCTTAAATCGCAAATTATATACAGTCACCCCGCTTTAGGCGTGAGAGTCACCTTTTCACTCACCAAATCACGCATTATTTACGGTCACAAAGCTTTCGGCCTGAGAGTCACGCTTTCATTCCTTAAATCGCAAATTATATACGGTCACCCCCCTTTAGGCGTAAGTGTCACTCTTTCATTTCTCGAATCACACTTCCCATTCGTTCACCACGCTTTCGGCCTCACATCTCGCTTCATATTCGGTCAACACACTTTAGGAGTGAGTGTCACTCTTTTTCCCCTCAAATCACGCTTCATATTCTGTCACCACGCTTTAGGCATGAGTGTTACTCTTTCATTCCTCAAATCACGCCTTATATTATGTCACCACGCTTTCGGCGTGCGAGTCACTCTTTCATTTCTCAAATCACGCTTCACATTCGGTCACCACGCTTAAGGCGTGCGAGTCACTCTTTCATTCCTCAAATCACGCATTATATACGGTCACCACGCTTTCGGCCTGAGAGTCACTCTTTCATTCTTCAAATCACGCCTTATATACGGTAACCACGCTTTGGATGTGAGTGTCACTCTTTCATTTCTCAAATCACGCTTCATAAACGGTGACCACCCTTTGTGAGAGTGAGAGTCACTCTTTCATTCCTCAAATCACGCCTAATAAACGGTCATCACCCTTTAGGCGTGAGTGTCACTCTTGCATTCCTCAAATCACGCTTTGTTTACGGTCACCACGCTTAAGACGTGAGAGTCACTCCTTCATTGCTCAAATCACGCTTCATATACGGTCACCACCCCTTAAGCGTGAGAGTCACTCTTTCATTCCTCAAATCACGCCTTATATACGGTCACCACCCTTTACGCGTTAGTGTCACTCTTGCATTTCTTAAATCACGCTTAGTATACGGTGACCACGCTTCCGGCGTTAGAGTCACTCTTTCATTCTTCAAATCACGCTTCATATTCGGTCACTACGCTTTTGGCCTAAGAGTCACTCATAAACTCCTTCACTCGCGCTTACGCTCCCTAAACTTGCTCTTTACCGCTCTACACAGAAATGTGAATGACAAATCGATGTTTTATATGTGCATATTGCTATTTGCCCAGGGCCAAGCTTCTTGCAATATGTCGATTGTTCATCCCCACTTACACCTAAATCATTCTCGAACCCGCTTTACAGTTTTTTTATTTCGCACATCTAGTTTTGACCATAGATAGACCGTCGATTCTAACACTACAGCTATTATAAGTTACATGATACTTTCACACCAACCATATATAGATGTAACATGTATAATGGTCTGATCTATTCACACGAAATATGATGGTTTAATAAAATCAATGGCAGAAGTGGGGAATGGGGTGCGTGGCTGAGCGGCTGTGTCGCCGACTTGTAACACCTCAGCTCCTCACCGCGTGGTTTCGATTCCTTTTACGTGGGGATTTACTTTTAAGCCAGACTGCGATACGCCGGTGGTTCTACCCAGACACAAGTCTGGGGTCTTCTATCACTAATAAAAAGCTGGACGTCGCCAATAAGACCATACGTGTGTCGGTGCGATGTATGAAACTAACATGGGCAAGACGGCTTAGACGGGCGCTAAATCAGCGCAGGCACACCGAAAATACATATACATTAAACATAAATGAATATACACTAAACATACATAACTATTGTAAATATCGTATAAAGGCTAGATTACATGTACGGGTTTTGTATGAAACGCAAATGCCACATCATGATTTCGTTGAACTTACGATGCGTAACTAAATGTATCGTATATTGGTAAGTTTTGTCTAGAGAATAATGACATTCTTGAACTTTACCTTCAATAAACAGTGTAGGTAGTCTGTGGGAATATATCATTGTAATGAAGGTATTTTGTAATAAGAAGTTGATTGATGTAAATTGTTAAGTGATAAGTCACTCTTGTGATAAATTTATCTTGTGATACGACACTTGTTGATAAAGGCATCTTGTTATAAAACACATGTGTGATAAATGTACGATGTGATAAGACACTTGTGTGATAAATGTACCATATGATAAGACACATGTGTGATAAATGTACCATATGATAAGACACATGTGTGATAAAGGTACCACGTGATAAGACACATGTGTGATAAAGGTACCATATGATAAGACACATGTGTGATAAAGGTACCATGTGATAAGACACATGTGTGATAAATGTACCACGTGATAAAACACTTGTGTGATAAAGGTACCACGTGATAAGACACATGTGTGATAAAGGTACCATGTGATAAGACACTTGTGTGATAAATGTACCACGTGATAAGACGCTTGTGTGATAAAGGTATCTTGTGATAAGACACATGTGTGATAAAGGTATGTTGTGATACGAAACTTGCGTGATAAAGGTACCACGTGATTAAACACATGAGTGAAAAATGTACCATGTAATAAGACACATGTGTGATAAAGATGCCATGTAATGAGACACATGTGTAATGAAGGTACCATGTAATAAGACACATGTGCAATATAAGTATCCTTCTTTAAAAGTTATCAACAACAACAAAAAAACTGTTGTCTGTTAAACCCTTAGTTAATATACCACACAGTCACAACACACTGATCATTTTAAAGCCTCGCCAACGCTACATATCATGTAAAAAGATATTTAAAGATTATTTTTAAAATTTACTCGGTTATAAAATTTTCGTCATTGAAATGCACGTTGTAGACTATACGTATAGATTGTACGCAGGGATGGATCCAGTGAGGGAATTGGATGAGATGCACCCCCCGCCCCCCCCCGCCCCCGCCCCCCCCCGCCTCCCCGCCCCCCCCCCCCCCCCCCGCCCCCAAATAAACCAAGTAAACGAGTAGAGTCGTGAAAACACATACAGTTGAACTTCGTTAATTCAAAGTCGCTGGGACCGGGCAAAAAACTTTGACTTAAATGAATTTTGAAATATCAGATTTTATGTTAGTATGTGCTTGATAAGTGAATTTTACTGCATGATTTTGTATATTCCTTATATATCTAATTTTATGCATTTCCTATGCGTTTTATTGTATGTATGTAAGCTAATTATTTATATTCAAATAAAAAGATAAAAAAAGTTTTAATTTTATCTCTTTATTACACAAAACAGCTAGTACAATTTGGCCTTCAACATTCTTTTCACTCTTTGACCCCTGACTGATCCAGAGATCACATGATAAGGGGCCCAGCAATCAATTTGAAATAAAGGGAATGCAGCTCAAGCGTATTTGTCTTATGCGCTTTTTTATATGATCAAAGATGGAAACAATATGGGACCCGGAAAATAGATTAAGTCATGCGGAATTTTATCTCAAGCGAGTTTGTTATAACGAAGTTCATCTGTACATGTAAACTTCAAAAATAGTAAGCTTTTAAAAAAATTGTTAACTACTTAGGTCGAAGTTAAGGTTAGGGTCCCTAACTGTGTATATATCTAGTATTTACTGCGATTAAATTGAATGGATCTTGATTCATACGATCCCCACCTCCACCCTGTCAGGATCCGCCCCTGGCTGTACGTATACATATTTGTAGCTATAAATTAACTTAAGGAAAACAGTCGTTGTTTCAAAGAACACTGGAACAAATCCTTCCAGTAGAAAAAAGTTTCAACAAGGATAATGAGGCACTCCCTGTCATATTACTGGTCACTTCTTGTGACAATACTTATTTTAACATCGCATTATTTATTAAGAGTACACAGATACGACATAATATCAACAACACCGACATAAACAGTACATATCATAATAACACTGTAATAATGACATATCAATGACATATAAGGTCTTGGCAAATCATATTAAACAAATATTTTTAAGTCCAGATTGACAACAATGTTCCAAAATACGCACTCATTAAACGATAAATCGTTATTTGTTCATCCATAAATAAAGGCCATGTCTACTTGAATGCGGATCTTGTTTAATTAAAGAAAATTCATTGTCACATCTGTCACATTAACTCGAGTGGGGTTAGACTGTATAGAGGCTGTAGAGTTTGTTAATAATAATAATAAGAATAACTCAGTTGCTTGTTATTGATGCGCCAGGACTGCTTGTGCTTCCAAAAACAGCAATGACGCGTGGCTTTTATAGTGATTTGCAGCTGAAATGGAAGAGAACACCGCTTTCTAGGCAAAACCAGCGATGCCGGCCAAACATCATTATTTGCAGAACAGAACATAACATAACATAAAGTTTATTTCTTCCAGTTATACTGATCCTTAAACAAAACAAAAAATATTTAAACAAAAAACAAAACCCAAAACAAAACAACACAAACGCAACACATGCAAAAGAATTAAGTTTAGAAATTTCCTAAAAAGTCAAGCAAAAACAAAAACGGTGACTGGATTATAAAAGAGAAGTCCACTTTTCTTGAGTGGCATTGAAAGACAGACACAGAGAGAAATGGGTGTGGTGAGAAAGAGAGAGAGAGTGAGACAGAACAAGTACGACTACGAGAAATAGACAGACAGTGACAAGAGAGAGAGAGAGAGAGAGAGAGAGAGAGAGAGAGAGAGAGAGAGAGAGAGAGAGAGAGAGAGAGAGAGAGAGAGAGACTAATAGATGCAGAGAAAGAGACACAGAGTTGTTTATTTAACGTATTTACAGTTTTATATTTTCAAACAAAAGCTAAAAAAGATTGAATGCATATGAAATCTCTTTTGTGAGGAAGTCGATCATGCACTTAGTGACATACATTGTTGAGCTATGACATTAATAAAATGAAATGGTGACAAGCAATGGATTGTTGAATCAGTGTTACAAAACTTCTCCGTCTAAAGTTATCGTACGCGTTCAGAAAATAAAAGATGAGAGCATAAACTCTTCATTAAATATAATCAAATTACAATGTCTGATCTCCATTGTTTCATTAGTGTTTTACATGTATAATAAAAGAAGCACCAGATCTGGTAGCGCAATCGTTAGAGCGTCGGCGCCGGGTTGCGACATTGCAAAGTTGATAAAAATGGTAGTCGTCACGCTCCCTTGTTTACGCTTAAGCAAATATATGGGTAGTTTTACGACTGGTTGGCCCGGTGTCAGGATAATGTGACTGGGTATGGTATGTCAGGTTTCAAGGCATGATATACACAAACAAATAAATAAAGTATACATGGCAAACGTGTTTTCATTTCAGTAACTGTATCAGCATCATCTTCGGTTCCTATTGCACTTTTTAGGAAAAGAACTATTTTTGAATGACAAATTGCAGAGATGTTCCGAATGAACTAAAGCCTTCGCTCTGGGGAGGTAATACTCAATGTAATTATAATAACACCCTTTTTTTAATGAACAGGTAGAATTGAGCATTACAGGTCAACGGAGAAATTACTCCACCCAGAGAGTTTGGCTGCAGACAGGCGTC
The DNA here is from genome assembly GCA_007844125.1 of Sinonovacula constricta. Taxonomy (NCBI): domain Eukaryota; kingdom Metazoa; phylum Mollusca; class Bivalvia; order Cardiida; family Solecurtidae; genus Sinonovacula; species Sinonovacula constricta. Next base: position 971,604 of record CM017559.1, read on the forward strand.
AAGACGGCTTAAGTTCCGTAAAGAGACAATAGTCTGTGCTTGTTATTAAATCGCAATACACTTTCAACTGTAGCGCCATCATACTGGACTATCTTGGTTGAACCAGGGGCGAAACTATCCAAGATGGATGGACACCTAAATGAAAAGGTTGATGATTTGTGCAGTAGATCTGTAGCTAGAGAATAGAATTATGCACATGAAAATGTACATACTAAATTCTTAACATCTGAACAAACGTTGTTTTACCTTCACAAACAAAATCAGAGACTAGAACATGTGCTAACCAACAAGGGCAGATCCATGTACCATGTTTGTACAGGAACAGGTGCCGATATCTTGTTTGACATTGGAGAGTCGGGGCGTGATTTTTCTTTTAAATTTAAAATGTTGCGAATATAGTATGTGTTGCGACTAGGTGCTCCAGGGGCATAGTCCACTGGAAACGTTTGAGTTTCTAGGATGTCAGAGTTGCGTCCGGCCGTGAATCAGGATCGAATTTAATACAATTTTACAAGTTTGTGTAACTGAATGTATAGAGTAAAATGTATGTGGATTGTCTGGAATTTTGGCGTGGGTGGGGTTGGATGACATACTCAGGGTCCGCCCCTAGCGTCATCCGCTCCATCCCAACCTGCAAGCATGTCCCTACTAAATAAAGTACAAGAAAGAGTGTGGATGTGAGACATCCAAGGCGTAGTAGACAGCATGCGTTGTAAACAAGAAGATGACTATCCTGGTTCTAAACACTATATAATTATACTATCGAGTCATTACGTAAGCTTTTTTTGAATAACGAACCGTAACTTTGATGGGAACTAGACTACATGTATCTGCTACTTTGCTTTTTTCCTTGTTGTCTGCTACATCTTGAATTACAATCTGCGTTGCTGACATCGGCATACTCGGTTTCTTTAAACAAGACCTCGCCAAACGACTGCTAATTCCTGTTCATGCAAGCTACTTTTAATAATTGCAAGCTAAATTTTTATTGTCGGCAGCTACACGGTTAAAAAACAGAAGACTCGGTTTCTTTCCACATACAAAAAAAAAAAAAAAAAAAAAACTCATAGAACAACTGCGACATCATGTTTTTGACGGCAACATTATCGTCCCGATGAAAAAAACTGCATTTCCAAAGAGGCACTTCTCTCAAGAGGGGCGCCAATAATCGTAGTCCTTACGTTGAAGATAGAGAAATACTATTGTCGCACTGGCGGACATCAATTTTCTTCGTTGCTATGATACATATAAATTATAATTCATAAATATAGGACTATTGTCACCTTGATAGCAATTATTTTATAAAGAACGATAAACAGAGGCGAGTGAATTTAGACATTTAGTTTATAATGGGGGTTATAACGAGTTTCTTTGTGTACTATAGATGAAAGCTATTGGTGTTTAACTACCGCCGAACAAGAATTTCTGGTAAGATTCAGTTAACGATATTAATTATATGTCTATACTTACTTGGGAAAAGTCCATTTTCTGTTTTTCATAGATTGAATTTCTCTATAAATCCGCGAGTATAAGAATATACATGTTATGGAATATCAAAGACTGTTAACGGAAATCAAAGGTTCTTTAGCATAAAACTGACTTCAAAGAAACCGTTTTTTAAACCACGTGTTTGCCAACCGCGAGGTTTGGTCGCCAAAATAAGGCCCTTAATGAAAGTGGCTATACAACTGTGGGTAAAGCAAGGTAAGACAAAATACAGAATTTGAAAATTAACACGACTGATGTGTTGTATACTTAAATGAAGACGTATATGTCAAATTTTAAGAAAATTCTCCATCCAGTTTTGAATTCATGATTATTTTGTCTTCTAAACTTGGTGTCTTCTATTTTAGAAATAAGGAAACACCAAATATTCTGGAATATTTCTCTTTAGGAGACGTGGTTTGCTATTGAGTATCGTTTGAAAACATAGTGTAGTATTAGACAAACCAAACATGTTAATTGATTGGTTTGACTCAAACTTTCCGAAATTTGTAATTATTGTTTTCAAACACAACAAGTTAAAAACTGATTTTCCAATTTATTCTACTTATAGTTCTTCATTAAAAAATCATCGACCTCTTCATAGCTACACGATTTATCTCAGATTTGCCCAAAATGTTCTAAAAAGAATTTTCGTTGATTTTGCAAAAAATAAAATAGTTTCACCTTTTGGTTTTGATTCTTTTTACATTTTGAATTTGTCAGGGGATAAATTCATAATCAAATTAAGCACAAGTCATACAAATAAAATTTATTTACAAGAATTTAATAAAAAATGTACATGTTTCCTTCTTTATATGGTAGAGTGGTAGAGAAATAATTGTCAAAGTGAACAAGTAGAAAGAAAAAAAAAGTTGACCATTCGTGCCCATACCGGAATTCGAGCCGTTAACCTCCTGTTATGAAGCATTTTAGGTTTTTAACCCTAATTTTGATACTCTTTAATAGGAGGTGCAGCATTTCAGCTGCTCTACCTTAATCTAGAAAATGTAAAATGTATCATGATTTAGCGATGAGTCTAATTTCGGGGACGGATCCAGCTGGAAGCTCCCCCCACAACCAACCAACCAAGTAAAAGAGTAGAGTTGTGAACATACATGTAAGCTTAAAATATTAAGGTTGCGTTTCATCATAAATCTTAAGATTCTCTGTATTGCGTATAAATAGATATGGAAATAATGGATATTGAAAGTGAGATAATTCAAAGTTTATACTGTTATTTTGAGTCCATGTAATAATCAGCCTTACTTAAGCGTAAGCACACGTTTATGTAGGAAATAGGAAGAAATTCCCCAAAATAGGGATAAGAAGGGGTAAGAAGTTGTTACATTTATTAGATAAAGGCAAACGGTCCGATACTTACATTAGTCGTCCAAAGTCGAGCAGCCAGCAGTTCAGGACACAAACATGTACACTATTAAACAATTACATTGTATATCATGTACAATCATATGCCTTACACGTTATCGTCGTGGAAGATTAATACACATTGTTTTATATAGCTTCAGAAAATTTCCTGGTGTATTGCTAGAAAGATGGTGGACAAGTCTACTTGAATGTACTTTGATGCACTTCAGACCCAAGCACTCGAGATTGTTTTCCATGAAATGACAACGCACAATTGTACTAATGATTATTTTTTAGCTTTGACTAATCATTTCTTCCTCATTTAATGACCCATAATGATTTTGTTTATCTTTTCAAAGAATAGTTTTAGACTTCATACAGATTTAAATGGAGAAAATCTTTGAAAACAATCCATTTCTTTACATTTAAATGTTGTATCCGGCAGGGTATATCTAATATGTGTATCAATATCTCACCTCTGTTCGGGATATTTGTGCATAGTTGCTGCAGAAACAATCATACTTTAGTCTAAGTTTTGTCGATTTTCAACAGTATCTCAATTTCAGACCAGTAAAACTCGTTATTCAACACTTAAAATGTTTAAATCTATAAATAAGAACGATTGGAATTTCTGCTAAAAATAGCGGATGACGTAATACTATCTTTAAAGCTATCACAAAACACGTGAAAACAATATAAACGGTACCAATAATTTTAAAAAAGAAGCACGGTAGAAACACCAAAATAGTTCCTAATGACCCCATCTTTGAAACACCTTACAAGTATATCAGAATCAACTGATAAGCCCCCCCCCCTCCCCTTGAAAAAGGTAAGCTGAAAAACCTTTCCACTTAAGGTCATTCGCCCCGACTGACAGGGACTCGGACTCATATATATATATGTATGTATGTGTGTTCGTGCGGCGTGCGTGCGTGCGTCCGTGCGTGTGTGTATCTGCGTGTACGTCGGAGTACATTTTCCGAAGGATGTTTTAACATAATCTTAAAGACGGTATCCGACAGTTTGGACCAAAATTTATTTTCACAAATAACCAGATTATTAATTGTTGTCTGGAAAGTTCCTGCAAAATGCTGTTCATTGATGTCCTAGATCTGTATGAACAGTAAAGCATAAATCACCACTTGTCACTGCAAACAGGTATTTCCTATCCGAGCCACGCTGCATAGAACTTAGAAAACCACGTGACCACTTACGTTTAAGATCACGTTATATAGTCATTCGGGTAAACCGCTTTGACGTTAGTGTTCAAAATCGTTTTTATTAAGACTGAAATATAAATTTATATACAAATTTAGCCAAAATTCCCTAAAACAGTGGTTCGATATACTAATGTATATTTTATATAGGCACACTTTCGGATACCACCTTTAAAAGTTAAATGATCACGAAGTGGGTTTTTTATTTAAATAAAGTTAACTGCACCGTGGATCGGACAAGAAATATATGTTTGTTGTGAGAAAAGTTATTTTTAATGTTTACAAAGATGGAGAACATGAATAAACAAAACAACATTTTTCGTGATATCTTTTCATTTAACAATAGTTTGTTAGGTTGTGTAATGAAGAAAGAAAATGGTCCTGACTGGCGGTAACACACAGCATGTTTCAGATGGAACATCAATGCTTCGTTATTGTTAATGATTAACATAATGAGCTTACATCTATACAATAGATTACATTCTTGCACTTGTACGAATTCATTAGAAACTGAATTATTGACTTTACACCTAAACGTGGTATCTGACCTCATATTTGTTATTTATATTAAAAAATATTTTTAGAATCCTAGAGAAGAGGCTTTCGGGAATCACAAATCATGCATAAAGCTTGTGTGTTAACACAGCTAGCGTTGCATGATACAAAGGTCACAAAATTATGCCGTTTAAAGTAAACACGGTTATGCAGATATATGTATCAGATATCTATTAATGGAGGCATTCTCACATAATTTGGAAAATAGATTGCAAATGATTGTAAAATGAACTCCTCCATTTTCCGGTTTAATTTTTTCAAACATTGAAGAAATGGTAAAAGCAAAACTTAGACAACACTGGAATATAAATTCAAATATGACCCCTGATCATAGGATCATATGTTGCTATGATGTTCTTTAAAGGACTAAGTTGTTATAGTGTTGGGAGGCCCTAAACCATGGATTTAACCATTTTTAATCCGTTTAAGTTAAACAATGTATTCATCCAAACTGCGCAAGCAAAGATATACGTCACATCCACAAACAGTGCATTGAATGGTCAATAGTGACGCTATAATTAAAGATGATTTCCTACAGTTTAGACTAAATAATCTAATACAGTTCAATCAGTTATTGTAACATGATACAACGAGATTGTGTTTAGTGAATCCTTTCATCTATGTGAAAAATGAAGCGCAACACCCAACTAATTTTTTTCTTTCATTTTTTCCCCAATCTGGTCTACGCTGTACAGAACTAAAAAAAATCACGTGACCCCTTGTAATAGCATCATCCCGATTATCACTGCTGAAGTCGGTATTTATTGTAGCAGAATTCTTTGTTATGTTTGTCGATAGATTTAAAGTGAATGGAGATAAGAAGAGGGTTTTGTTTGTTTTTATGTCGTTGTTTTTGTGTGTGTTTTATGATTTGTAATATAAATTACGGTAGTGCTCAAAACCATGTTTACTAAGACTACAATATGAGTTTATTAAACATTATGCTTAACATTTTCCAGAACAAATTCTGAACTTGTTCACATGGATGTCGGCTACAACCTTTCAAACAAAGTTGAAGTGCAACATATACCAGGTGCCTACGTTAAACACGATCCCGACATTTTATTTCCTTTCATAGGTTTTATCTTTACATTTTTACATATTTTTTAGAAAAAAGGTATACTGGATTCAAATATGGAAAGGAAGAAAGGTTTATTGCTCGTTTTTTTTTTGTATTACACACGCACACACACACACACACACACACACACACACACACACACACACACACACACACACACACACACACCACACACACACACACACACACACACACACACACACACACACACACACACACACACACACACACACACACACACACACACACACACATATATATTGTTACTTAAACACTTAAATGACACTTGTCTTTAAGCTGTAGCTAAGTCGCTTTAAAGGCCCACCGTGGCAACAATAGCCACTTATAGCTGACCGGACGCTTGCATGGCAAACATTCACAGAAATAGAAAACAGGAAGCTATAGTGATTGTCTAAGTGTTCTCAACTTCGAAGAATAAGCTAGGGGTGTATTCTGTCCGAATCAATGGAATGATGCGGCAGGTTTCAACAAGCTCGACATTCTGGATTTAAAATCATTTTGTAATCTTCTCACAGTGACACATACTGCATGACTTTTGATCTGTTTAAAACAGTTTTTTATACAAGCACATTTAAACAAAACGTCTAATGTTTACTGTTTTAAGAGATAACTAAGTCTATAAATAAGTTTAATTCTATTTTAGTGCCATTAATTTGGTGAATTCAAGGCCTGTGTGTAGGAAAATGATAGGCAGACGATATTTTGTTGTGTTTATGGTGTTTCTGGGATTCTTGATATCAATCGGTTCACGAGAGGTCTTCACGATGGTAGCTCAAGGGGTGATCGATAGTCGTGAGGCCGAAGAGACCAACATTTTTAAACTTAAGGTGAGTCTTTAGTTACCATTGTTCTCTCTACCCAGTAGTAACATACAGGCGGGTCTCTAGTTACAGCTGTACTCTGTACCCAGTAAGAACATACAGGCAAGTCCCTAGTTACAGCCGTACACTGTACCAAGTAGGAACATACAGGCGGGTCTCTAGTTTCAGCTGTACGCTGTACTCAGTAGTAACATACGGGCGTGTCTCTAGTTACAGTTGTACTCTGTACCCAGTAGTAACATACAGGCGGGTCTCTTATTACATCTGTACTCTGTACCCAGAAGGAACATACAGGCGGGTCTCTAGTTACAGCTGTACTCTGTACCCAGTTGTAACATACAGGCGAGTCTATAGTTACAGCTTTACTCTGCACCCAGTAGGAGCATACAGGTGTGTCTATAGCAAAAAGCTGTACTCTGTACCCAGTAGGAACATACAGGCGAGTCTATAGTTACATCTGTACTCTGTACCCGGTAGTAACATACAGGCAAGTCTATAGTTACAGCTGTACACTGTACCCAGTAGTAACACACAGGCGGGTTTCTAGTTACAGCTGTACTCTGTACCCCGTAGTAACATACAGGCGGGATACATAGAGTACATACATAGAGTACATACATAGAGGACATACATAGAGTACATACATAGAGGACATACATAGAGGACATACATATAGTACATACATAGAGTACATACATAGCGTACCTACATATAGTACATACATAGAGGACGTACATAGAAAATAGACATAGAGTACATACATATAGTACATACATAGAGTATATACATAGAGTACATACATAGAGTACATACATAGAGGACAAACATAGACTACATACATAGAGGACATACATAGAGTACATACATATATGACATACATAGAGTACATACATAGGGGACATATATAGAGTACATACATATAGTACATACATAGAGTTTATACATAGAGTACATACATAGAGGACGTACATAGAAAATAGACATAGAGTACATACATATAGTACATACATAGAGTATATACATAGAGTACATACATAGAGTACATACATAGAGGACATACATAGACTACATACATAGAGGACATACATAGAGTACATACATATATGACATACATAGAGTACATACATAGGGGACATACATAGACTACATACATAGAGAACATACATAGAGTACATACATAGAGTACAGACATAGAGTACAGACATATATGACATACATAGAGGACATACACAGAGTAGAGTCATAGAGTACAGACATAGAGGAAATACACAGAGGACACACATAGAGTACATACATATATGACATACATAGAGTACTTACATAGAGTACATACACAGAGGACATGCATAGAGTACCTACATAGAGGACATACACAGAGTACATACATATATGACATACATAGAGTACATACATAGAGAACATACATAGACTACATACATAGCGTACATACATAGAGTACATACATATAGTACAGACATAGAGTACAGACATATATGACATACATAGAGGACATACACAGAGTAGAGTCATAGAGTACAGACATAGAGGAAATACACAGAGGACACACATAGAGTACATACATATATGACATACATAGAGTACTTACATAGAGTACATACACAGAGGACATGCATAGAGTACCTACATAGAGGACATACATAGCGTACATACATAGAGGACATACACAGAGTAGAGTCATAGAGTACAGAGGAAATACATAGAGGACACACATAGAGTACATACATATATGACATACATAGAGTACTTACATAGAGGACATACACAGAGGTAATGCATAGAGTACCTACATAGAGGACATACATAGAGGACATACATAAAGTACATACATAGAGAACATACACAGAGTACATACACAGAGTGCATACACAGAGTACATACATAGAGGACATACATACAGGACATACATATAGTACATACATAGAGGACATACATAGAGGACCTACATATAGAATATACATAGAGAACATACACAGAGTACATACACAGAGTACATACACAGAGTGCATACACAGAGTACATACATAGAGTGCATACACAGAGTACATACACAGAGTACACACATATAATGCATACACAGAGTACATACATGCGACTCTATAGTTACAGCTGTACTCTGTATAGAGGACATACATAGAGTGCATACATAGAGTGCATATATAGAGTACATACATAGAGGACATACATATAGAACATACATAGAGGACATACATAGAGGACGTACATAGAGTACATACATAGAGGACATACATAGGGTTCATACATAGAGTACATACATAGAGTACATATATAGAGTATATACACAGAGTACATACATAGAAGACATACACAGAGTAGAGTCATAGAGTACATACATATAGGACATACATAGAGTACATACATAGAGTACATACATAGAGTACATACCTAGAGAACATACATAGAGTACATATATAGAGTACATATATAGAGTACATACCTAGAGAACATACATAGAGTACATATATAGAGTATATACACAGAGTACATACATAGAAGACATACACAGAGTAGAGTCATAGAGTACATACATATAGGACATACATAGAGTACATACATAGAGTACATACATAGAGTACATACCTAGAGAACATACATAGAGTACAAATATAGAGTACATATATAGAGTACATACCTAGAGAACATACATAGAGTACATATATAGAGTACATACATAGAGAACATACATAGAGTACATATATAGAGTACATACATAGAGTACATACCTAGAGAACATACATAGAGTACATATATAGAGTATATCCACAGAGTACATACATAGAAGACATACACAGAGTAGAGTCATAGAGTACATACATATAGGACATACATAGAGTACATACATAGAGTACATACATAGAGTACATACATAGAGGACATACATATAGAACATACATAGAGGAAATACACAGAGTACATACATAGAGTACATACACAGAGTACATACATAGAGTACATGCATAGAGTACATACATAAGGTAAAAACATAGAGTACATACATAGAGTACATGCATAGAGTACATACATAGAGGACATACATATAGTACATACATAGAGGACATACATAGGGTACATACATAGAGTACACACATAGAGTACATACATAGAGTACATACATAGGGTACATACATAGAGTACACACATAGAGTACATACATAGAGAACACACATAGAGTACATACATAGAGGACATACATAGGGTACATACATAGAAGACACACATAGAGTACATACATAGAGGACATACATTGGGTACATACATAGAAGACACACATAGAGTACATACATAGAGTACATACATAAAGTACATACATAGGGGACATACATAGAAGACATACACAGAGAAGTCATAGAGTACATACATAGAGTACAAACATAGAGGACATACATAGAGGACATACATAGAAGACCTACTTAGAGGACATACATAATACAGCATGAGGAATTGTATTAACACTTGAGAATACATACGCAAATAGTTCTCGTCTTTGTAATAAAGAAACATGATAGAAGCAGAAGTAAAGATAATACAATGTAACAGTATGTGATGCGGTGGGAGACACATGCTACCTATCACGTGTATATAAATTGTGTTGTTTCAGTGCCTGAACAGGACAGGCAATGCGTCGATTCAACGGAACTGGCCACACAACGACATTCTGTTGTTCCAGCTTACGTACTTCGTCGGTATTTTCCTGACTAACATTCCCGGTGGCATGCTGGCGATGAGATTCCCGCCTCGACGGTAAGCACTGAGCATGGTGTCAAAACAACGCGATACTTTGATATGAACACAAATTTAAGACGAGAAAACTGATAACGATATAAAAAAGGTACACATTGGCCAGTAATATTTTTATAACAACTGGGATTAATTTATTCAGCTTGACATCCAGTGATCTTTTTTGGTCTGTCCAGATATATATCCGGGGTTGACGACGCTTTAAAGGTGGCACTGACAGTTTGGACCCATTTTTTCTATGAGACATTACACAGATTATAAAAGCCTGGAGTGATGCCGCCAAACGATGTTTATTTATGTCCTTCTTTCTTCTATGTGATAAGTCAAGCAAAACTCACTACCCGACACTACAAACATGTACAAATGTATTTCCTATCTGAGCTACGCTATGAAGTTAGCTTGTGTTATACTTAAAAACCACGTCACCACTTACTTTTGTTGGTATATTTAAATCCCACGTGACTTCTTACTTTTGGGATAATCTGATATCAGCGTCTGTGTAATCCGCGCTGATGTCGATATCTATTTTTAGCAGAAATGTCAACCGAGTCGTCATTCGAAGTGAACATTCTGTTCTATCACCCTCTATAAGGTGTGACATTTATTTTATTTAATTATATCGAACATCACGATTAAATCAACCAAACCATTATATTCAATGGTAAGGATAATTAAAAACAGGTTATAGCGGGAGGAACAGTAAGTCGTTTGGTAGACCATGCAAGTACCGGAATGGAAACAATGCTCACATTGAAATAAGCGCTCATTAACACAGACTGTATGTCATTGAAATAATCGCCCATTGACAAAGACTGTATGGATTAAACACTTAGACCCCTGCACGGGTGGTTACAGTAAATACCGACCGGAAGTAGAATGTGTGACATTGGACTTTTTCTCTTTAATAACAGTCTGTTGCTACGTTTGGCATTAAATTTTCAATTTTGAAGATAATCTTAATCTTTTGGTGCCAAAGGAAGCTGAAACCATGTCGCATTAAAAAAAGCAAAAGTCTTGAACCCCTATGCACAATAATGGACTGATCCACTTTTACAGAAAGTACATATTTCACTGAAATTTGGGGGTTACCGACTGTCAATTTGGCGGTATGCGCATTCTATGAAGCAGAACCTTCTTACAAGTTGCAAAAGTTGTCCTATATCTGTGTCTTTCTTATAGACAATAAATAGCTTGTTTCAGCTATAGATGGTTATGGGGGTCCATCATAACTTGGTTATGGTGCAATTTGTTTTCAACTTTTCGTGATTCACGATAGAATAGAGAACAAACTTATTTAGTGGCGTCTAACCTTGATCGTAAAAAAAAACAACATAGTTCTGTTTTTAGCCCCAAGCGATAATGACAAGTTTATGGCAATTTTACTTTATTTTAAGCAAATTCGCGTGAGGTAAACTATTAATTGTTTTTCTGTAGCATCTAGTTGGCAATGAGCTATGTATTACCTTTCAGCATCGCCGGCCTCTCTATCCTAGGAAGCAGTGCCCTTTTCATCGTTCTTAGATTCGACATCCGCTACTACAGTTCCGACTGGACGGTGTTCCTTATTCGCTTCATTCAGGGCCTTCTTGAGGTATCGTCTTCTTTCTTCATCTCACCCGATTTCTTTTCATCCTCATTCCTTCCAAATAATTGTCTTTCTTCCTCTTCTCATTCCCACTCTTAATTCTTATTCTTCTCGTCCGAATTCTGGCGTATTATTTCTGCTCCTTTACACTTCCCCTCTTACTTCGCATTGTCTGACGCCTAATTCTCCCTTTAAATTCTTATTTCTATCTTCTCATTCCCTCTCTCCCTTTCCATTCGTCACCTCCACATTCACTTTCTTACTTCCCATTTTTATCTCCTCATTTCTTCACTTACTTCACATTCTTTATGTCCTCAATCTCCCCTTACTTCCAATTATTTACCTCCTCATTCCCCACTCCTACTTCCAATTATTTACCTCCTCATTCCCCACTCCTACTTCCAATTATTTACCTCCTCATTCCCCACTCCTACTTCCAATTATTTACCTCCTCATTCCCCACTCCGACTTCCAATTATTTACCTCTTTATTCCCCACTCCTACTTCCAATTATTTACCTCCTCAATCCCCACTCCTACTTCCAATTATTTACCTCCTCATTCCCCACTCCTACTTCCAATTATTTACCTCCTCATTTCCCACTCCTACTTCCAATTATTTACCTCTTTATTCCCCACTCCTACTTCCAATTATTTACCTCCTCAATCCCCACTCCTACTTCCAATTATCTACCTCCTCATTCCCCACTCCTACTTCCAATTATTTACCTCCTCATTCCCCACTCCGACTTCCAATTATTTACCTCTTTATTCCCCACTCCTACTTCCAATTATTTACCTCCTCATTCCCCCACTCCGACTTCCAATTATTTACCTCCTCATTCCCCACTCCGACTTCCAATTTTTTACCTCCTCATTCCCCACTCCTACTTCCAATTATTTACCTCCTCATTCCCCACAACTACTTCCAATTATTTACCTCTTTATTCCCCACTTCGACTTCCAATTTTTTACCTCTTCATTCCCCACTCCTACTTCCAATAATTCACCTCCTCATTCCCCACTCCGACTTCCAATTATTTACCTCTTTATTCCCCACTCCTACTTCCAATTTTTTACCTCCTCAATCCCCACTCCTACTTCCAATAATTTACCTCCTCATTCCCCACTCCTACTTCCAATTATTTACCTCCTCATTCCCCACTCCGACTTCCAATTATTTACCTCTTTATTCCACACTCCTACTACCAATTATTTACCTCCTCATTCCCCATTCCGACTTCCAATTATTTACCTCCTCATTCCCCACTCCGACTTCCAATTATTTACCTCCTCATTCCCAACTCCGACTTCCAATTATATACCTCCTCATTCCCCACAACTACTTCCAATTATTTACCTCCTCATTCACCACTCCTACTTCCAATTATTTACCTCCTCATTCCCCACAACTACTTCCAATTATTTACCTCCTCATTCCCCACTCCGACTTCCAATTATTTAGCGCTTCATTCCCCACTCTTTCTTCCAATTATTTACCTCTTTACTCCCCACTCCTACTTCCAATTATTTACCTCCTCATTCCCCACTCCTATTTCCAATTATTTACCTCCTTATTCCCCACTCCGACTTCCAATTATTTACCTCTTTATTCCACACTCCTACTACCAATTATTTACCTCCTCATTCCCCATTCCGACTTCCAATTATTTACCTCCTCATTCCCCACTCCGACTTCCAATTATTTACCTCCTCATTCCCAACTCCGACTTCCAATTATATACCTCCTCATTCCCCACAACTACTTCCAATTATTTACCTCCTCATTCCTCACTCCTACTTCAAATTATTTACCTCTTTATTCCCCACTCCTACTTCCAATTATTTACCTCCTCATTCCCCACTCCGACTTCCAATTATTTACCTCTTTATTCCCCACTCCGACTTCCAATTTTTTACCCTCCTCATTCCCCACTCCTACTTCCAATTATTTACCTCCTCATTCCCCACTCCGACTTCCAATTATTTACCTCTTTATTCCCCACTCCTACTTCCAATTATTTACCTCCTCATTCCCCACTCCTACTTCCAATTATTTACCTCCTCATTCACCACTCCTACTTCCAATTATTTACCTCCTTATTCCCCACAACTACTTCCAATTATTTACCTCTTTATTCCCCACTTCGACTTCCAATTTTTTACCTCTTCATTCCCCACTCCTACTTCCAATAATTCACCTCCTCATTCCCCACTCCGACTTCCAATTATTTACCTCTTTATTCCCCACTCCTACTTCCAATTTTTTACCTCCTCAATCCCCACTCCTACTTCCAATAATTTACCTCCTCATTCCCCACTCCTACTTCCAATTATTTACCTCCTCATTCCCCACTCCGACTTCCAATTATTTACCTCTTTATTCCACACTCCTACTACCAATTATTTACCTCCTCATTCCCCATTCCGACTTCCAATTATTTACCTCCTCATTCCCCACTCCGACTTCCAATTATTTACCTCCTCATTCCCAACTCCGACTTCCAATTATATACCTCCTCATTCCCCACAACTACTTCCAATTATTTACCTCCTCATTCACCACTCCTACTTCCAATTATTTACCTCCTCATTCCCCACAACTACTTCCAATTATTTACCTCCTCATTCCCCACTCCGACTTCCAATTATTTAGCGCTTCATTCCCCACTCTTTCTTCCAATTATTTACCTCTTTTCCTCCCCACTCCTACTTCCAATTATTTACCTCCTCATTCCCCACTCCTATTTCCAATTATTTACCTCCTTATTCCCCACTCCGACTTCCAATTATTTACCTCTTTATTCCACACTCCTACTACCAATTATTTACCTCCTCATTCCCCATTCCGACTTCCAATTATTTACCTCCTCATTCCCCACTCCGACTTCCAATTATTTACCTCCTCATTCCCAACTCCGACTTCCAATTATATACCTCCTCATTCCCCACAACTACTTCCAATTATTTACCTCCTCATTCCTCACTCCTACTTCAAATTATTTACCTCTTTATTCCCCACTCCTACTTCCAATTATTTACCTCCTCATTCCCCACTCCGACTTCCAATTATTTACCTCTTTATTCCCCACTCCGACTTCCAATTTTTTACCTCCTCATTCCCCACTCCTACTTCCAATTATTTACCTCCTCATTCCCCACTCCGACTTCCAATTATTTACCTCTTTATTCCCCACTCCTACTTCCAATTATTTACCTCCTCATTCCCCACTCCTACTTCCAATTATTTACCTCCTCATTCACCACTCCTACTTCCAATTATTTACCTCCTCATTCCCCACAACTACTTCCAATTATTTACCTCTTTATTCCCCACTTCGACTTCCAATTTTTACCTCTTCATTCCCCACTCCTACTTCCAATAATTCACCTCCTCATTCCCCACTCCGACTTCCAATTATTTACCTCTTTATTCCCCACTCCTACTTCCAATTTTTTACCTCCTCAATCCCCACTCCTACTTCCAATAATTTACCTCCTCATTCCCCACTCCTACTTCTAATTATTTACCTCCTTATTCCCCACTCCGACTTCCAATTATTTACCTCTTTATTCCACACTCCTACTACCAATTATTTACCTCCTCATTCCCCATTCCGACTTCCAATTATTTACCTCCTCATTCCCCACTCCGACTTCCAATTATTTACCTCCTCATTCCCAACTCCGACTTCCAATTATATACCTCCTCATTCCCCACAACTAC
Organism: Sinonovacula constricta; assembly: GCA_007844125.1. Taxonomy (NCBI): domain Eukaryota; kingdom Metazoa; phylum Mollusca; class Bivalvia; order Cardiida; family Solecurtidae; genus Sinonovacula; species Sinonovacula constricta. Next base: position 987,237 of record CM017559.1, read on the forward strand.
TTCCAATTATTTACCTCCTCATTCCTCACTCCTACTTCAAATTATTTACCTCTTTATTCCCCACTCCTACTTCCAATTATTTACCTCCTCATTCCCCACTCCGACTTCCAATTATTTACCTCTTTATTCCCCACTCCGACTTCCAATTTTTTACCTCCTCATTCCCCACTCCTACTTCCAATTATTTACCTCCTCATTCCCCACTCCGACTTCCAATTATTTACCTCTTTATTCCCCACTCCTACTTCCAATTATTTACCTCCTCATTCCCCACTCCGACTTCCAATTATTTACCTCTTTATTCCCCACTTCGACTTCCAATTTTTTACCTCCTCATTCCCCACTCCTACTTCCAATAATTTACCTCCTCATTCCCCACTCCGACTTCCAATTATTTACCTCTTTATTCCCCACTCCTACTTCCAATTTTTTACCTCCTCATTCCCCACTCCGACTTCCAATTATTTACCTCTTTATTCCCCACTCCTACTTCCAATTATTTACCTCCTCATTCCCCACTCCGACTTCCCATTATTTACCTCTTTATTCCCCACTTCGACTTCCAATTTTTTACCTCCTCATTCCCCACTCCTACTTCCAATAATTTACCTCCTCATTCCCCACTCCGACTTCCAATTATTTACCTCTTTATTCCCCACTCCTACTTCCAATTATTTACCTCCTCATTCCCCACTCCGACTTCCAATTATTTACCTCCTCATTCCCCACTCCTACTTCCAATTATTTACCTCCTCATTCACCACTCCTACTTCCAATTATTTACCTCCTCATTCCCCATTCCGACTTCCAATTATTTACCTCCTCATTCCCCACTCCGACTTCCAATTATTTACCTCCTCATTCCCCACTCCGACTTCCAATTATTTAGCGCTTCATTCCCCACTATTTCTTCCAATTATTTACCTCTTTACTCCCCACTCCTACTTCCAATTATTTACCTCCTCATTCCCCACTCCTATTTCCAATTATTTACCTCCTCATTCCCCACTCCTACTTCCAATTATTTACCTCCTCATTCACCACTCCTACTTCCAATTATTTACCTCCTCATTCCCCACAACTACTTCCAATTATTTACCTCTTTATTCCCCACTTCGACTTGCAATTTTTTACCTCTTCATTCCCCACTCCTACTTCCAATAATTCACCTCCTCATTCCCCACTCCGACTTCCAATTATTTACCTCTTTATTCCCCACTCCTACTTCCAATTTTTTACCTCCTCAATCCCCACTCCTACTTCCAATTATTACCTCCTCATTCCCCACTCCTACTTCCAATTATTTACCTCCTCATTCCCCACTCCGACTTCCAATTATTTACCTCTTTATTCCACACTCCTACTACCAATTATTTACCTCCTCATTCCCCATTCCGACTTCCAATTATTTACCTCCTCATTCCCCACTCCGACTTCCAATTCTTTACCTCCTCATTCCCAACTCCGACTTCCAATTATATACCTCCTCATTCCCCACAACTACTTCCAATTATTTACCTCCTCATTCCTCACTCCTACTTCAAATTATTTACCTCTTTATTCCCCACTCCTACTTCCAATTATTTACCTCCTCATTCCCCACTCCGACTTCCAATTATTTACCTCTTTATTCCCCACTCCGACTTCCAATTTTTTACCTCCTCATTCCCCACTCCTACTTCCAATTATTTACCTCCTCATTCCCCACTCCGACTTCCAATTATTTACCTCTTTATTCCCCACTCCTACTTCCAATTATTTACCTCCTCATTCCCCACTCCGACTTCCAATTATTTACCTCTTTATTCCCCACTTCGACTTCCAATTATTTACCTCTTTATTCCCCACTCCTACTTCCAATTATTTACCTCCTCATTCCCCATTCCGACTTCCAATTATTTACCTCCTCATTCCCCACTCCGACTTCCAATTATTTACCTCCTCATTCCCCACTCCGACTTCCAATTATTTAGCGCTTCATTCCCCACTCTTTCTTCCAATTATTTACCTCTTTACTCCCCACTCCTACTTCCAATTATTTACCTCCTCATTCCCCACTCCTACTTCCAATTATTTACCTCCTCATTCCCCACTCCTACTTCCAATTATTTACCTCCTCATTCACCACTCCTACTTCCAATTATTTACCTCCTCATTCCCCAGTCCGACTTCCAACTATTTACCTCTTTATTCCCCACTCCTACTTCCAATTATTTACCTCCTCAATCCCCACTCCTACTTCCAATTATTTACCTCCTCAATCCCCACTCCTACTTCAAATTATTTACCTCCTCATTCCCCACTCCTATTTCCAATTATTTACCTCCTTATTCCCCACTCCGACTTCCAATTATTTACCTCTTTATTCCCCACTCCTACTTCCAATTATTTACCCCCTCAATCCCCACTCCTACTTCCAATTATTTACCTCCTTATTCCCCACTCCTACTTCCAATTATTTACCTCCTCATTCCCCACTCCGACTTCCAATTATTGACCTCCTCATTCCCCACTCCTACTTCCAATTATTTACCTCCTCATTCCCCACAACTACTTCCAATTATTTACCTCCTCATTCCTCACTCCTACTTCCAATTATTTACCTCTTTATTCCCCACTCCTACTTCCAATTATTTACCTCCTCATTCCCCACTCCGACTTCCAATTATTTACCTCTTTATTCCCCACTCCGACTTCCAATTTTTTACCTCCTCATTCCCCACTCCTACTTCCAATTATTTACATCCTCATTCCCCACTCCGACTTCCAATTATTTACCTCTTTATTCCCCACTCCTACTTCCAATTATTTACCTCCTCATTCCCCATTCCGACTTCCAATTATTTACCTCCTCATTCCCCACTCCGACTTCCAATTATTTAGCGCTTCATTCCCCACTCCTTCTTCCAATTATTTACCTCCTCATTCCCCACTCCTACTTCCAATTATTTACCTCCTCGTTCCCACTCCTACTTCCCATTATTTACCTCCTCATTGCCTACTACTACTTCCAATTATTTACCTTCTTATTCCCACTCCTACTTCCCATTATTTACCTCCTCGTACCCACTCCTATTTCCCATTCTCACAATCCTTTCACTTCTCCTCCCTCCTTCTGGTTTTTGTCTTACCTTTTCCTCTTTTTTAAACTTTTACTCCTTACCCTCTTATTTCTCCTTCATCTCCTCCTCATTCAAATCACCTACCATTTCTTTCTTCTTTTTATTCATTTCTCTTACTTATTATTCACCCCTTTTTGACACCCTCTTTCTTCTTCCCTTTGTCATTGTAAGCTACATCATAATTGTCACTAACAGCACTGTCAGAGACATTGAGCCTTTTAAAGTTCAAACAATTTCAATGCTTCTTCTTACATGGCACTAAATATTTAACCTGCGATTAACCAAACCCCTGACATCACTTCTGGATTTTATGCGAAAGTTGGACTAAACCTATGTAACAGACTTCATACAAAAATTAGTGTTGCTTGAAATGATCCTGCGAATAGTTGTCTGTTGCTGTCCTACATCTATGTGAGAACAAGAGCATAACTCGTCATTACAAATGTGTATTTCATGTGAGAGCCACGCTATACAGTCAGCTATGTTTTATTTAACATGTTTTATTTAAACCACATGACCATTTTTGATATAAAGGTATGTCATAGTCCGGATAATCCGCATTGACGTCGGTATCTGTTTTAGCAGAAATGTCGATCGCTTTTATTGATAAATAACAATAATAGAAATAGTTTTTTCATAATGTGCACTTTCTTACAATTAAGGTAATATTTAAAATCGTTCGTATAATACTAAGCCAGAGGAATTATGCCAAAATCCCCCAAAACAGGGACAATGTGTTGTAAATTGTATTAATATAGACTTATTGTCGGACTGACTTCAACAATGGGATGGGTGTTGCTATGCGCATAAGGGTGCTCCATATACACTGCTCAGCTTACGGGAAGCTGTAAGTAGATGCCAGATACCATCTTCAAGATGGCTGGGAGTATCATGTTAACGGTTAGAACGTCAGTGGATTAATGAACAAATCCTGTTTCTCCTTTGCTGACTGCAGTTTAACAGGGTGGTATTTGACAGCTTATCTATATCTAAAACTAGTAACAACATCCATTCCCGTTTCAAATGAATTTATGCATAGTTTCTGCTTAAACTTATACTTAAGTTTAAGTAAAGGCTGTTAATAACATTATCTCAATTGTAAGACAATACAAACAGGGGTGGTGGAGGGGTGATGGGGGATGCATCCCCGCACAACCAGGCAAAAATGTAGAATTGTGAAAACACATAGCCTACATGTTAACTTAAAAAAACAAACAAACTCAATTTTAAAGTACATTGTGTCTTTTTCACTCTACCACCACCAACATTCCCTGGATCCGCCCCTGACTACGAATCGTGAAATGTATCGCTTCAAATCTTCATTATTTACGAATCTATAATTAAGCACGATGGGGATTTCAGCTAAAAATAGATATCGATGTCACAGCTGATTACCAGGATGGTCATACAACGTGATCACAAAAGTAACGTCACGTGTTTTTTTTCTTAGTTAAAAAAAGCTAACTGTGTAGCGTGGCTCGGATAGGAACTACATTTTTTGTAACGACATTGAGTGCAATGTTTTTCCATTTCACAAGGATGCATGACAATAGTTTATTGCATTGCGCAGGATGTCGGGCACTGATAAATACAATTAAGCATTTCTCGGGATTTTTTCATGTAACAATAATTTCTTTGGTAACATGAGAGAAAGAATACTTGGTCCAATCTGTCGGATACCATCTTTAATAGTAAACAATATTTTTATGTCAAAGGGCCCTATTGTTCCCGCATTGAACGGCGTCATAGCAGCATGGGCACCGAAGTCCGAGAAAGCAAAACTTCTATCATTTGCATATGCAGGTAAAATCCTTCTTTTTCATTATAACCATATTATTACAATCATCAAATTAAATATTGCAGAATCCTATGAATTGCGTTATATAAATATGCATAATAGTTGCATTTGTATGAATAATGCTTCTATTGATGGCTATGAACGCCTTTTCCTAAAAAAACAGTGGATAAAAAGGTTCTCATAAATAGACCACGATTGTACACTGTATAAATCGGGGACACTTAGTGATCGGTCGTAAACGACCTGGCTAATTTAATGTATAAACGACTTTAACGCTTAGTATAAAAGCAAAATTAACAGGTTATTTTCTTCATTAAAACAACACTTTTAATTGACGTTTAGTAATTAGCTTGATTGTTATCGCTATATTGTAATATATATTAAGGAGAGTTTTATTTCAAATTATACCATATGTATTCCTTAAGTAAATCTTAGTTGTTCATGACATTCCAGGTGCCTATCTGAGTACAGCAGTGTCTGCCATGTCCACAGGTCTTCTCATTTGCCGTATCAGCTGGGGTTCTCCGCTCCTTGTCTACGGTAAGCTTTTTGTGGTTCGGTATCTGTATATAGATTAAGGTCAATGTCATTCAGTATCTAGATATTGATTATATTGCGGTTCTACGATAAGGATATAAATTTGGTATGTAGATATTGATTATATTGCGGTTCTACGTCAATTTATATGTCATTCGGTATCTATATATAAAATAACATTGCGGTTCTACGTTAGGGTTAATGCCATTCAGTATTTGTATATAGATTATATATTGCGGTCCTATGTTAAGGTCAATGTCATTCTGTATATAGATCTAGATTATTTGACTACGTTACGGTAATAACAATGTCATTGTGTATCTATTCCTAAAATAAGCACAGCCTACCATAAGAAAAAAGACTCGATAAATACTAAAAAGATTATATGGTCGCTTGGCAAACGGTGATGGCAGGGTTATTCGGTACTTCTAAATACAATGCTGATACATTACGGTTATTATCATTCGGTAACCTTTTATACCATTGTATGACTAAATCATGGTAATGTCAAGGTCAGTAGATGTTTGTGAATACTGCAATTTACATTACTTTCATCAAATTGGTCAGACAGAACAATTACAACCATCTGCAACAAAAGAGGCGATACACGAGACTCTTACAACTACAGACCAATAATTAGGTTTTATATTAGCAAATTTCTTACACAGTTCTGAATGAATTGTTTAATACAAATGACAACGGGGATTAAATGCACTATTTATTTTTTGATGTCTTATTGTCCAAGCTCTTAGAGAAATATACTGAATATCCTTGACCTACTGCAGGTAAGCAATGTAATCTATACATACAGCAGGGATGGAGGGGTGGGGGATGCATCCGCCCCATCAACCCGATAGAAGATTAGAGTTGTGAAAACACATACATGTAAGCGTAAATAATACTAAGCTTTTAAAGTAACATTTTTGTCTGCTGACTGCTTAGGTCGAAGTAAAGGTCCATTCTGTGTATATATCTAGCATTTACTGCGATAAATCGAATTGATCTTGATTCATACCTTCCCCTCCCACCACAATGATCTGGATCCGCCCCTGGATCAATTTGATGGTTATTGTAATGTTCTGTTCAATACACAAATAACGTTGCCTTATCCGTAGGCCGTACTACGAAAATATGCCTCTTTACATCTTAATTTCATTTTCTTTTCATTTGAATTTAAAACGCTCATCGGTATGAATAATATAATTTTCGACCAAATTATGAAAATGCGTCCTAACTATGCTTGCTGTTATAATAAATTACGTTGATTTATCCCCAAGAGTGTCATATAGCCTTACTGTAATGTCCAATGTAAATGCTAATTGAAATTAAAACGTCATTAAATTAATATGTCATTAAAACGTACAGTAGCTGGTAAAATTAGTTTAAAATCAACTCGCTTCAAGCAAATACTAATTGGACCTTATCCTATTTTGAATATAATCTGACAATCAATTAATAGCTTATAAAATACATTATATATTTAATGATGCACGCATACAAAGTACGTCATTGCAAACTTAGTCATTCTTACTCTTGTGGACGCGAGCAGACGGTAAGAAGTTCATAACAGGAAACTCAGAATATGTAACTGGCGTGGCTGGACTAAATCCAACGGACAGCAATATCTTCCGTTCATTTTAATAAAGGTGTACTGAACCCACTACCCTCCCAATGATTTTTCCAAGGTGTACAGGCCCTAACACACACAGTTCTGTAGTTCTTCTAATAGAAATACTACTTCTCTCTCTTCCTAATATTTTGTGGATATTATTGTTCAATGACGTCACTACAACCCCCCACGCTCCCGCATCCCCCTCCCCCAGTCAGTATTGCAGACTGACCGTTTTAAGGCGGTAACTGTCTGGTTTGCTCTTTTTGTTAAATGACTCATCACAGGTTTGTTCTTACTTTAACGTTTGGCTTGCATATGGATACCTTCGTCCTGTGCCTTTTCAAATGATGGTATATGTTACAATGCTCATAGGACTTTGTCATATATTCTTATTTGTTATTAGGTATCCGATAGTTTGCCGACATCAAATTCGAATACAATATTTTCCCTTTGTTTGGGGGAATTTAATTATAATTTCTGCATAACTCATGATTTAGTATAAGTAAAGTAAGTGATTTTGACCACGACCTATATTGTAAGCTACTATATATTGCGCCAAAAAGCACTCTAAATATCCATTCGGCCCACATCTATAAATAGGTAGCCTACTATAGTGATATCTGCTAAAAATAGATATCGACGTCAGAGATGACGATGTAGCTCTTTCTCAAAAGTCAGTTGTCACGTGTTTTCTTTATTTAAAAATAGCTATCTCTGCAATGTGGCTCAGATAGGAAATACCGTTTGCAATGACGTTTGCAATGACGAATGTGGATTTATGCTTCGCTGTTCTCACAGATCTAGGGCATCAATGAACAGTATTTTGCGGGTCCTTTTCATGTAACAATGACTGATATGGTTATTTGAGAAAAAATATTTGGTCTAAACTGTCGGAGTCTACTTTTAAGCTGTGCCATGCTACTAACAAATCCATTACATACACTGTTAAAATGTAGCAGTGATGTTAGCAGCATGGCACCGATTGATCAAGGCTTCGATTAATTGAAACAAACATGGTTATTGAAAAAAATACGATCATATCAGTCGCTTTTCTTCATTTGCAATTTCTGCTAATGCAGAAGAAAAGAAAAACATCACAGCTGTTGCAGAAATATTTGCAAAAATAGTTGAAAATTAGCAAGTCGTAGAGCTATTACATCAGTAGTGCACGCAGAATATTAATTTGGAATTATTAAGTTTTTTATAATTATTAAAATCAATTGAAAATGAAATGTTTTATCAATTTTCCCTATACACATTGTCAGACTAAAGAGATACCCTTTTGAAAATTTATAAATGAGAAAAGAACCTATAGAAATTCCTAAATATAAAAATAAAACAAACATATGTCGACAACTTAAACGAAATAAATTTATAATAAAACTGAGAGTAGACTAATTAATTAATTAATTAATCAATTAACAAACCAAAACAAAGTTAAAATACAAAAGATGTCTCCTTAATAAGGAAGTTTATATGTGCATTAGATAATCAGAAAAAGTGATTGTAATAATTACCTTTGAAAAGGAAGAAGGAAGTGTTAATTTCCCGTATATATGAAAGATGTGATATTAGTATCCATGCGCGAAAACAAACGGAGAATTTATTACACGATTATTCATTTCACGATATTAAGGAAGTATTTAACTAAAGTAAAACTATACCCATAACAAGGGTAAGATGCTACATGAATAACAATTCAGGAAAACAGTCGGATACCACTTAAAGGAATGAAAATAATGCTTGTCTTAATTTTGTATCAGTATATCCACTACTTGCTGCTATTTTTTAACTAAGAAAACCACGTGACCACTTTTGTTTTAGCTTATCTCGTCATTTGCTGTGACGTCGATGTCTATTTTAGCAGAAGTTCGTTGTTTTGGTTCCAATTCATATATGACTGTAATTTGTTTATGTTCATTTTGATGTATCTGTTTAAGGAGGTGCCGGTATTCTTTGGTCGTTGCTATGGTTATTGTTTGTTTACGACACACCGGCTTCGTGTCCGAGCCTAAGTGAAGCTGAACGAGACCTGTTCCATGTGCACGGCAATAATGTACAGGTTGGATCGCCGGGAGTGGTAGGTTGTTTTGTTTTTACTGCCATTGTTCTTTTCTAGTATTACCAGGGGGCAGTCGGGCCTTTGGCGTCTAGACATGGTTAAGAGGATATAGGCACAGGACCACTCTTCATTAAAAATACACTACCCTCAGAATTTAAAAGGACATGGTCATAGGAAGACCCCATCCAACCTAACTTTTCTCGATATGGAGGAAGTCACCTTAAGATCCATAGCTTTAATGTACACTCAACATTTAGTCAAGTATCCTATATTAGGTGTAAAATAGGGGTCCAATGCTTTACGTCAATAAGGTGGATCTAGGTTTAATGATAGGCAGTAAAATTTAAAAACATCCATATTCACCAAACTAGTTATTAGTCAATTAGTATTGAACGACACAGCCAGGATCATGGATTTCATCTGACAGAATACATGTTTTTTTAAGGCGTATCTGTCTAACCTCACTTTTGACCTCCTTACACATGCTGACGCAAGGCTAGTCCGAATAAAAATCAAAGCTACTCTCATTGGTAGATAACACCATAGATAACACCACATATCGTACTGTGCCTATTAAACAACCACAACGTTCACACTCGCGTTATCGAACTGCTTTGACTGACAATGCGGTACTTTTGTAAAATGGAGATTGTCTTGTTATTATATTTGTTTTTATTATTCCAAACAGTTGTAAGGTCCTTTAAGTTGGAATGAATTCCATTTTTCCGTTTGTTTGTGTATTTATTTATTATTTATGTATATGTTTGTTTTATTTTCTTACATTAGTATTGTACTAATGCAAGCGTGTTTTTGTTTTTTTTGGCAACCGCACTCTGTAAATCATAACTATTCTTCCATTTCGTTTCGGTAAGAATTACCACTGTTTTACAAGTGCTAGTTTAACGTGTATTAATCTAATTTCTGCTAAACCAGAAGCGCTTAGCATGTGCACGTACTTGCTGTTAATGTCTACTCTTATTAGTGTGGTAGATTATCAGAAATATTTCTTATGAATCGAAATTCCCTTGTTAACTTAACAATAATATAATAACTTAATAATAATCCTGCTTTTGATAAACGTAGAACATTGCACACATTCTTGCAGCTGTATTGATTAATATATTGTTCTGCTTGCCATTGTCAAACTTGGTAAATACGTTTCATATTACATATGAGGTTTAAATCAGAGTGTAAATTCTAAATAAGTAAATACAAACTCATATGATCTTTTTTCTGTTATGAGTTTACTGTCTTGACTCTATGCTCAAAGCTATGCCTATTGTCTATTTGTAAGTTGATTTAATTGTTTTGTTATAACTATGTATAACGCTTTTTGTTTGTTTTTTTTTTTGTGTGTTTTTTTGTTTTGTTTTCTTTTTTTATTTTGTTTTTATTATCACGTAACATCTTCAATGTAACGCATTGTAGTGTGTAAATTGTAGTTCTATTTAATTAATGTATTTTATTGTTCTTGTATTGTACATATACATTATGCTCTCCAGTATTTGGAGATTATAAAAGATATCTATATGTCTACATTTGTTGATGTGTGTTTCAGTTCCGCAATGTACCGTGGCGAAAGATCGCGAGAAGTGTTCCGCTTAGTGCAATAGTGGTGGCTGCATTCTGCCGCAACTGGATCTTTGCCCTCCTTATCACACAAATACCTTTATACTTTAAAGATGTTTTCGCGATGGACCCAGCCAATGTAAGTTGTTTTTGTTGTTTATTGCTGTCACTGAAACATTTAGGATGATATAGCCGTCGTTCAGCTAACAATTGGTGGAGGAGGACTACAGACTTGTGTCTGGGTAGAACCACAGACGTAAGAATCTCCGGCGCAACACAGGTTAGCTGGAAAACCTCCCCTCATGAAAGTTATCGCCAGGGACTCGAACCCACACTGTAAAGGGGCTGAGGGGTTACAAGTCGGCAAATTTTACCGCTCAGTCATGCCCTACTCCCTCGTCCTAATGTATACATAAAGTAAACCGATAAATCGTGGATTGCTAATCTTAGTCTTTTATCTTATCAAATAAGTATATTTATTTTTACCGACTGCCCTTGTCCTGAAGAGTTCACCCTTTGATCTCTTCACAGCGAAGAGTGTTATTGTTTTACTGGCATGTCGAAAGGGAAGGACAGAGAGTACTAGATGAGACTCTATTATTGCACTCTGTATTAAAAATGGTATCCGACAGCTTGCCTACATATTATATATGTACCAATATCTCTATATAAAACGATTGAGATTCTTGCTCAAATAGACATTGACGTTACAGCGGATGACGTCGATGGATAAAAAAAATGATCACATGGTTATCTTGGTTTAAAAATAGCTGATCCGATACCATGTCTTTAATAAGCCATCGTCGATCATTAAGTTTTAACGTATTTGGCATCTAAATGCAGCAGAAATGTCTTTAAAAAGATATGCGGCCTTGACGAGGCTTAAGTGTATTTACACCTGGACGTATACACCTGGACGTATACTTTTATTGGCAGAAACTTTGACACAGCTTATTGATCGGTTATTTTAATAGAAAAAAAGCTTGAACGAACCAAGACCCCAAAAGATTATACATTATCGTATAAAATATAGGTCTCACTGTAAAACTACAGCTAATTTACTGTGATAATTATGAATTATGCTCTGTTTATGTCTTAGGGTAATTATTTTATATACCTTAATTCGTTTTAAAATATATTGTTGGTAGTAATTTTATATCCCAACGTGTTCATTCACTGTCATTTGTCTAGTTAATTGCCTCATGTGTTCCTTCATCTTGTTTATGTTTACTTTTTATTGATCCTCTCGACAGTTTGATCATTTATAATGAGCGCTTAACAATGGTTTCACTCCTTTTATTCGTTTCGAGCGTTGACGATGATTAAAATTAAATTTGCCAGTCTGTTTTTGTCCGCTTAGTATAAGTATAAGTAACAGTTTAGTAAAAGTCGAGGACGATGTTTTCCCTAAAGCGAGGCAATATGTCGTAGGGTAAGTATCTTATGTACCTTTATTCGTTGGTTGTTATTTTGATATTATTTAGCGAATATTATACCGTAGTTTTTAAACTAATAAAGGTAAACAACTAACCCTTTACCTTTTACCACGTTGGGTGCCATTTGTCATTATCCATACTCTCGGCCATTTGGGATGACTTCGAGGACGACAGAAAACCATTCTTTGAATATATCTCTAATGGTGATGTTTCTGGTAAAACAATGATAGTGATATCAAAGTTGTTGTTGTCGTCTGCAAGATAATAAACCATAATAAATAAGTAGCAATGGTTGATTAAAATGTTTAATGAAAACATTTTTAGTGTAAACGGCCGGATCTACTACCTTTAATATAAGCCTACAATAATTGTTATTCACTGTTACAGATCGGGTTCTGGGCGGCGCTGCCTCACGTTGCCATGGCAATAACTGTGGTTTATAGCGGAACATTGGTTGACTTCCTCCTGAAGAAACACTTCATCACCATAACGATCGCCAGGAAAAGTGCAGAAACGTTAGGTTAGTATACTGTGATCACTCCATCCATATTTCTTTAAATGTCATATCCTGCAGTTTGCCTCATGTGACGTCATCTTACCACTGTTCTGGGAATTTGGACATAGTAACTGCCTAAACGCATACTTAAGCTTAGGTAAAGACTGCTATAATACTGTCTTAAGTGTCAGACAGAGAAAGTCGTTATATAAATTTATTAAATTTTCATTCTTTCCAAATTCTAAAATAAACAATAGCGAGTTCTGCTAAAAATAGATATCCACGTCAGAGCGATGATGACATAAGGTATCTCAAAAATAAGTGGTCACATGATTTTTGTGGTTTACAAATAGGAAATTGTGCGGCGAGGCTCAGATAGGAAATACATATTTTATATATGTGATGACGAATGGGGTGTTTTGCGTCACTTTTCACAAATATGGAACAGAATTTCGCGCTACCTTTCGGTATAGATCTAACAGCAATTTATTTCGTTGTTTGAGAAACATAAATTTGGTTCAGACTGTCGGATACCACCTTTTTATAAACATTTATTTGGTACATCATACTAAACTTGGTAACAAATACATGTATTCGAAGTTTAACAAAAGTAATTTCACTAGATAAAAGGGTTAAAAGGGTCATTTAAAGGATGGCAGTAACACTCACATTACTTGCCGTACATTTTGGAGTATTATTTTTAAAGAAAATCATTGATTTTAATAAGAAACCTAAAGCTGAAGAAAATATTGCGAAATTCGTTGGGAACTGGATGAAAAAAATTGCATTATTACATATTTTAAAGATGAATTAAATTATCAGTTGTTTTCTGTATTGAATATTCGCTTTAAATTCTGAATAATACCAAATATCAAAACAGAGACATTATCATAACACTTGAAGATTACGTATTTTTAACACGAGACTGTTCAGTTTTTGATAAGAAATATGGTAATAAGCATCGTTAGACACGCACGACCGATTAATTCCGTTACTTTTCATTTATCGCCCGTGGCTTATTCAATTCACTTTCCGCCGTTATTGTGGCACTGGGTACAGTCATTGTTATACTTCTAGTCTCCACGCTGAAGAGTATGGATTTTGCAAGCAGTATTATGATTGGCCAATTCTTGTTCTGTTCAGTTCGAGAAGAGAACTTACCAATAAACCCTTGGTCGACGAATTTAGTAAAACGGAATAGACGAGCGTGGGTATCCGACGATGGGTAATAAGTAGAATAATAGTGATTCAAATAGTTTTAATTTAACAGTACATGTACAGTATTATTATTGATGATTTTCACTTTGTATGTCCATTAGAAATGTATTCGGCTTCCCCTCTCTTGAAGGTAGAATCCGACAGTTGGCCTATATCAAATACATCTAAAGACATCTTTCCCCAGTTCTGGGGATTTTTTGCATAATTTGTGCAAACCAAATACTGTAGATTCAGTAAAAATTGTTTATGACATAACCTCACGTGTACATGGAAGACAGTAAAGATGACGAAATATCGCTTTAAATGGTAGATTAAAATCTATAAATAGGCACGATGGGGATTTAAGCAAAAACTTAGATGCCGACATCGTAGCTGATTACCGGGATGGCCTTGAAACTTGAGCTTAAAACCACGTGATCGTAATCAGATAAGATCAGATAAGTGTTTTTAGTTTAAAAATTGCTAATTGTGCAACGTCGCTTGAATAGGAAATATGTTGTTTTTTTTTGTATTGATTGTTTTACTTGACTATTAACATAAAATGTAGGGTCACAATCAAAAGCATTTCGCAGGATTTTGTCAGGTTACATTGATTTTTTTTGGTTGTACGACAGAAAAAAGTGGTCCAAAGTGTCAGTCCTACATTTAAACTCAACACGAACCAAACATAGGTGTACAGCCGGTACAAGCTAACCGTACATCATACAAATATACATTAACAGTGGCATCACTACGACACATCACATCTACCCAATTTGAGGATTTATGCTTCCACGTTAAAAAATAGTTCGATCTGGTGTTGACTTTGTCCGTAATTCTTAGAAAGTTGTTAGGCATCAGGGGTCGCGTAGATGATTTTTATATCTAAATTTCCCCGTAAAGTCTTACTAGTCTGTTTAAAAGCCGAGTCCAGCTGTTCTTCATATTTTAAAAAAGAACACATCTTTTTTAAAAGTAAACTTGTTGAATGTCAGTAATATATAATCTATTTTTTTTAATTGCTATTGTACACACTACACAGGCTGTTTTCATTTTAAGGCTACGTAGCCTTTTTATGCTATTTTTAGATTCCGCGCGATTTTCGCAAAGCGTATTGAGAACGTGAGGCGGTCATTGTAACTGAATTGTCTCTGTCGGAACTCTTCGGGTAATTCCGTCCTCGAGACACTCATCCCTCGGATGTATCTGGTGCAGTGATACTTACTAAAATCACGATCGTTTTGTTCGCCGAAAATCGGAAGAAGAATATGCCTAAAATGTAGTACGCACAAAACATAAACAATGCCATCGTACTGTAGTGAGCTTTCATCCGAGCTGCCATCTTTGTTTTGACGAGATATGGTTCGTGAATTATCCGAGGTGTTCCGATTGGAATTGTCTGTGTAAACCTTTCTCGGACTGTCACTAGTGCCAGCCAGTGTGTTGTTTCGTGAAAGTCACGTGACATTTTGACTTGTCATTGAGCCGCGGTAAAACATATCGCGGTGATTGTCTTAGATATTTTGTAAACAATTGAAAAAAGACTGTTTTAACCAGTAAAGGAAGTATAGTTGTGCTATAGTTAGAAGTTATATAAGTATCAACGAGTACATGCGTACTATTTTCACGTATTGAACTAACTACGAAACTCAAATTCGGTACTCGGCCAAACGTTTCAGCTGCGGCTGTTGTATTTTCTCGCAGGTTTTGGTATTGAGGGTGCTTGTCTGTTGGCTCTAGCATTCGTCAAAGACAGACATGTTGCAGTTGTGCTGTTGATGGTTGGCGTGGGATTCAGTGGCTTCGCAATCTCAGGTAAACATTCTAACACACATGTCAAGTATGTTTCATGGTGCGATATTGAGAATACAATATATACTTGGGCTGATAATTATCGTGCTCAACTCAACTCCGGCGTGTATAATCGTTTATGGTCAATGTATATAGTTTTATATTTTACTGTAAACAACAACAACAATATTTTATATAAATCGACCTATTCCTTATTTAGTCTATTAGAATCAAATTGAGTTAGTTCTATAAATTAGTAAATTTCATAATATTCAATGTAGATAATTTAAGTAGTGTAGTAATTAAAGGTAGGAAACCTGGTGATGATAATTGAAATTACTTAAGAGTAATTTCCCCTTCTATCTGAAAAAAACTGTCTACAGTGTTACACGCCGCCATTGTGTTAATGTCGCGGTTGTGCGTTTAAATTATTATCTTTGACAACAGTCTTCATTCATACATCTCAGAAACTGTGAATAGAATTTAAATCCAATAGGGTCGACAGCAGAAACCTTCCATGAATTTTAATAATACGAAATTAACCAAAATCTCTCGTGTTCAGCCATGTCTGCAAGAAAGCTGCAGACACACAAACAAACAAAAATATAAAAAATAATTAAAAAGAATGCTGTTTATCGATTTGGGATAATTTTTATCAGAGTTGTGAAAGTCCGCAAAACAGGCTTTACTCCATGAGCAAGTTTTAGTTTGCATTCAATATACAGACATCGCGCTCCATCGAGTCGCCAGTAACAAGGAACATTTCTTATAATTCTATGAATACTTATTTCATTTAATGGACATATGACATTAGAATAATTTTTGTATCAACACAGCTTCAAAGCTTTTTCTTTATTACACAAAACAGAAGTTCAGCAAATTCTTTAAGAATACAAACCTACCGTTTGTCTAGAAATCATATCACAAGATAAGATAGAATTTGTCTATTTTGTGAAAATTATGATACAGACGACGAGTTTTCTTTTATTGCATATGATACAATTAGAAAACAATACATATTTTAAGACATTCACTTTATAAAATGACTATACTATTCTGTTCCAAAAGCAAGCAACTTTACTTATGCGGCTATTTTTGTTAAGCTATCAAGGTTATTGATAAACATCTGTGCAGTAGATAAATCGTTATTTCTAGTTCTTTCTAAAATTGCTGTGAATTTACTTACTTATTAAGTTTTTTATTTGTACTAGCGGTACACCTGTGGTTCTACCCAGACATAAGTCTGGGGTCTTTCTCTACCTATAATAAGCCGGGCGTCGCCAATATGACCCTAATTATTCCAATGCGATGCAACAAAACAACAAACAAATATTTGCACTAAGATGATGAACTATGTACAAATTGGAATAAGTATATGTTTTGATTTATTCTGTTTCGTATCTACATAATGTCTCATATTTGCGGCAGGCTACCAGGTAAACCCGCTGGATCTGGCCCCACAGTATAGCAGTGTCCTCACCGCCATCGCCCGCACCGGTAGCATTGGCAGCGTTATTAGCATCCTTATACCCACCACCATCAATGTAAGGCATACAATACGGATATTAATTCTTACCTTCATCCACTTCATCAAAACTAGATAAACATGCCGAATATACTATTCTGAACATCTGATGATGAGGAATTTTGATTGTGTGGCTTTTTTCGATTGACATCTTACAATGTAAATAAGTGGAACTATATATTGCCACACCAAAAATAGTCAAACTTTGGCTGCGGTTCAGTGACCCATAAACACTCAATTCACTGCTAATGGCAACGCAGTGCGCAAAGAAAATAGTTGATAGGACGTGGATGTCTCTGCCTCTTGGTTTAAGAGTTCGGTAAGGGACGTAATTCAATTAGAACCAACAACGGAAGAGATCCGTATTTTACAGCACATGTACAATAAACGAGCAAAATATGAGTAAAATCAATCGTGTGCTTCAAATTGTACAGCCTGTACACAGAACAGATAGGTAAGAGTATCGACAGCAGAGGCCATAACAAAGCTGATATTAAAGGAATAGTTACTTTTTACACCGATTTCTACCGGTGTTTTGATGTTATATAATTATAAAACAAAAAGGAATCAAATCTGTTATTCAAAAGTAATCAATCGGAAACGTAAAATAAATATTGGACAGACGAGAGGGTCAACTCTTTAAGTTTGAATCATCACTCTTCCAATGGCGGGCCCAGGCCAAGTATACTTACTTACTTGTTGTTGTTGGCACCCTTTTGTCTCTAGAGACAATGGAGTCTACGCATGAATATTTTCTTAGTTGAGGGGCAGCAACGGCGGCTGTTGCTAAATAAGCCAATGTGGGAGCTTCAGCTTCCGCCGTACTTGCTGCATGTGTGGTCCGTGATGGGTACTTTGGGTGGAGCAGTTGTAGGATGGGTTCTCTGCTATTTGCATTTTTTCTTTTCCTTGCGCTGGATCTCTCTCTTCTCTTCCGCCTGCTTGACGCCAGTTTTGACATTGCACACCAGCTAGAGCGGTTGAAAATTGCTGTTTCGAGATCTGCCGTGTTGATGTTGCATGACTTCAGACCCCTCTTGCAGACATCATTGTAGCGCAGGGCAGGTTGTCCGGCTGGCCGTGTTCCGGTGGCGAGCTCGCCATAGAGGATATGGCGCATAGGGATGCGGCCATCGTCCATCCGGCACACGTGTCCGAGCCAGCGCAGGCGCCTCTAGGAGAGAGTGGCGAACATGCTTGACATGCCTGCCTGGGCTAAAACATATGCGTTGGAGACGCGATCCTGTCAGGTAATGCCGAGGGGTCGTCTGAGGTTGTGTAAGGCGTTCAGTCTTCGTGTTTGGTGTTTGTACATGGTCCAAGCCTCAGTGCCGTACAAAAGAGAGCTCAGTACGCACGCTTAGAACACCTGTATCTTTTTGAGTTGAGAGTCAGCATTGGGTTGTTCCACGCACGCTTCGCTGGGCGGGTAATGGCGGTTACTGAATTGCCAATCCTCACGTTGAGCACGGGATCCAGGGATAGGTTGCTGAGATTGTGGAGTCGAGATATGTGAACTTGTCCATTACCTCCAGGGTATGGTAGCTGATGGTAATTGTTGGAGCGGTGCTGATATTCTGAACCATGATATTGGTCTTCTTGAGGCTGATGGTGAAGCCGAACTCTCTGCATGCTTCTGCGAAGAGAGTGATGAGTCGCTGAATGGCGGCTACCGTATAGCAGTGATGGAGGCGTCATCGGCAAAGAGTATCTCCCGGATGAGGACCTTTCGTACCTTGGTCTTTGCTCTGGGGTGGGCAAGGCTAAATAGGTTCTCGTCGCTCCGTGTGTGGAGGAAGATGCTATTTTCAGACTCGCTGAATGCTTAGTGCATGAGCAGGGAAAAGAAAATGCCAAAAGGGTCCGGGTCATGATACACCCTTGTTTCACTCCGCTCTTGAATGGATAGGGATCTGATGATGCTCCATCGTACCGAACAGTGCCAGACATTTTTTCATGAAATTACCCGACCATTATAAAAGTGGGATGGGCATCCAATCTTGTGGAGAAGGGCGAAGAGACCAGACCTACTGACCAAGTCAAACGCCTTGGTCAGGTCGATGAAGTCGAGGTACACATCGCTGTTCTTGGCACTTTACCTGCAGCTGCCTGAGGGAGGACACCATGTCGATGGTTGAACGCTTGGCCCGGAACCCATACTGGGGTGTGCAGGTGGTTGAAGACTACCCTGGCGAAGGCTTTTCCTACCATGCTGAGGAGAGATCCCACAATAGTTGTTACAATCACTGCGGTCGTCGTTTTTCTTATAAAGCGTGACGATCTTCGCATCCCGCATGTCTTGAGTCAGTAACGACATTCTCTCTAGAGTACAGCTTGCCGTAGTGCTCAACCCATCACTCCATCTGCTCGCCACGGTCTTTGATGAGGTTGCCAGAGGTGGACTTGAGGGATGCGGTTTTGGTAAAATAAGGCCCAAATGCTTTCTTCAACCCCACATTCATGGCACGGTTGTATTGCCGCAGTCTGCAGCGGTCGGGATGTCACTGCAAAGCTTCAGCCAGTAGTTTTTGGTGCACATACGGGCGACCTAGACCCCCTTTGCGTTGTTGCGGGCTTCTATGTAGGCGGCCAGTGTTACCTCGCAGGGCTTCCTCTTGAACTTGGGATGCGCAGCACCCTTAACAACTAAGGCAGGCTCCCTCACTTCGATTCGAGATTTGAACCAGTCCTCGTTCTTCCTGGCTCGCTTCCCGAAGGTGTCTGAGGCGGTCATGTATATGGCATCACGGTACAGTGGCGCTGTCTGTGTGGCAGTCTTCAAGAGGCTTGCAAATGGCCTCGGCAAAGCGTTTGTCCAGCTCAGGTTTTGAGGTTCTGGATATGCGAGGCCGGCACTTCTGCTTGGAGCGGTGGATCTGTCTGGGTCGAAGACGCACCATGCTGCTGAGCAGGGAGTGAACTGTGTCCCATTCTGCACTATGGTAACTGCGCGTGAGGAACACGTGGTTCAGCATGTGCCAATAATCTGACCTGGTAAGTCGCCAGGACACTGTGGTGGGGCTTAGAGGAGTTGGTGTTGGAGATGGCGAGGTCAAGGAAGGAGCAGAGCTTAAGTAGCCGCTGTCCGTTCTCTTTGAGCTTACTAACTCCGAAGTTTTCGATGTAACGTGACCATGAGATGTGGGCTGTGCCTACACGAGTGTTGAAGTTTCCCAGCAGGAATAGGTTTTTCTTTGCTGGGGTCTCTCTAATCTTTGTTTCGAGCTCCTCATAGAATGTATCTCTAGCCGCGGCTGTGGAACAGAGTGGTGGTGGGAGGGGGGGGGGGGGGGGGGGGCGTAGACGCTGAAGATGTGTGTAGGTCCTGAGGACGAAGTTGAGGCGGAATGAGAGGATGCGCTAGGTTCCCTGTGAAGGAGGTTAGACTGTTAACAGCAGGGTGTTGCGAACTGCGAAGCTAACCCCATAGAGTCGAAGCTCATCTGACTCCGGACCTTGCCAGAAAAAACGTGTAGTCTTTCTACTTGAAACTGCAACTGGAAGCGAGAGGTGTCTTCTGGTGGGCAGCAATGTCGATGTTCCGCTTGGCCAGCTCGCGGTCGATGACAGCGGTCTACTTGCTGAAAGTCGCCAGAGAGGCCAGGACACATTGTTCTGATGTTCCAGGTTTCCAGCCGCAGGGCTGGCGGTTTCCTTTCCCTTTCTTTCTGTGTTTGTCTGGTGCTTAATTTTACAATAAGCTTGTCGTTTTGTCTAAGCTTCATGCACCTGATGAAGTAAGCAAATTGTGGCAAGGTAGTACCTTATCGCCCAAAGCTGTAGTGCCCAGTTCAGGCCTGGGCGGATGGTATGGAGATCCTAGAGTGCCCAGTGCCAGGATCCCCCTCTCGGCGTTACTGGCAGTCGGACGGAAAGGCAAGTCGATACGGCCGGGGCCAGCGCAGCTGCTGGAGGTGCAAGAAGGTATAGCAAAGCTCGGCCAACTGCCTCCGGGTCTCTGTACCGAGTTTTCTATCTGGGTTTACTCCCATAGCCGATTACTAGCCAAGGTCGACCTGCAAGGCAGCAGGAAACTCGTGGATAGCGGGTCGCTCATTTCCCGTGCGAAGCATCTGCCAACTGCCCTCACTTACTTATTTGGTATTTGGAACATTTACAACAACAAAAAGTTATTAAAAAATATAAAGTGTAATTTAAGTAAAATAATTTGTATTTTGTTCCGATCTTAGTCTTTTTACAGGAGAGGCAATCTTAATTTGTAAATTGTAAATCTTAAACTTATCAGACAAAGGGTAATATTTCAGAATGCTCACAAATGGCGGACAATTTTCATCATTGCCGGAGCGATCCACCTCGGAGGAGTTTTGTACTATCTACTGTTTGCTTCCGGGGAACTTCAGCCATGGGCTGTTGCCCCTACTATCACAACCGTAAACCCCGATCCCGACCTAGTGGAGACGGAATCAACCGAAAGCGACCGATTACTGCCGAACGGTTTAGCACACGGTGACTCAAACGTACATGAAGAGAGCGCCATTGAAAAGTGGTTGTCAAGCAGTGTTTATATCAACAAGATGGTTTCAATCGATAGAGAAGAATATGAGGAGGACGAAGAAGACTACCATTCTTGGTATCAGAATACAATATAAACAGTTCACACTTGGTAACAGAATACAATATAAACAGTCCACACTTGGTATCAGAATGCAATAAAAACAGTCCACACTTGGTATCAGAATACAATATAAACAGTCCAGTCTTGGTATCAGACTACACTTATAAACTGTCCACACTTGGTATCAGAATACAATATAAATAGTCCACACTTGGTATCAGAATACAATATAAACAGTCCGTGCTTGGTATCAGAATACAATATAAATAGTCCACACTTGGTATCAGAATACAATATAAACAGTCCGTGCTTGGTATCAGACTACACTTGTAGACTGTCCACTCTTGGTATCAGAATACAATATAAATAGTCCACACTTGGTATCAGAATACAACATAAACAGTCCGTGCTTGGTATCAGAATACAATATAAATAGTCTACACTTGGTATCAGAATACAATATAAACAGTCCGTGCTTGGTATCAGAATACAATATAAATAGTCCATACTTGGTATCAGAATACAATATAAATAGTCCACACTTGGTATCAGAATACAATATAAATAGTCCACACTTGGTATCAGAATACAATATAAACAGTCCAGTCTTGGTATCAGACTACACTTATAAACTTTCCACTCTTGGTATCAGAATACAATATCAATAGTCCACACTTGGTATCAGAATACAATATAAACAGTCCGTGCTTGGTATCAGAATACAATATAAATAGTCCACACTTGGTATCAGAATACAATATAAACAGTCCGTGCTTGGTATCAGAATACAATATAAATAGTCCACACTTGGTATCAGAATACAATATAAATAGTCCACACTTGGTATCAGAATACAATATAAATAGTCCACACTTGGTATCAAAATACAATATAAACAGTCCGGGATTGGTATCAGAATATAATATAAATAGTCCACACTTGGTATCAGAATACAATATAAACAGTCCGTGCTTGGTATCAGAATGCAATATAAACAGTCCGCTCTTGGTATCAGAATACAATATAAACAGTCCGGGATTGGTATCAGAATACGATATAAAAGTCCGGGATTGGTATCAGAATACAATATAAATAGTCCACACTTCGTATCAGAATACAATATAAACATTTCGCTCTTGGTATCAGAATACAATATAAACAGTCCGGGATTGGTATCAGATTACAATATAAACAGTCCGGAATTGGTATCAGAATACAATATAAATAGTCCGCTCTTGGTATCAGAATACAATATAAACAGTCAGGGATTGGTATCAGAATACAATATAAACAGTCAGGGATTGGTATCAGAATACAATATAAACAGTCCGGGATTGGTATCAGAATACAATATAAACAGTCCACACTTGGTATCAGAATACAATATAAACAGTCCACACTTGGTATTAGAATACAATATAAACAGTCCACACTTGGTATCAGAATACAATATAAACAGTCCGGGATTGGTATCAGAATACAATATAAACAGTCCGGGATTTTTATCAGAATAGAATATAAACAGTCCGGGATTGGTATCAGAATACAATATAAACAGTCCACACTTGGCATCAGAACACAATATAAACAGTCCACACTTGGTATCAGAATACAATATAAACAGTCCGGGATTGGTATCAGAATACAATATAAACAGTCCGGGATTGGTATCAGAATACAATATAAACAGTCCGGGATTGGTATCAGAATACAATATGAACAGTCCGGGATTGGTATCAGAATACAATATAAACAGTCCGGGATTGGTATCAGAATACAATATAAACAGTCCACACTTGGTATTAAAATACAATATAAACAGTCCGGGATTGGTATCAGAATACAATATAAACAGTCCGGGATTGGTATCAGAATACAATATAAACAGTCCGTGCTTGGTATCAGAATACAATATAAACAGTCCAGTCTTGGTATCAGACTACACTTATAAACTGTCCACTCTTGGTATCAGAATACAATATAAATAGTCCACACTTGGTATCAGAATACAATATAAACAGTCCACACTTGGTATCAGAATACAATATAAATAGTCCACACTTGGTATCAAAATACAATATAAACAGTCCGGGATTGGTATCAGAATATAATATAAATAGTCCACACTTGGTATCAGAATACAATATAAACAGTCCGGGATTGGTATCAGAATACAATATAAACAGTCCACACTTGGCATCAGAACACAATATAAACAGTCCGGGATTGGTATCAGAATACAATATAAACAGTCCGAGATTGGTATCAGAATACAATATAAACAGTCCGGGATTGGTATCAGAATACAATATAAACAGTCCACACTTGGTATCAGAATACAATATAAACAGTCCGGGATTGGTATCAGAATACAATATAAACAGTCCACACTTGGCATCAGAACACAATATAAACAGTCCGGGATTGGTATCAGAATACAATATAAACAGTCCGGGATTGGTATCAGAATACAATATAAACAGTCCACACTTGGTATCAGAACACAATATAAACAGTCCACACTTGGTATCAGAACACAATATAAACAGTCCAATTTCGGTATCAGAATACAATGTAAGCATGTCCAGTCTTGGTTTCAGAATATAATATAAACAGTCTGCTCTTGGTATCAAAATACACCATAAACAGTCTTCACTTGGTATCAGAATAAAATATAAACAGACCAGTCTTGGTATCAGAATACAATAACAGTCCGCTCATGGTATCAGACTACAATATAAACAGTCCACACTTGGTATGAGAATACAATATAAACGGTCCAGTCTTGGTATCAGAATACAATATAAACAGTCCACACTTAGTATCAGAAACAATATAAACAGTCCATACTTGGTATGAGAATACAATACTAACAGTCCACACTTGGTATCAGAATACAATATAAACAGTCCACACTTGGTATGAGAATACAATATAAACGGTCCAGTCTTGGTATCAGAATACAATATAAACAGTCCACCCTTAGTATCAGATACAATATAAACAGTCCATACTTGGTATCAGAATACAATATAAACAGGTGGTATCCGACCGTTTGGACTAAAGATATTTACACTGGCCGCAATAGTTCAGGTGGTAGAGTGTCGCCTTGCGGATCGGGAGGTCGCGGGTTCTCACCCAGGCGGGGTCAAACCAAAGACTTTAAAGTCGGTAGTAGTGGCTTCCCTACTAACGCTTGGGGTTAAGGGGACAGCATTACGCCTGACTCGTCGGTGTCAGTATAATGGACCGACCGATTTCAGTCCCTGGGCACCTCATAAGTGCCCCTGTGCTATAATGATAGAAATGTCGCTGCACAGTTTCGGCAAAAAGGCCGGCAAATCCCAATCCCAATTCCTATTTGTCAAACAGCCAAATACTTCATTGCTACCTGAAAGGGTCCTGCTAAATGCTGTTTATTGATGTCCTTAATCTGTGGGAAGCATAATTTTCCACTAGTCATTGCAAACAAGCACTTCCTGATTGTGCCACGCTGCAGAGATGGCTATTTTTAAACTAAAAATAAAATTACAACTTACTTTTGAGATCACATAAATCGTCATCCGGATAGTCCGCTATGACGTCGATATCTATTTTTAGCAGAGATCACTATCGTGCTTATTTATACATTTGGAAAGAATGATAATTTAGGATGATTTTGTGGCACTATGTACTCTCTGGCGATAGAGGTAGTTTTGATGTAGTCTTTACACAGACTAAAGTATGAGTTTATGCAGAACTCCCACAACCGTGTAAAATATTTGTACATGCTTTGATAAAGTCAAACTGTCGGTTACCACCTTTTAAAAATACAGGAAATTATTATATTTTATCAAAAGTTGCGCCGTTGGTGAAGCTTTAAAGCGATCAACGTGTTTGTCACTGTGACGAACAATAAGCAGAGCGGTATCATAGTTTACTGACCAAATATTTTTACTTTGACGTTTACGTTGTTAACAAAAAATAATAAAAACGCTAACTTACTGTTGTATTAATATATTCACTGTCGGATACTACTTTTTATAACCTTATTATTAAAAAAGTTGTAAAAAACCCACAAAATAAAGTTTGCAACAACTTATTTAGCTTATTGTTTTCTTAAAAAATGTTGTAAAAACTCCGTGAAATGTCTTTGCAAAAATGCACTTGCTTTATTAACCGATCACTGCAAATTGAAACATTACAATTTTACTATGTCTTTATAACCCGATGAAGTTATTCCTATTATGATGGATAAAATTTAAAGTTTTCCGTTTACACACCATTTCAGGTGCAAAGCTTCATTAAATCGTTCGACTATCAACGGCTTGGCGATATTTTTATTAAAACACAGTTAGCAGAAAAAATGGGAAAATCAGTCAAAAAGGTGTTTGGTTTGTAAACGGTTAATTACATGTTTGCGATACGTAGAATCAAAGTAACCAAGAAACATGTTTGGCTGGTTTATCAAATGCCAAAAATTGTTTTCAAACCATGCTCAGTAGCAATACACCTAGAAACTTGGTATCCAATAACATATTTGTCGATGAAAAATTAACGGCCTTTACCGACTCTTCATTTATCGCTTTCCTGATTTAAACAGACTTTAACGAGTGCAGTTCAAAAATGTCAAATTGTAGTTATTTTAAATTGATAATTTATTATTTTTATTATTATCATTATTATTATTTTAAAAATTATTGTATATTGTAGTTGTTGTTGATGCTGTTTCTGCTGCTGCTGATGATTATCATTATTATTGTTATTATTATTACTATAATTATTGTTATCATTATTATTATTGTTGTAGTTATAATTATCCACGAAAACAAAGTTTGTTAAAAGCATGTTATGTGTCTAATGTTCATACCGACATCTCTAGCTTTGGGTAGAATTGTCAATACTGTTTGAGACAAAACCTGAGCGTCTGAGCGCTTTTACATATGCCTTACAGCGAATACGTTTTGCTGTGCAACATTAACCACATCTAAACCCACATTGGCACATACCGCTTCATAGTGACCGTGGGATATTAGACCGCTAAAGGTGCGTTTTCGTGAATATTCATAGCAACGTGTCATCCAATAAAAATGCGCGTTACGTCGACGATACTCTTAAATTTAAGTTAAAAATACTATTTGGCCATTTCAAACTGGCCGCACTAACCTGGACGCCTGTTGTTACAAATTGTTATCAATGCATTGGCTGAATTTCCGTGTCGTTGTGGACACGGATCCAATCAAATGCTTCATGCATATATTCATGAAAACGAAGTTTTTGTCTGGCCAGGTAACCCACGGTATATGTATGTGATGATAACTGAATATTTACCCTGAGTTCCGACGATGCGGTAACCACTGGCCCCTTGAATATATCAGTACTATAGTGGCGATCAACGTTGTGACCATCGATAACGGTGTCACTGCTAAAATGTTCCATGTTATTTAAATGTTATACTTCGAAATAATTTGCTTTTGTTTTATGAATACTTCTCAGGTTTTATAAGAAAAACTATTATGGTATATGGCATGAAAGGTTAGTCGGTCTTTTAGTCTTTATAAGTTTTTCTGTAAGTCTTTTCTAGTTATTTCACTTACCCTATGAAATTAGGCTGTCATTGTTGTTGCTTTTTTGTACAACAAGCCATCTGCAATTCTCATTGCAGCAAAAAACTTTCCACGATGTCGATCCAATTTAATGTATGGCTTTAACTTGGAATGTATCTATACCGACCAAAGGTTATCTTTATAAATCTTAGTATATAAGCCTTTTGGTTTTAATGGTAATGGGCCAGTGTTTTTTTTATCAGTTTCACAAATTTTACAAATGGACAAGATAGTCTCCATGTTTTGTAAACCAAATTGAAGAACTCTTAATAATTTTTATACAATTAACAAAGTAACAAAACAAAACATAAAGTTTTATTGGAACCAGGGACCACATCTATGGCGCAGACAACACTATCCAGTAAGCCACTAAAGAGGTTGCGGGTTGTTTTCCGTTCATTGAGTTCATGGCTCAATCAAAATATCTCGCCCGTTATTGTTAAAAAGCATTATCAATGAAATTACTTTTTACTCTTATACCAAGAGGTGGGTGTAAACTGTACAATAATAAAAAACTACGATGAAAATCAAGGTGTATGAATAAAGATAACTACAGTTTTTGTAATAATTTACAAAACTTTATGCCATGAAACGCGGCAGCCTTTATAGAATGCGTTAGAAATTTGGCAATGTGCTGTTAGTGTACATGTAGTGATCATGTCATTGGTAACACCTCGGCGATATCAGGACATGTCTGTTTCGTGGAAATGGCAATGGTGTTGCGAGTGATTAGTAGGCGTTCCAGGTGTGAACCACTTCAACTCCTTACCACGTGTATAACGTACGTTTTGGCATTTTCGAACTACTTTTGTTAAGCAGGTTTTATTCTGACCTGTTGGCAGTGCTGTACGAAAAATCTAAGAATATTATTCTTTCAATAGTTCTTAAATGAGTTTTGAAAAAGATTATTTGCAGATGGTTCGGCACATGTTATGTACAGGTTCTTACGACCGCTATCGCTATTTAAGATTAATTAATAAAATGACACGTTTATTAAACGAAGAAATGGTTTAACAGAAAGAACAAGCCAGCAACAAACTAGTACAATAACGTTTTATTTTTAAATAAACAATAAAATCTAATAACAAAATAATAACAAATATATCAGACTAAATTTGAGAATGCAAAATAAATGTTAGCTTACAGTTTGTCCTTTTAGGAGGTATTTCTTTAATAGACTAATTAATAATCCAACGTCGAAAATCCTGAAGATTTTTTGTAGAATGTCCTCGTAGATACGCACAGTTGAAATAATCAAAAGATAGAACAATACACGAATGTAATTAATATAAATTATTCCACACTTTAATATTTATATCACTGTAGAATATAATAAGTCCACGTAAGTTCCAACACAGAAAGGTTTAATATAGAAGCTGCAAGTATTTCCAATCTGTATGTCCAAACCTAAACTTTAATCGGCTAACAAGTCCTTATATAGACCGAGTTAAACATATTTAAATGAATTTTCTAGCATGATCCTTTTGTTTTAGCTGTTACGCGAATGTTACGTCATGCGAAATACGTCATAAATACTACAACGATAAACATCCCCTTAACCTGACTAGCGTAACCTTAAACGCTGGTGTACTACTGGAAATAAGAATGTGAAGGCTAACTGTCAAACAAATCTTCAGCTCATGTTAAATTAAAGTACACATCTGATGTCCGTCGTTTGCGTGCGTCATAAAACGTATTGTGAACCACTAACATAAGGGCGCCCTCCCCCCTGTTTTTTTTTATTGTAATATTAACATATTAATCGGTTTTCAAGTAAATAATAAATGTGTTAGTAGTTTTCAGTTAAATAATAATTGGTTATAATAGGGTAGTTAAAGACATCGTGCTGTTTAATTAAGCTAAGTGCAAAAATTTAACTTAAAGCAGCGAAAAGAATGACATGATTAATAATCAAAACAAGGAAATATACGATGGCGCATGGGAAACTAGTAAAATGACAATAAAGAGGCACAATTCAGGAATGTGATTGCAAACGCCAAAATAAGGGCATGAGTTGTGCACTGCTGGAATGACACGATCGTCAAAAATATATGCGAGGTCAGTCCGGATGAGCACTTAGTTTAGACTATACATGTTAGGAGTCCGGAATGGGAGAAAGGGGAGTACTGAGATGAGCTAGGAAAATGAGTGTGGATTTGGACACGTTAGAGATAGGTATTCACGCCTCACTGTTGTAAGATGTAACTTTCACTAATAAAATCCTAGTCATGGGATAATATTGCGTTCTACTATTGAGCCCCGTTACGTCACAACGAAGTTTATGGTGCCAGACAGAGCGGAGCTGGGAAATCAAAACAAATCAGAAGTACAACGCCACCGTCGCTGAAGGTTAGTTTCTTTAGTCATTTTGTGTAGTATTCATTATGGCGGTGGAAGAGACAAAATCAGTGCATTATACACGGCAGGTGACGTTTTACCATATGATGGGGATAGTTCTTAGTTTAAGAATTGGTTAGGTCAAGTCGAAAAATGTGCATTAGTTAACAAATTTGGAGATAAACAAAAATGTTTGTTAGCATTACGATCAAGTATGGCCGTAGTATAAGACTTTCTAAATAGACATTTTACAGCCATCGCTATCATGGCAAACCACAAAATCAGAAATAAAATCTAGATTTGGGAAAGTAAGTTATTCACATATTTCTTTTTCGTTTTTAGAGAACACACCCCAAAGACCAAACGAAAATGTTCAGGCTTTTGTGGAAAGATGAGTATTTCTTTTGAATGAAACCTATGCAGGGTTTAGTAAAATCATCGAACTTGTAGAATATTAAGTCGTAAGATGTTTTATTTAAGGTTTACGATATCCCGAAATCAGATTTAAATTATGAAGAGACAATCCTAAAAAAATTCAGACAGCTGTAAACAGTGCAATGGAGGAACAAAACGTACGAATCAGAAACGAAAAGACCCAGATCAAATATCACAACCACGAGTCAGGTTAATTCAGAAACAATTATTTCCGTACAAACAATACACACCACAACAACCCAACATACTCTGTCGGAGAAAAACATTTTGTACCAATAGAAGTAGATGGAATAAATGTTGCAACAATGCAATGTTAACACCTAAGTATGTGTACTGTGGTTTATATTTACACACTGAGCTGACATTAAGAATACATAAGTTGCTGTCAAGTGAAATGTAGTATATGTCATTCAACAGTGGAAATGAATAACTACAAAAATAATTAATCTTATTATCCAAGAAGGATATTACTTTCTAGTAAATATGGCAATCGGAACTCCTCGGGTAATTTCTTCTTTGGCCCAATCATCCATCGGATGTGTCTAGGGCAATTATACTTACTGAAATCACGATCGTTTTGTTCGCCCGAAGTCGGAAGAAGAATATGCCTAAAATGTAATTCGCATAAAGCATAAACAATGCCATCGTTTGGCAAGTGCGTATCTGCTGCGCTGGGTTAATTAAAATTGAATGATTTGAATTTGAAGCCGCCACAAATTGAAGTTTTACAGGCATCGTACTGTAATGGGTTGTCCTCGGAGCTGCCATCATTATTGACGTCTGTCACAAAAATCCAATTTATGGAAATGGTCGAGTTGATCCGAACATATACTGTTTTTTTTGTGCATTCTTCTTGCTGCTATTTATAGACCACCCAAGCAAAATGACTTTTACACTATTTTAGAAGAACTCTGCACGAACAGTACACTTTTCAGTGAATATGAAACTTTTATCATGGGTGATTTTAACAGTGATGTTTCTACTACAAACTCTTACCATAGTTCTTTAAAACATTTTATGAACATGTTTGATTTTAAGCAGATTATTACTGATTTTACTCGCATTTGTAAAACATCATCAACTGTCATAGATCTTGTTTTAATCTCTGATGTGTCCAAAGTCTCACAGTCTGGTGTTATTCATACCTCATTCAGTGATCATTTTATGACTTATTGTACAAGGAAAATCACTAAACATTTTATTGGTAAGCACAATATTTCAACTGTTCGTTCCATGAAAACTTACAACAAAGAGAACTTTCAATTTTCACTCTTATCCACTGACTGGAATAGTGTTCTTTTAAGTGATAATGTAAATGAAGCTTGGCACAATTTTAAGACAATATTTTTATCTGTTCTAGATAGCATTGCACCAGTCAAACAAATTAAAGTCAAACAACGCTCTGAACCATGGATAAATTCTGAAGTTTTAAAATGTATTCAGGAAAGAAATAACGCTTTTTTTACTTACAAACATGATAGGTCTGACTGTAACTATGAAAAATTTAAATCTCTCAGAAATAAAACACAATATGCAATCAAGAAAGCTAAGGAAGATTATTTTACTGAGACATGTAGAGAGCAAAAGTCTGATTCTAAATCTTTATGGACAACGTTGAAGCAATTGGGACTACCATCTAAAAAGGGTACAGGTTCATCTAGCAAACAGAGTATTGGCCTCACTATTGACAAGGAACTTTGCTTTGATGCTTCAAAAGTTGCTGAATGTTTTAACCATTTTTATACAACTATTGCAGCAAATCTAGTTTCCAAATTACCTAAACCTTGTTTCAAGTTTGGAAAGGATTTTTTATCTAGTTTTTATTCACAAAAAGGTGATTTCCAAATAACTTTTCATTTTCTCTTGTTTCTGACAAAAAAGTTCAAAAGTACTTAAGCTCTCTAAGTTCGAAAAAGGCCACTGGTTTAGATGGTATCCCGGCTCGTTTTATTGTTAATAGTGCAGATGTCATAGCACATCCCCTTGCTCATGTGATAAACTTGTCTTTAATCCAGGGGATTGTACCTGATGAACTGAAGGCAGCTAGAGTTGTTCCCCTATTCAAGAAATCTGACAAAACTAAAGTTGAAAATTATCGTCCTGTCTCTATTTTAGCTGTTTTCTCTAAAATCTTTGAACGGGTTGTATATGACCAGGTAGAATCTTTTTTAAAGGAACATAACCTCTTGTACAATTTCCAATCTGGCTTTAGAACGGGGTTCTCCACAGACACCTGTCTCATTCATTTATCTGATTTTATTAGATTTCAAATGGACAGTGGCAACTTTGTTGGCATGATTCTTTTAGATTTACAAAAAGCTTTTGATACTGTTGATCATGTTATTCTAATATCAAAGCTTGAAGCCATTGGTCTTGGTCATGATATTGTTTTATGGTTCAAATCTTACCTCTGTGATAGGCAACAACTGGTTGATGTGTCCAGTACACATTCTTCTTTTAGCAAGGTTACCTGTGGAGTTCCGCAAGGTTCAATCCTTGGCCCCCTATTGTTTTTAATATATGTTAATGACATGTCAGCAGTTGTCAATAACAAACTCCTGTTGTATGCAGATGATTCTGCTATTATAGTCACTGGCAAAGATAGGTTACAGATAGAACAGGAATTGTCTAAAGAACTTCAGTCTGTCAGTGAGTGGTTAATAGACAATAAGCTATCACTTCATCTTGGGAAAACTGAGGCTATTCTTTTTGGTTCCAAAATTCGCTTAAAGAAAGGCAGTTCTCTTAATATATCTTGTAATGGTACAGACATTAAGTCTACCTCTTCAGTTAAATACCTTGGAGCCTTGTTAGATAATTCCCTGTCTTGTGATGAAATGGTCAATTCCGTTATTCAAAAGGTCAACTCCAGACTCAAGTTTCTATACCGCATGCGCAATTTTCTAAATGAACATACCAAAAAACTTTTAGTATCCTCGCTCATTCAGTGCCACTTTGACTATGCCTGCTCTTTTTGGTTCCATTGTCTTACAGATAAGCTGAAAAACAAGCTGCAAGTCACTCAAAACAAAATGATAAGGTTTGTGTTGAGCTTAGAACAAAGATCACACATATCTAAGAATCATTTCAAAGATCTCAATTGGCTACCCGTGCAGAAGAGAGTTGACCAAATAACACAGTGTCATGTTTTTAAAATCAAGCATGGGCTGGTCCCAGATTACATGTTGGAACATTTTGTGTCACAAGACAGTGTCCACTCTCACAATACCCGGTTCAGTAAAAGTGGTTGTTTTTCTGTTCCAAAGGTCAAATCCCATGGCTTGAAGTCTTTTTCGTACAATGGCTGTAAACTCTGGAATCAGCTGCCTTCGGACATAAGGGCTATTACCAACCTTAGTCTTTTTAAAAACAGTATTAAACAGCATTACCTTTCTGTAATATAACTATTTTATTGATCTGTAATTATTTTATACTACATACTGAATATGATCTCAAGTACCAGTTTTCTTTC
This sequence comes from Sinonovacula constricta, assembly GCA_007844125.1. Lineage (NCBI taxonomy): Eukaryota > Metazoa > Mollusca > Bivalvia > Cardiida > Solecurtidae > Sinonovacula > Sinonovacula constricta. The sequence goes on from CM017559.1 coordinate 1,020,787, forward strand.
TTTTTTAATATGTGATTATATTTAACCTGTGATATTTTTATTCAGTTTTACTTCTTACGTATGATAGCAATTTCAATTAATAACCATTGAACTTTCAAACTTGTGATATTTTTTAAGTATCTTAAATTCAAAGTTTTTTAGGTTTTCTTTCAACTTAAGGTAACCTCTCTATGTTAACCACACTTATTGGGACCACAATGGAAATAAGAGTTCGCGTTTTTTGTGCTATCCTTGAATAATTGTTGCTTGACATGGTATTATATAAAATTAACACTTCAGAGATGCTAGATAAGCATTCCTGCACGCTAAATGCACTGGAAATTCTATTTTTCTTTTAACATTTGCGGGACCTTTCAGAAATCACAATTGTTTTTTTACATTGCATTTAAGTCATATTTTACCATGCATACTCAATAGACCGTTCAGAATAAACTTTTTCTGGCTATGGACTGTTTCGTTGTTAATAGGTAATCTCAATTTGTAAGCATGCAGTCCGAACATAAAAGGATGTACAGACGGACATTCCTCTCTACTTTCGTAAGTAAGGTCGTAGAGAGTGTCCATGTACATTTACCTTTACATTTTTTTTACAAAAAAAGAAATAAATAAAAATGTCTCGTTTTTACCGTGTTTTCATAAAAGTAACAGATATAAATAATAAAAAAAGAATGCCGTTTACCGAATTAGGATCCGTATTTTATCAGGGTTAGTAGGGGCGGTAATCGTAAATGTGCACCGAAACTAGTACCCCGGACAGTTTTTTGTTGTTGTTGATAATTTAATGTAGATGTTTAGATGTTTGTTTAGAGACTGTATTTGCTAAAATTAAAATAATCTCATGCAATATGGTGTTAAACAAAGCTTAGACATTGTAGAATTATAAAAAATGCAAAAGAAAAACTGCACTCCTATGCTCAAAAATGGACTGATCCATTTTGACCGGTACTGATCATTGTATTGAAAATGTGCGGCTATACTATGCAAAAATTACGGTATATGTTTTCAGGGGAGGATAACCGTCTTCACGACGATCTTTTATTCGCAGAGGCCCTGTTCTTGTTGACTCTGGTGTAGGAATAAATTTAATTAGCTATAAAGTATTTAAGAATTTGTAGCAACAACCGCGCTAGTCACATTGTTACGTCAATCTACATACCGCATCAGGTGACTGTCTAACAGTAGCTGGCAAAGCAAATATTAACTTTAAAATCAACAAATTAGTCAAGTGTCACGAATTAATTTTTGTCAAAAACCTAAACAGATCAATAATGTTAGGCCGAGATTGTCTGTATGAAAATGAGTGTAGAATATATTTTGATTTAGGTTGCATTCATATCTAATGCATATATAATAATATATAATATATTAATAAGGAAATTATATACCACTTGAAGGTGACAAAATCATTGCGCCAGTCGTTAGATTAAAAGACACAGCTATCCTCAAACCAAGATCTGCGAATTATCTAATATTTAAAATAAAAAAGAAACCCGCATTTAGCCACTACCGAAGAGTTTTGTATATTAGGCAGCAGATATAGGGTTATTTGTTTGAAGAACCAAATTAAGAATTACAACCAGCACTTATGAAGTTAAAGTCAGCCGGATTAGTGCCAATCTTGTTAACCAACAAAACCTTCAAATTACGCCGCGGATGCGTTCTAGCAAGGTTATGTGGCATGAATGAATATTCGATCAAAGGGAACAACATCGATATAATTTCAGGTAAGCGATTAGCTGACAATGAACTAAATTTAGATGAGTTAGTTACCCCAACGTGTACTATAATGAAGTTAAAAATTTAGTTTACAAAAATCAACCTGTTTTTTTTTTCAAAACAACCAAATGATATAGGTTAAGTCCCAAATGTTGAAGTAAAAATTCCCACAGCCCCCCCCCCCCCCCCCCACCGGCTAACAGATACTATCGATTACCGTACTAAAAACACATATGGATGAAAAGATTAATTAATTATTAAAAGCTGAGGTTATCAAAAAGGTCGTTCTCCGTATTCATCACGTGCTCTATTAATAAAAAAACGTGACAGATCTAGGCGTTTGCTTTTTGATTTTCGTCTAGCTAATAAATCAGTCATTACTTACTCAAGACTATCACCGCGCATTGATGAATTATTAAGTTGCCTAAATGGATATAAATTTTACAGTACAGTTGATTTTACACAATGCTACCCTCAACTGAAACTAAACAAATGGCAATTCTTTAAAGACACTGTTTAATACTTAGGCCATACCGTTTCAGCAGCAGGAATCAAACCTGATGAGAGTAAAATTGAAGCTTTGGAAAAAAAACGTCAATACCGACCAATGTCAAAAAAGTAAGGTCATCTTTAGGACTTGCGGTGTACTATTAAAAATCGTTAAAGATTCTCAGATATAGTCTGTTGACAAACCAATTTAACGAAAAATAATAATACTTTCAAACTCACCTCAGAATGTCAATCAAGTTTTAAAACAATGGTAGCAAAATTAGCAGACATGCCACTGTGAACTTACGCCGATTTAAGCAAGCCTTTTATCGTTAAAACTGATGCAAGCTTAAGCGATAGATCTTATGGTGCAGTTTTAATTCAAAGCCCGACTGACAAACGCGAAAACGAAATATCTATCCTATTCATGTCCAGAAACTTGTCAAGGGCTCAATTAAAACAAGCAACACTTGTTTAAGAAGCAATGGGAGTAGATCAAGCCGTACAGAAATTTCGTTGTTTTCTATATAGATCAACATTTACATTGAGAACAGATCATAAGTCATTTACTCATTTGATGTCAACAACATTCACAAACAGAATATTTCAGCGAACTGCTTTACGATTAAGCGAATACAACCTGTCAACCATGCGTCAAAAATGGCGGTCTACATTTCATTTTTGAACCTGATATCAAATCACTTTTGTTGGGTTTTATCGATTTTGTGATTAGTTTGTGTATCTGTGTACTTCTGGACTTAATTGTGGTGTTCTCGATCTACAAGGACTATGATGGACAAATCAAACAAACGCAACAGCGAAGTAATCACCCTACCCAACAATGACGCTAAGCGATCAACTACTTCTAGTATACAGTTGGCCGTACAGGTGGCACCGCAGCGTAGTGTGAGTACTCCAATGCAACCAGCACCTTATGGTTTTCAAGAATGAACACACTAATCAGTCCTATGGCCTACAATATCCCCGATATCAGCAACCCTTCATGCCTGGTATTACCCCTATGCCAGCGAATTCTACTGATCACGAAACATTGAACTATCGACCACACTCTACTCGAACAACCGACGATGATAATAGCGTATTGAGTAAAGTAATGTCCAGACTAGACCAAATTGACAACAAACTAAGTCAGCTTGACAAGATCACTATACCGGTTTCTAAACTTACAGATCGGATGTCCCAAGTTCAGAAAATGTGCGGTGAAATTGACAAGAGTCAAACGTTTGTTGAGAAAAACATCGAATCCTTCTCTGAATGTGTAGACAGAAATAAAAACGACGTTAGCAAACTGAAAATGAAATTTATTAAAACAGATGAATAACCAAATGAGGCATCATAGATTGGAAAGGTCTCTCAATGAGAGACAATCTTTTTTCATCAATGAAGAGACAGCAAGAAACAATCCAAGGTCATAGATCAACACACAGCCCCGGTGACAAGGAAAATTGCAAGGAAAAGGTGTTCTACTTTTGCAAGACGATGTTACACATCAAAGATCCCAAGGGCGTGCTACATATTGAACGTGCCCACAGAATTGGCCTCCCAAGCACAACAAAACGAGGCCGATAGTATCACGGTTCAACACCAACTTGAAGTTCCGTTTCAAAGATGCCCTCCGCAATGTCGATCTGCGAAAAAAGCCCCTACAACGTAGTACCCCACTGAAGTATTGGAGAGGCAGAAAGTGCTCTCGTGCAGCACATGCTAGCCGCTCGTCGAGAAGGCCAGCGTACTGTGTTAGTGCGGGATAAGCTCTATGTAAATAAACAATTATTTCAACCCCCTATTTCAAACTAGGAACCACAAAAAGTATGGACTTAGCGTTACATCATGGAACGTCAATAGACTAAAGCATTGTCTTGATGATGCAGAATTTATAAACTTTATTTTTTTTCCTCTTTTTCTGTAGTGAAACATAGCTCTCAACCGACGGCACACCATTCATTAATGGATATGAATGCATTAATGTACCAAGATTATCATGTACCTTATTCAAGGGAAGCAACGATGGTATTTGTTTATTTTATAGAGAATTTATGAAAAAAACATATCTTTACAATCAATTGATGATAACAGAGTCATGTGGATAAAAATTGCTCGAAATTTACTAACGGAGTTTGATTTATATTTATGCTTTTGTACATTCCACCTTCCACTAATTCTGCATATTTTACTTACATCCTGTAGGTTTCTTTGAATACGTAGAGCTTACTGCAAGACACTTCTCAAGTATGGGTTAAGTGACCGTTTGTGGTGATTTTAATGCACGTTGTGGTAGCAAGAATGATTACTTGACAAAAAAATGAAGATATTCATCGTTTTGTGAATACAATCGATTTGTTGATATTGATAATGATTGGAGTGCCCATGAATTACGTCCGACACAAAATTGATTGACATGTGTATTAACGCGGGGTTAAAGGTTGTCAATGCTTGTTGTGGTGATGAAGTTGGAAAAGGGGAGGTAACCTTTATTTCAGATAAGGGACAGAGCTTAATTGATTATGTCCTCGTTTCTTCCGAGTTCTCTTTTTAAGAAACTTTCTTGTCCATAATCTGTATCCACATTTTCCACATGCACCTATCCAAGATTTGTTTGATTTTATTACTGATAAATCACATGATATTGACATTTGTTATTTATATAAGAATCTTTGTTGGAGTAATGATTATGACAAAATTATCTTACTTATCAAGTTTGTCAGAAAATGTCAAAAAACTGCAGGTAATAGCTGAAAGTATTGTTTCAAATGATATGAGTGTGGACCAGGGTATTGATTCTTTTTCTGATTTATTGTACAGTTGTGCTTTCAGTGTTCATGGAAAAGTTTAGACACATTCTAAGAATACAAATGTACAGAGACGTAAATTACAAAGCCCTCGGTTAAAAAGGAATGTGAAACAGCGATAAGGAATTTTAGATATGCGTATCGTTATTTGAGTCGTAAACAAAATAACTTGGTTAAAAGGAAAGCAAAAGCTAATTATAAAACAAGTCAACAAGATAAATTACATAATACTTCTGAGTCAGATCCACCGAAGTTCTGGGATGAAATAACGAGAATAAATAAAACATCATCTAATACAAATATTTTAGCTGATGAATTTTTAGAGCATTTTAAGGAATTATTTTCTAGTGATGATAATTTTAAAAACTCTGTTGTAGAAAATTAATTGGATGATATTCTAGACGAAAACATTATTATTGAAAATCTAGACAAGGAAATCAGTATAAATGAGTTCGATAAAGCTATTCCGGATCAAAGAAGGGATATGAGTAGTGGTATCGATAATTTAGTCCCTGAAATATCTACTGATGGAAAGGACATTTTAGCTCCAATAGTATGTAATGGATTTAATTATATATATGAAAGAGGTATTTATCCAGCTTCATGGACTAAGGCGCGATTGTACTAGTGACAAAGAAAGAGGATAAGAAGGATCTTGAAAATTCCAGGGGTATTACCTTAACTAGTAGCTTTTTTTCAAAAAATATTTTGTATAGTGCTTGATAATCGGTTACGTACTTGGTTAGAGTGCAATAACATTCTGAGTGGTTTTCAATTTGGTTTCCGACGTAAAAAGGTACTGTTGACTGTATCTCCCTATATTAATGTATGGCTGTGAAGTTCATTCAAGACCAGATATAGAGAACATCCGCATTAGTTTTTTAAACAAATACTTGGGCTTGGCGCTAAAACCACAAATGTAGCTGTTTATGGGGAAACAGGACGTTTGCCTCTATATATAAGAAATATCAGAATGATTTATTATTGGTCTTAAGTGAAATCTGCTCCTGGAACACTATCTTAAAAGCGTATGCCTTCTTACCCAATTCTATTAGTTCCACGTCTGATAACAACTGGAAAGCACTGGTTAAAGAATTACTGCAAGATCTAGGTCTAGCATATATCTTTTATAAAGATTGTATCACTTAAGGAGATTTTTGCCCGATAACACAACGATTGAAAGATAATTATATACAAATGTGGTTTTCTTATATAAATGCCAGTTCTAACCTGGACTACCATAAACAATTATAAAAGTCTTTGACATTATAGAAGTATCTTGATGTTTTAAAAAAATAATAAAAATAGACAACAACTTACTAGATATTGATGCCCTGCACACAAACTTGCCATTGCGGAGGAAAGATACATATTCCCAAAGAACTGTGGATTTATACTTAATGTAAACTGAACCTTTTTGAAAGTGAATATCATTTTCTTCTTATCCGCCCCTTATACCGTGACTTGAGAATCAAATACCTTTGTAGATACTATATAACATTGCCAACAATGAATAAATTTATACAACTAATGAATTGTGAAAATGTTAAAATAACTATTAATTTGTCTAAATATATTAATGAAGCCATGATGAAAAGAAATGAAGCAACAACAGTTACCTAACTGGCTAATCAACTAATTTATCTTTAAATTTGATATTTGACATCGAGACTATAAACGAAATGCAAAGACATGTATTATTCTCAAATAAGCAATGTATGACATGTATTATTTAGAAACTTACTTGGATTGATTGTTTCGTATCGGAAAGCTAAGTTTCTTCGTCAAAACTGCTGTTTAGATGTCATCCTTCTGTTTCTGTTTTAAAGTACGCTGGGTCCGAGTGTCCGATTGAAATTGGAACTTTAACTAATATCATTTCTTTGATCAAGACCTTTAAGTAGATCTATGTGCTGGTATTTTTTTTTCAGGAAATCCATACTTTTCTGTTAATACATGCATGTCGATTACATGTTTATCTTTTTGTTATATTATTGCAACGCTATCTTTTGCAATGTACCAATGTTTACTTTGCGATGGCCAAATAGTGGCGTATGTCAATTAACTTTTTGATTTGCCTTTGTGAATATTACATATCCCAGGAACACAAAACGTAGTTGCAGAAAGTTCATCACGCCTGCCGACAAATGACGAAATACCCAAAGATTAATCGGATACCGATTTATTAATTGCACCAATAAGCAATGCAGATTTCGACATGTCACAATTAACCCGCGCCCAGAACCGCATAAATGAGAACAATCGCGGATACAATGAGATAGAACCGCTCGAAGGCATGCGAAATTATTGCATGAAAAGCGGACAGTTCCCTTTGCTTAACATATTGGTGGCACGCGTACGTCAAAACAAATATTTACTGACGCGGAAAAACGGTTATTGTTCATTAAAGATGACATCTTACATTATGTGTCCAACCCAGACAATGATCCCAAGGTAAGTATTCATGTCCCATCAAAAATTAGAGACTCAGTTATCAAGGCTTATCATGAGACTTTCCACGAAGGAGTACAAAGAACATTTGATGCTATAACTAGAAGATATTACTGGCCCCTTTATTATTTATAGAAGTTAACATATCTATATATCGGTCAAATGTCAATCAGTTAATTTAAGGCAAATTACAGCACCAATGGAAGAAATGATAATACCAAACATTCCAGGAACAATGTAAAGCTCGGACATTACAGGTCCACTAACTACAACACATGGTAGAAATTCATATATATTGAATTTACATGCATTTTTAGTAATTATCCTGAAGTAATAGCCATCAAAGACGCAACCAGGCATAGCGTAATAGCAGAATTTTATGAGTTTAAATTTTTAAGTGGGAGTCACCTATACAAATCACTACAGATAACGGGTCTTGCTACACGTCTAAAGTGCTTGAAGAAACTATGTCAGCTTTAAATATACACCACGTTAAAACATCTCATTACCACACTTCTAGCAATGGAAGATCTGAGAGGTTAAACTCTACTTTAAAATACACTATCCCCAAACTTATTGAGGACAATGAAACAAATTGCGATTCAGTTTTACAACAAGCAGTAGCAGCGATAAGATTTAAGGACACCAATACCATATCTCGGTGAAAGTTACCATCAAAATTAGTTATCTAAAAACCATCAAATATTTGAACAATCATATTTAAATGTACGTAGGGCTCAGAAACAAAGAAATAACAGGGCAAATAAGAACAGAAAACGGTCAAAATAGAAAATAATGATCCCGTTTACAATAAAAACGTAACCAGAAAAAGTAAACTTCAAAATCGTTGGCTACCATATTTCATCGTTATTGACAAAATTCTTAGACATACATTTCACACTGAAGAACAAATTACATTATCAAGTAGTTACCACACATATTGACCGTTTACGCCTTTCAAATATTAAAAAGCTGGGATATACCGAAAAATGCAGAACAAGAGCAAAGACCAATTAGAAAGTAGTGACAGTTCAAACGACGAATCATTCTCATCTAGCAATGAAGATGATATCCCATTAAGTGAGTTAAAAGCTAGGTTAATGAATGCTTGGTTCCAATCAGGACGAGCACAAGTAGCCAGCACGTCACAAAATAAATACACACATCAATCCGACAGCGAGATAATAGGGTCAGTGCAACTGATGGCAGATAGCGAAAAGGACATTTATAGTGACAAAAGCAACTGCAGTACCCTTGAGGCTATAACAATGTCAACCATATAAAGCAAACACCAAGACCGGTTAATTTTATTACACATTAGACAGTTATTTGCATAACTAGGTTTTCTTTTACCTGAACATTTTACTCTTTTCATGATTACCAGATATTTCCCCCCTTGTATATACAAAATGTAGTCTAAGGAGAAATTGATTAAGGACGATAGAACCCCGAACACCGGCAATAATTAGGTCATTAAAGCATTGGATCACACTTACATATAAGGTTGTAATATACATTCAGGACATGGTTATGGGTACGACCCTTCTAAATCATTTTCGCACTAAGCAGAAGGCATATATCTGTGATTCATACTTAAATATAATCAGGGAAATTATCTAAGTGAACTTAACCTCAAAATATGTATTATGACTTTAGTATCCGAAATTAATTACCGAACAGGGACACATTTTGAATAGTAAAATGATGATGGTGATGATGGTGATGATAATGGAGATGTTTAAATAGGTAAAAAAGGTAGGTCCTACCAAAATCTCCACAGATATTTAGTTGTATTAATCTGTAAGCGATTTATTAGTCAGAGCGAATATACGCATATTTTGACATAAATTAAACTTGGATAATCAAGACGCGCGTAACGACCACGGTGAAATAATCAACATTTCACAACGGCGATCTATTGATTAAAAAGCCGAAAATCAAGATTAAGAGGGTTTTAGGATCATCCGATAAGTACGACGCAATACGTACGTGCAGATAAAAGACAAGTAAAACAAACGAAACTTTTAAGAATTGTAAAGATGTACATCTACGGAAATAAACTCAGTAAGATATTATTTAGTGGAAAAAGATTCGTTAATGAATTTATAAATAGCGAACGCGCGCGCGATTTTACATGTATAAACTATGAATTTAATTATACATAAAATGTAATGCATTTATAGTTGAAAATAATTCACTCTAATGAAGGAGTTATGTTTATTTTTTTAGGAAAAGTCATATCAATACGAAGTCTATAAAATTGCGAATAAATAACAATTGTATACTTGATGTTTGTTTTGTCTCTCCAAGATAAGTTTGATTGTTCATGGAAAAACAGCAAAATAAATACATACTACTGCTGATGGTATACAAGCAATAACAAATAATTTTGGGGGTTAATGGAAAACTAATTTGTATAAAACACTAAAACCCAAATCATATGTAAAGCACTTTGTATAAGTCACCAATGAGAAAAGTACACAAAAATGACTCTTGTTTCTAAGCCTTATAGTCAGACGCGCCGGTCATTTAGGATAGCGTCGACTGAGCAATTTGTATGGAACGCAGTTCAACTTAGACACGTCAATAATGACCCAAATGACAAAAAAGCGAAATTTCGGCAAACAACCGTTTTTTACAAACAATTGAAGCAGGGTAAAACATAGTAGTTACATGACAGTTACATGACAGTTACATGTCAAAGTGATAACATTTGTGGATGTGAGTGATGAAACGTCATAACAACAAACAAACAATAAACTACTACAACAGGAAAGTTTCCAGAAATACATTTAATATTTTATGATTATCGAATCCAGTAAAGCCATATACGAGTATATACGCAGTAAATAAAATATCCATCCTGTT